>JAHRHZ010000098.1:19431650-19523188 GCA_024137785.1 Ginglymostoma cirratum
AATGACTCACCACAGGATTCCAAGCATCTGACATGCTCTTATAGCCACAGTATTTATATGGCTAGTCCAGTTCAATTTCTAGTCAATGGTAACCTGCAGAATAAGGTGTAAAGTTCTCACCACTGGGAATAACAGGCAAAGGCAATTATACTAAACGTAAGTAGACTCTCCTCCATCAACTTTTTTTCTTAAAGACAGAAGAGAAAAGGGAGAGTCAAAATGAACAGCAGTTTGATGTGGTCAGCAGGAAAAAGAGGCTGCAGGTATTTTCAGACTTAGCAGAGCAGTATGCAGGAGGGGGGAATGATCTCTGGTTGAAGAGATGTATTCTGTACCATGTAAGGAATCTGGGAGATTAGTCCTGAACTAGTTAATAGGTTCAAAATGAATCAGTGAGCTTTATTTCTGGTAGTGAATTCGGGAGATCTCTAAAAAAACGGACGGAAGCTCTGGAGTTCAAAGTTAATATACAGTGAAATGAGGCAGTGTGAACTGCCTTGGAAGCTGAAGGTGACTACCAGTTTGTAATTTTGTGGAGAATGCTACAAGTGAGAAACGCAAGATAGGAATATACCTTTCTGTCACCTTCAGTATAAGTTACCCACAAAAAGAGAGTTCGCTTAATTGTGCTTCTGGTTATTTGCAACAGCAAAAATTTAAAATGTGAAATCTTGTTGCTTTATCTTTTTCAGCTTTTAATTAAGTTCAAATTTCCTTTTAAATGTTATTGATTGTTCACAGGGATCATAATATTATAATGTGAGATCACTTTTCTTGTGCTTTTTATTATGTTGTGTTTTTTTTCTTTGAAGACAGCACTCATTGACCAGGCCATCTGCCTGCTGTTGGTGTGGTTTGAAGCCAGCACAGTCTTCACATTTCCTTACCAAGGTTTCACACCATGTGGATTTCTCACCTAGGGAACAAATCATTATTCTGATCCTCAAAAAGAAAGAGCAATGATCATAAAGGTCTACTCCAGGAAGAGTGGTCATGAAAATAGAAAAATGTTGATTTTTTGAAAAACGCAACAAGTAAATTATAGCCTAGACAGTCTTTTCTGGCACCCAACTTGATAGAGTCCAAGCTAATCTATGATATGATACAGCTGCTTCTCCTATTGACAGATCTTTTTCCAGTGACATACAGACAAATGTTTAAATGGAATACCCTTTCTGAACCAAAACCTATGTCTTATCTTTCAAATCCACTTGGTCTAGTCATTTATGCTGAACAAATCATACACCAACTGATGAACTCGCAGTCAATGCTTTTTATTAATAATATATTTACAAAAATCATTAACGCTATCAAGCAGATAACAGATTCTGTATATGGATCACCAAGTGCCTTTTAGGCAACTGCTGTTACAGGATAGTGTGTAAATGGTGTAAGCTATGCTTGTAAAAATAACTATTTAAACAAAGACACAGTGTTACATTAATGCCAAGGCAAGAGTTCATCTGTGATCAAATATCTGGAGGCTTCTCCATCAACCAAGTACTACACAATAAGACGACAAAGAGAAACCTGTCCCTTCTACTTTATGGAGGCACAAGAGGCAAATTCATAAATGGGGAGTAGTACATAGGATCAGAACAGCCTAGGCTTACTGTAGTACTAGTAGCATCTGCTTTTTCAGTGCGCAGATAAATGAAAAGAATCACTGGCCCCTGGTAATATGAAGCAACAGCAAAAGGGGCAGAAGACAGACCAAAAATTATGCAAGAATCCAGCAAATCCAGAGATCTGAATATTCAGGCCTCATTAACATGTTTTTTAGTTCCACTTCTTGCATAGTAGACAGTCAATTTGGGAGAATTCGAAGAAAACACTAACATGAGATTGCAACAGGACTCCAAAAGGACGGCTGTGGTGATCAAAGTGAGGTAGGAGAAAATGTGATTACTGATCTTCCTCTCCTTCTCAATCAGAAGTGGATGGAATCGGGGTTGGAGGGGGAGCACAGGTGGGAGGTTGGCAATTGGGAGGTCCTGGGGCAGTGAAAGGCTTTCTATCCAGGTTGAGACTGAAGGCTTCATTTAGAGACAACATAAAATGAATGGAGGCATTATTTTAAATGTCTATATTTTTCTAGACAAATAAAAATTGCTTATTGTAGAAAGTGGATGCAATTGGTGTGCTGTTAAATGCAAGTCACCTGCACAAACTAATATTAATTTCATGGGTGTGAATGCAGTACTCAAAAAGGGAAATGTTCTAAGGTTTTTGAGTAGATTTGTAGCTCGGGTTGTGGATGTTGTGGTTGGTTGGCTCGCCGAACTGGTTCGTTGTTCTGCAGACGTTTCATTACCCTGCTGGGTAACATCATCAGTGCAGCTTCCGATGAAGCGCTGTCATGTTTTCCCGCCTGTTACTTAAACTCCAGAGTCCGCGGAGCTGGATAACCTCACTTCCGGTTTTCCTTCACAGTGGTGTATATACAAGGTCTAGCTCTACGTGTTTGTTGATGGCCTTCTTAGTGGAAAACCAGGCCTCGAGGTATTCCCGTGCTGGTCTCTGCTTGGCCTGTCCCAGGATCCTGGTGTTGTTCCAATCAAACTGGTGGTTTTCCTTATCCATGTGGATGGAGATGAGTGAGTATTGGTTATGTCTTTTTGTTGCTAGTTGATGTTCGTGTACTCTTGTGGCTAATTTTCTTCCTGTCTGTCCAATGCAATGTTCGTCGCAGTCTTTGCAGGGGATCTTGTATATTACGTTGGTCCTGTCCATAGTGGGTAATGGGTCTCTTTGGTTCTGGTTAGCAGTTGGCGTAGGGTTTGATGAGGGTTTGTGTGCCACTCTGATGCTCAGTGGCCATAGGGAAGTGTTCTCTTAATCATAGAACATAGGACATAGAACACAGAACATTACAGCACAGTACAGGCCCTTCGGCCCTTGATGTTGCGCCGACCTGTGAAACCAATCTGAAGCCCATCTAACCTACACTATTCCATTATCATCCATATGTTTATCCAATGACCATTTAAATGCCCTTAAAGTTGGCGAGTCTACTACTGTTGCAGGCAGGGCATTCCATACCCTTACTACTCTCTGAGTAAAGAACCTACCTCTGACAGCTGTCCTATATCTATCACCCCTCAATTTAAAGCTATGTCCCCTCGTGCTAGCCGTCACCATCTGAGGAAAAAGGCTCTCACTGTCCACCCTATCTAATCCTCTGATCATCTTGTATGTCTCTATTAAGTCACCTCTTCTCTCTAACGAAAACAGCCTCAAGTCCCTCAGCCTTTCCTCATAAGACCTTCCCTCCATACCAGGCAACATCCTGGTAAATCTCCTCTGCACCCTTTCCAATGCTTCCACATCCTTCCGATAATGCGGCGACCAGAACTGCACACAATACTCCAAGTGCGGCCGCACCAGAGTTTTGTACAGCTGCAACATGACCTCACGGCTCCAAAACTCAATCCCTCTATCAATAAAACCCAACACACTGTATCAAGAAATAATTTGCCAAAATACTAAACTTATGGACTCTGTGATGTTGTATCATTTGCAAAGCTGTTGGAATTGCTTTAAAGTGCAAACCTATATAAGAGATTGTCATATACGAATTAGGTGAAAAGCTGAGAAAGGCCTCAGTAAAGAACCATTTTTTTTAACCTGGAAATAAAATTTGCTACAACTTTCACTACATTGTCTGTTTCTCTAATATATGCCAATAACATCACCCTTCCTTAAATCTGCTGCTGTCACTCGATCAACATCCACCATTACATACAAGAATAACTCATAGCTTGGATGTCATCCTACATAAACTAAAAATGATTCAGTAGTACATTACATCATGTAGTATCAAATCATCAATGGGATTATTTTCTAATCATTCCCAAATATCTATATCATCAATCTAACAGAAATATTAGGATTTGTTTTAAATTGAAAACATAAAATTTACATTTTACCAACAGACGATGGAGGTACATAATTTTTAGTTAGCACTACTATTGATAATACAGGTGGAGATGAATAAAAACAAACTTTTAAATTCAGACTGGTTGTGCACTTATTTATCTGTGCTCCATGTTAAATTTGAAGAAATACTGATTCTCTGGGATAATTTTCCTGTTAGAATTCTGTGCACTTTCTATCTACTGCAGTACATTCATTAGTCAAAAATGATCGTTGTTCTTTTAGATAAGTGGATTGTAAAACTTTCTTCCTTGAGATATGCAGGGGTCTAATGCCTTGGAGCATGTTTTCTAATCAATGGGTATGAAATGACAGAAACTCAATAGATTAAACATCATGCACACGCACGTTATATACATGCATACAAGGTCACTAAACTTTGGTGTTATGAATCAAACTAATGATGGAATTAAGATGCGAAGGCACTGTTTTCACAGATTTAAATTTCACATTTAAGACCAATATACATGTCTATGTAAGTCAAGATTTCACAGGTGAAACCTTAAATGCAAAGCCTGTTACAATCATAAGGACTTGGTACTTTATTAACAAACATTCCACCAAAATTTCAAGAGGAGAAAGAATAAACTGTGCTTTCTGTACGAGAGTAACCACAATCACAGTTAGAGAAAATGTTTCTCGTTTCTAAAAGACCACAATTCCTGTCAAGGTAGTTGCTGTTTTATTCATAATCCTTATCAGGCAGACTGGATTAACAAAGAGATTTTTTGATCATGAGTATTATATTTTTTTGCTGAGAAAATAAATCCTAATGGTATTAAAATAATTGCACATTACCTCTCTTGTATTCAATTCTATACAGTAGTACAGGAATCATGAGTATCATTTTCCAGGTTGCATCCATGAAGATTCCATCTTCAAATATTCATAAAGTTACACATTGCACCCCATGAGGTGATGCTCACTCCTTCGAATGACGCACAAGTAACTTAAAAAATTGAGTTTATATTTACAAATAGACTAGGTGAGTATACATTTTGAAATTCAGTCTTTTAACTTATTCATGAAATTAAAATGCATTACATAATTAATCTTGCAACACCCACAAAGCATCACTATTCATTTTAAAAGGTAGTGACTGTTTCCAGTAGATTTTAAGCAAAATAGAAATGTAGAACAATGCACATTACAACTTCAGAGCTCTACAACTCAAGCTATTTCACACAATCAGAAAGAATACTGTATACATATATGACCTGAGTGCTCCTTCCATGGATCATTAGATGCATCCAGTGACTAGCTGAGCAACAAAGACCTGCACAATCCTAGTTCTAATTCCCAAACAGCCAAATTCGCTGAGGCAGGAAGTTCAACCAGAGTTCTATTTCACTGTACATAACCTTGCTAAAAATGTGCCTGTTTATGTTGAGGGGTACTTGGCTGTGATGCTACTTAAATTGAATAATCTGTCAATATTCACACTTGGGGCTTACACTAGTTACCATGATCTGAATAAGGCATTGGAGGAATTGCGTACGAGCATTCAGTTACCGCCTTCACAAATGAACACAGGAAAATAACGCCAGGAAAAGAAAATCTATTTTTTAGTTCTAGAATGTGTGCTAAATATGATGGACTTGCTTACAGCAGCTGTTACTTGCAGCATTCCTCCACTACACTATGTGTAATTTACCTCTCATTCAAGGCAAATTGGCTGATTGCTAAAGCAGTGTGCTAGTTAAAACAAGCCCATGCATTTTGAAAGAAGACATTCAATGCACCAGAATGTACTTCCAGAAAGCAAAATTTATACATTAAAGAACAAATTAAAGTAAAGCCAGAGCAACATGAGAAAAATTGCAGAGTGCAAAGTTAGTTTTTATTTAGCAAAGAGTATTAAGACATAATGTAGCATTTACTTCAGCTTTATAAAAGGAGCTTAAGTGGTACCCGCGCAGTTAAGTATTTTTGTCAGAATTGCACACACACAAAATAAGTGAAAAACCAATTAGAACCGACTTTTTTTTTGCAGAGATAGACAGGGCCATATAAATAAAATTACGATCAATGCAGCATTCATCACTGAATGATTTTGAGCAATGAGTTAGGTAAACAGAATCCTCTTCTCACAATGGTGGTATCACAGGTGGCCTCTTAATAACCTTAAAAGCCAAACTAAGGCGTTCAGTTGACGCAAATGTCACAGGTGATGCTTAAATGAGGTAACAAACCCAAAATTAGGTTAAGTCCTTTAACTCATTCAGTCTGCAACGTAGTTTTCACGTTTCTACATTGTTGGTGTTAAGCTGGCAGTAATGGCTGAAGGAGGCGTGTCATGGAGTTGAGTGCACACATAATCACTAGATGGGGCCTGTACTGTTTGATAAGGCATAGACTGAAAAATATATTTATAATAAAGTGGAACTTGCTACCATATAGCAATTCAGTCAAATAGTAAAGATATATTTTAAGGGAAAGCTAGTTGTGCTAGCTATAGTGATGTTAAATGAAAACACAGTCAGTTGAAAGCCATGCATGCTCCTTTAATATGATTAAAGATGTCAGGGGAGACTGTTACCTTTAATCCTGAAAGCATAATGCCAACATATGTATAAGGCAGACACTCAGCATGAATTAACAGAATATTTTTCTAAATCTATAGCTATGGTGTATTTGAAGTAGCTAAAATTAATGAATACATAAAGTATAGAAATTTTGTATGATTTGAAAAGGATGAATCTACTGTACAACATTAGTTGATCATCTCCTTCACTGAAGTACTGTAGCAGGCCTAGAACAGAAACGTTAGCATTGGAGCAAGGTGGTTTATTGAAATGATATGCAACTGAGACATCGGGGTCATTCCTATGTGTTCCACCAAGCAGTCACCCAGTTGCGTTGACAAATTAAAGAAAAGCACACATTGTGAGCTGCAAATATAGTAGACTTGAAAGTAGTACAAGTAAAACATTTCACCTTCGTCTGCTACAATGTTCCAATGAGGAAGTCATATCAGACTCAATTCAATCACACCGTTTCTCTCTCCACAAATGCTGACAGACCTGCTGAATTTCTCCAGTACTATTTTTATTCAGATTTCCAATTTTTGCTTTTATATGAACGGACCGAATTTTAGGACCTGCACAGCCACATTGGGCTCTATTATTTGAGGTTAGCAACCTGTTCCAAGGTGGATCTGTCTATGTCTTAATTGGCTACTCAGATCTACAGGAAGGTATGCTGAAGTTGATTTTGATCAACAGCTCCATTCCCATGAGCTGTCCAGATATTTCACAGTATAAGGAGACATCCATGCCAAATTTCTGCAAGACCAATTCAGCTAGTCCCTATCCCCAACCCTTCACTGCAGCCCTGCAAATCTTCTCTCTTCAGATAATTAGCCAAGTATAATTTGAAAGCCATGATTCAAACTGCCTCCACCATACACTCAGGCAGTGTGTTCCAGATCCTAACCAATTGCTGCATGGAAAAGATCCACCCTATGCCCATTTTCCTTTTGCTTCTGCCATTCACCTTAAATCGAGGTCTTCAGGTTCTACATTGTCTAAGATTACAAAGGGATCTTGATCAAATTGGGCTGAAAAATGGCAGGTGGAGTTCGATCTGGATAAATGCAAGATATTGCATTCTGGCACAACAAACAAGGGTAGGGCTTATACAATTAATGGTAGGGCCTTGGGTAATGCTGTAGATCACAGAAACCTAGGGGTGCAGCTACATAATTCTTTGATGTTTGTGTCACATTTGACAGGGCAGTTAAAAATGCATTTTGCTTGCCTTCATTGCTCAGTCCTTTAAGTATAGGAGTTGGGAAGTCATGTTGAGGCCTCTTCTGGAATACTGTGTCCAGTTCTGGTCATCCAGTTATAGGAAGGATATTATCGAGCTGGAGAGGGTTCAAAAGAGATTTACCAGGATGTTGCTGGGTGTGGAAGATTTCATTTATAAAGAAAGGCTGTTTAGGCTTGGATTTTTTTCCACTGGAGTGTAGGAAGTTGAGAGGCGACCTAATAGAAGTTTACAAAATGATGACAGGTATAGACGGTATAGAAAGAGTTAATGGTAGTTGTCTTTTCCTTAGGATTGGGGAATTTCAAGACTGGGGGCATATTTTTAAGGTGAGAGGAGAGAGATTTAAAAAAGACATGAGGAGCAAATATTTTACACAGAGCGTGGTTCGCGTGTGGAGTAAACTTCCTGAGGAAGTAGTGGATGTGGGTACAATTTTAAAGTTTAAAAGACATTTGGATAGGTACATGAATAGAAAATGTTTGGAGGGATATGGGCCAGGAGCAGGCAGGTGGGACTAGTTTAGTTTGGGATCATGCTGTATGACTCTATAACTCTGTAATATGCAGAGAAATTCCAGTTGAGGCCTACTGACGTTTGATAAAAGGTTTGCCATAACTTTCTTGCTTTTGTACCATTGTGTCTATTTACATAGCCCAAAGTCGCATATTTTTTCTTAACCATTTTCTCAACCTGCCATGCCATCTTCAACATGTTGTGCAAATATTGCACATGCCCCTTTTCTCTTGCACCCTCACCTTAGAATTGCATCATTTATTTTGTAGTGCCCCTTCTTACTTTCTCTGCCAAAATAGTGTAGGAATTGCCTGGTAGCCTCAAACTTGCAGCCTAGCAGCACAAAGTATTATGCCAGTTTGGAGGACCCAGCCTTATTTATTCTGGTACTTGCTCCAAGAGTAGAAAGTCCCAAAGAATTTGAAAATAAATTTTTAAAAGGATCTCATGAGACAAAGAAGGAAGTGTTCAAGATTAATTCTTAAAAAGTAAAATATTTCCCTCTACTTACTGTAGAAAGCTGGATAAATACATTCGTAGAAAACATAAATTAAACAGCAGAGAAAGCAGTTCTGTACTTTTACTGCATACATATCTTTAACATGTTCATAGAATTTGGCTGTTGCTAGTTAGGCCAGCATCGATTGGCCATCCTAATTCCCCGTGAACTGCCTTCTTGAACTGCTGCAGTTCTTGGGTGTAGAGACACATAACAAGGCTGTGTGAAAGATAATTACACTGCTGCTCTTGTCCATCTAGGTGATAAAGGTCGTATGGTGGACTCTGCTGTTAGAGGAGCTTTGGCTAGTAACTGCAGTGCATTTAGTTAGGGCGCAGCTTTCTACAGCAAGGGACAAGTAATAAAAGATCAGATAAATTTGTAGTTTTTCCTCTTTATCAAGTATTCCTGAAATAGTATTAAAAGTAGAAAATGCTGGAAATACTCAGGTTAGCCTGAACAGTTGAGTATTTGGAGCACTTTATTTTTATTTCAGATTTCTATCATCCATGGTACTTTTCCTTTCAATCCCTGAAATAGGATCCTGTGTTATTAAAACATTCTGCTTCATCATGTATAACTTTAAGACTTCTATTCATAAGCCCCTACAAATCTCAATACGCTAAATCTCTTCATAGAATTTGAGCTTTTTTTTGGGGTATCTGCTGTTTTAAACATTCAGAATGCATGGCAAATTTTACTTTTTCACTTCTCACAAATGATCACTTTTTTAACAAATTCAGCATCTCTCAAAGGAAAATTACATTAATTTTAGCAAAGTAGAGTTACAAAAAGATGAAAAGCTCTTGTTTGCACTGTTGAAACTTTATTTTGGTACTGAAAACATATACTTTGGTTTCGTTTTCTAAAATTATTTCTTTATTTTCATCCTGTCAGCACAGCTTCAATGCTGGGGGTGGGGGACAAAGATTTTTAAAAAGCAGCGAATATGAGTTAAGGGGGTAGTGATATAATATCATTTACTTTTGACTTAGATTTTTGAATTTGAATTAATGGCCTTTGTGTTTTCTGTGTGTCTGAAAGGGTTTAATGATTAACTTGTAAATATTTCTCTGGGCATGGCGACTTCCAAGAGAGTAATGGGTTTTTCTTTAGATTGGGAGAGGCTTATGAGCAAACAACGTAAACAGTTGTGTATTAGGCTCCAGTTTACAAGATCAGGAATTGATTTTGAATAAGGGTAACATCCATAGCTATGGGAACTCAGTTTGCACAGCTTAGCTGAAACTGAATGTGTTGCTCCTGAGAAAAGGAGAAGATTAGTCCAGAATAGTTTTTTTTTAAAAAGCTACCTTCATTCTCTCTGGCATTTAAGTACTGTAATGGAATCCTGCTGGGATTAATGGGTTTATATTTTTACCTAAATCTTTAAATTTACGTTACATATAAATGGTTTGGTCTTTTTTTTTCCATTTTTTATATAATAAACTTCAGTTTTATTGTTACACAATGCAGCAGATTTGGGTTTGTGTGTGTTTCCGTGGAGATCTTGTTAAAACAAACATAAAAGAAAACAAAATATGATCTGTCAAGGCAGATTTTAGTCTGAGATCTGACTTGTCCAGTAATAATATCAACTGGGATTATAAAACAAGTTTTACCATTTTCTCTGAACCTTAAAATTGATTTGTTTACAAACAAAGTTTGTGTGTTTCAGACTTGGATATGTTTTGATAATTGTAACTGGACAACTCAATGAGTCATCATTTGACTATCTGAAAGCTTTACTCACTCAGGATGCAGTGACCTCTGTCTGAAAACATCCTGGACATTCCACATTAGAATTCCTTCCCAAATTGTGGGTTAACCCTCAGCAGGTGGACTGCAACAATTCAAAAAGGCAGCTCACCATCTGCCTTCTCAAGGGCAACTAGGGATGGGCAACAAATACTGGCCAGTCAGCAACACCCACATCCCACAAATGAATAAAACTAAAACACTGGACACAGCTCTGTAGCAGACACTGGCTACTGTGCTTGTGACATTAGAGTGCAGAAATAAAGTGAGACAACAGCATCTTATATGAAATGGGACAAAGTATCCTGGTGCAGTGCAGTCTGTCGACAACGTCATTGTAATATTTTCAGTTCTAAGCTCAGTACATGGTTTACTCAGAGTCTGTCAAATGAATTTAGAGTTTCTACATGTGTGGAGGATGTAGAATGAAGAACAACCCAAAATTCTCAGCTCAAGTGCAGTTAAAGCCCTTATTTCATGGGCAGTTATGATGAGATGATTAATTGTAAATGTAACATAAGATTATACTCCTCTCTGCTATATCACATCAGTATCAAAGTGTCACTACATCAAGCACGAGTCGCCTTAACTTTGTCCCAGAAACAACTCATTTATATAGTACCTTTTAACTAACTGAATGCCCCAAAGGGCATCACCAGAGCATTGTAAAGCAAAGTATTACACCAAGTCACACTGGGGCATATTAGGAGAAATTTAACGGAAGGAGACAGCTTCCCACTCCCACCTGTCCCATAAGAAATGATGGTGGCAAGCCAGGAGAGGATGAACAAGTCTAACCTGCATCTATAAAGTGCCAGGGGCAAGCTAAATTCATACAGTGGGACTTCTGACCCTCAGAGTCAGAAAGGCCCATTCTCTGGAGCTGCCAGCCAATCTGACAGAGACTTTCTTCTCAAGGGATGACCCCAATGGGTAAAGGGCACCAAAGGCTGTAGCCCCCCACTACTCTCAGTTTTTAAAACAATTTTCAAAACAAAAGGGAAAACCTGAGCCTAAGCATGATAATACTAGGGTCGACGGGGCTTTTAGCTTTTAGTTCCGAGGAAGGGTCACCGGATCCAAAACATGAACTCTGATTTTTTTCTTCACAGGTGCTGCCAGACCTGCTGAGCTTTTCCAGCAACTTTGTTTTTGTTGTTGTTGTTATTTCAGCAAGCCCAATTGATCTTCACAAAGCCTTTAACAAACTCAATTGATCTTCATTTATTTATATTGGCAGGCTGCTTAACTAATTTCAGCATCTGACTACTTCTCTCCCCAACCCCTCAAAAAAAAGTTGGTCAAAGGGATTGGCTTTAAGGAATGTCTTATTGGAGGAAAGGAAGGTAGAGAAGCAAAGTGGCATCAAAGAGCTTGTTCCAATGATGGAACAATTATAATTAAGAATGAAGAATGTTAACATTGCTATTTAATTCCAGTAGTTCAACAGTACCAGTGTAACTCTAGTTCTCACTGCATCCTTGATCATATGAACACAGATGTGATGATTCAGTTTGGGATTTTATTGCTGGGAAAAGCAGCATCAATAGCTACCACCAGAAACCTGGGCCCAAATGAGATCATTGCTCTCTCGGCTTGCATCTAATAAAAAGAAGTAGCGACAAAAATCCTATACCTAAAATGAAAGGCCTGATTTACAAAAATTGTACACATGCAGTTGTTTGTCTGGTGAATCTACAAAGAGAGTGTGTACCAAGTCACTGGCAAACAAGATTTGAAAAACCAAATTCTACATTGATTATGTAAACTCGGCTTCAACCCATTCATAAATCGCTCTCAAAATTCCTCATACAAAACTGATTATCAGACCAAATTAAACTGTGTATATCCTTGATTTGAGCGGACTTTCCTTTCTAATGCACACACTTCATTATGTAGATTTGCTGGTCTCTACTGATCTCAACTCATTCAGGTTGCCATTCACATTTTCTGTTATCAATGACTACCTTCCCTCACATCTGGCATTACATTGCATCATGATTAAGACCTTACGCTCACTTTGCTCATTACCACAAGCCTAATGAGAAATACTAAAATCCAAATGCTATTTTTCATTTCGAACCAAGCCGTCCTACTGTCCATATTGTAAAGCTACCTCTTATTACACCACAGCACCATCAAGGTGGTCACTTCATACCAACAAAACATTGACAATCTCACAGAAGGAAACATAAATGGCAATGAAGTAATAATCAATCAGATGGCTGCAAAGAAAAATGAACCGTATTCTCGAAACAAAGCAATTCAGGACAGATTTCAGAAACTAGTTTACATGGAATGGATTGAATTACTTGGTAAGCTAGTGCAAGTGAAACATTGGTGTAACTTTTGGAAATGGCTGGATACTGCAATGGAAAAGCAAAAGGTCTCTTTTTGATTGGATATTGTTTTGTTCAGATTTTATGCCCATTCTACATAGATGCCAGCATTGGGGTGTAGATTTTTTGAATTTCTTTGGCTACTGATCGTCAGCTGTGACCAGAATATGATTTCTTAGGCTGAAACAGAGTGATAAGCCTAAAAATCCTGTAGTCTCATCTCGGGTTTCTACCCCTTCTGCTGGTGCTAGGCCTGCATTGGAAATGAGAGTAAAACTGAATGGAATACTTTCCTCCTCATATTCAAGATTTGCTGCCACCTCAGAATAGTAATCAAAATAAAACATTTAAATTACATTAAGGGAACAATTGGCCAATTTTTGAGCGAGTTAACAGCATGTTTGAACATAAGACTTGTACAGCACATGAAAACCAATGTTTTCAACCTCATAGTTTGAATATTGCTTGGTTCTTCACTGCATTTGATTACATTAATACATAAAGCCAAGTACAATAGAGTTTTCAGGAACAAAAACAAAGTTCTGAAGAAGGGTCACCGGACCCAAAATGTTAAGTCTGATTTTTCTTCAGAGATGCTACTAGACCTACTGAGCTTTTCCAACAACTTCTGTTTTTGTTCCTGATTTACAGCATCCACAGTTCTTTCGGTTTTTACAATAGAGTTTTCTTCTGTTTTGAGTATTTTCCCCTTTTCCACATGGTACTAACACTTTCCGCAATACAGAAGCAGCCTCATTACACCATCCAGACAGCTTTTTCTCACACACATGCCTACAACATTTTCATTGGCAGCTTTTAAACAGTGGAAGCATTGCAACACAAATTCCTCTTTTCACCTGATGCCCACACAACTGCAAGTTCCGGAAAAGGTTGGCTAAATGGTAAGCATGGATCCAACCAATCCTGACATGGAAGACACCCCTTTCCTTCACTATCACTGGGTCAATATCCTAGAACTCCCTTCCTAGCAACACTATAGTTGTACAGCACCAGATGGACAGTGATTCAAGGAGTTAGAATTGTGGAACCCCTACAGTGTGGAAGCAGGCCATTTGGCCCAACAGATCCACACTGACCTCCAAAGAGCATCACACCCAGATTTATCCCCTATCCCACCCCTGTAACCCTGTATTTCCCATGGCTAATAAACCAACCCACACATCCCTGGACACTATGGGTAATTTAGCCTGGCCAATCCACCTAAACTGCACATTTTTGGTCTTTGAGTGGAAACTGGAGCACCCAGAGGAAACCCACGCAGACATGGCGAAAACGTACAAACTCCATACAATCATCCAAGGCTGGAATCGAGCCTGGGTCCTTGCTGCTGTGAGGCAGCATCATAACCATTACCTTCTCAAAAAGGGTTATTAGGGAGAGGAAACAAATAACGGCCTTACTAGTGATAATCACATCCCATTAGGGAATTTTCAAATTAAATGGGAGCAGACTAAGGAGGATTAAAAGAATCATACATGAATAATGAATGAATGTAAACACACAAAGTGTCATGAATAAGGTTGGATACAAAGTGTCCAAAAAAAGATGAAGGAGGAAAATAGATAAGTGGAATGTCAGTACTTAAGGGGAAGATATTGTAGTGGTGGAAAAAGAAATGTCCTACAGGGGGCAAGAATCCATCTGGTTAAAGCTGTGAAGTAATAAAAATATAACCATGTTGTTTTTTATTCTCAGAATATTCTGTGGGGTCACAAACATAGCCAGAGAAAAGAGCAAATCTACAGTGAAATCATTGAGATGTGGGGAGAAATATAAAATGGTGATATTGGGAGATTTTAATTGCCTTCATATCAATTGGGATATGTTAGAGCAAAAGGAAAGGAAGGAGAGGAATTTCAGCACTTTTGGTGAAGAATGTTCGAGCTAGAAAACAGGCATTGCCAGATGTGGATCTGAGGTGTGAGGTGGATTGTAATCATGTGTCTGTGAGGAAACACTTAAGACCAAGAGTGATCCTCATATGATAAGGTTTAGATTTGTAACTGAGAAGAGCGCGGAACAATTTAAAGTAGAAATTCAAATTGGAACATGGCTAACTTCAACTGAATAAAAAGGTGATCTAGCCAGGGTGAATTGGCACTAATGTTTAACAGGAAAACTCTAGAATAGTGATCTTTAAGGAGACGCTTCACATACACGTTATGTTCATTCCAAAAGTTTTGTCAATAGGGACACATGCCCACTGGATTGGAAGAGCAAACTGTGCCATTTTCTCGCTATGGGGCTCAGTGCTATATAGCCCTACAGTTTACTCAAATTCCCACCTCTCCCATCGTTATTACATGATCTAATAATCTGAATACAGTGTTGATATAAAACTATTTGAATTAGTAAAAAATAAACACCCTACATATTCTATCCATTGCCTGAGTTACTCGAAATTAGTCTCTCAGCTCAACACTTTAAAGTCTGGAATCAGTGTTAGCCAACTTCTCACCACCCACTGCAGTGACTGCATACATTTTTGTGGGATGATGAACACATTGTTCCAATTGTAGTCCAAACTGTAAAGCTTCTTAATGAACTTACTCAAATATTGAAAGTAATGATTCTACCAATGATTCTTCCAGCTTAATTTCCAAAGGCAATTTTACTCTGTGCTTATGCGGGGATCTGGTCTGTATCAAGCGACCTCTGCAAGGCGCTCTTCTGCTTTTAAGCTGCAAGGCAGAAGAAGCCAGTTTCTGCAGCATTGCTGAACTCTGCAGTCCAATGCAGACACTGAATATGTTTCTGGATGTACGATTTTGTACGAAGTTAACCTCTCCATCTGCCAAATCAATTTCATTTCATCCTACTCACAATGTTTCTTTTTCAACTAATGCGTAAGACATCATGTTTTTTTTCAGGAACTTATTTGCCCTTTGGCACAAATAATCTAAACCTTTCCATAATTTGGTTTCAAGATGCAGATCATTAACATAGATTAGAAATAGCAGGGGGTCAACTACTGGTTTTGTCAGATTCCACTCAGTTCATCCTTCATGCATGACAATACAATCATCCCAAGTATTTTTACTTTTTAACTGTCTATTGTGTGGCAGTGGTAAGCAGTGGGGCCATGACTATCTTGAATAATGTGCTGCCTTGAATTCCTGTGTCTTATTTTGAAGTTTGATCAAGCTTTTTAGTTGGAATTTTGTTTAAAGCTTTCTGAAAACTCAAATGAAATGCTTCAATATTGTTATTATTTAGTGATTGTAAATTCCCAAAAGTCAATGGATAGCTTCTTTATTTGATGAGTTTAAGGTCATTACTCCATCAGTCAGTCTGTAAAGGGGACACACCTGGGCAATGTGCAGCACTATGTTTAAGTCTCTCCACAAGTGCATTAGGAGTTGTGCTGAGGCCCTAGCAGAGGGGCCATGGCTTGTCCTGAGCCTGTTTAACAAGGACCATTGTCAGGAGATAGGAGGAGTCCTGTTACTTCCTTCACCTATTACAACATCAAAGTAGTCAAGCAGGTTTGTTCAGCAGGTTCCACTACTTCCAAGTCTGTGGCTGGCTGTTTTACCGTAAGAATTCTTTCTAGCACATTGATGGGTATATGACTGCCTGGGTTAAATGTCTCCCAATTATATGCCGTCCAAACTTCAATTTAGAAAAAAAGGTTACAATCTCAGTCAGTAATTTGAATATCAAATTGTTCCCAAACATTGTGAAGGTGATCCTTGTCCCCAGCCATTTCAAACCATCAGTTTAATGGCATTACACTCAAAATAAATGATACATACATATAGTACCCCTCCCCCAATGAAAATAAAGCACAATTTTCAAGTTTTCTAATGCATTCCATTTACATTGGAACTTAAAGGAGACAAGCTTTTTGTATGTACATTCAGCAATTCAAGTTTTGTCACAAAAACAATTCTGATTTCACAAAAGCTATGACAAATCTTTAACTGGCCATTCAGTAACATGGCAGCAGTAGATAGGAGATGCTGCAGAAAGCAAACTGCATGGTTTCCAAATAGATGGACCTGACTAACAACCCCAACTGCATAAAATTCGAAACATTATGTACCTTAAGTTAACCAAACAACTTGCATTTAGTGTATTTTAGATCCACAGGATATTTCAAATGGTTCACATCCAATGGATCACTTTTGAAGCAAAGATTTTTTTCTACATGGGAGAACAAGTTAGGCAACTTAAGCATGATATGTCCGACTACCAGAAAATATATTACTGACCACGTATTATATTTGGTACCATCATTTGGGGGAAAGAATGTTGGGTAGCATATCGAGAGGACTCTTTTCTCTCCAAGCTGTACCTTTAACATTAATTTCATTATTAAATAAGGCCAATGTTTAATGCTCATTTGAAAGAACATATCTGACAATTGTACTGAAGTGAATTGGGAATTCATGTTATGCATTCATACCCAAAATGAATTTGAGCCACAAACCAAGAAATCTCAAATTTAAACGAAGTCAATAATATAGGTGTGAGGGACAAACCGGACAAAACAGATGGAGTAAACAGCCTAATAGGCATGAACCATGAGAAACATTTCAAGAAATTATTCAGTGTTTATCAAAAATATTTGTTCTATCAAAAAAAAGAGAGTTCAAAAGACCCATCTATGGCTAAGGAAGTTAATGATAGCACTAGATTCAAACAAGAGGTTTTGCAAAACTGCGAAGAACAATAGTAAGCTTGAAGACAGGAAATTTTAGAAACCAGAAAAGACAACAAGGTAAACTAGCCAGGAATATAAAAACAGCTTTCAAGAATACCTGCATGTATACAAATAGGAAAACAGCTAAAGTTACCCATGGTCCTTTAAACGGAAGAAGAGTGAAAGTAAGAATTCTAAGTTTGCTAATAATACGAAAGCTAAGAGGGAATCTCGGCTGAGTAGGAAGAAAGAAGTTACAAAGAAAAAGAGGGAGGTTAAGGAGTGCTCAACAAGATAGCAGATGGGAAATACTGTACAAATTTACGTACATCGGTGGCAGGGATAGAGAAGCAGAAATACTTTTTAAAGGAGTAGAAATTGCTAGTGCTGCTCTTCAAAGAGACTTGAGTGTACTTGTAAAGCAATACAAAGTTGATACGTAAGTTCAGTCAGCATTTAGGATGGCAGATGGCATATTGGCCTTTACTGTATTAGGACTGAAGTGCAAGAATAAGGAAGTTTTGTTACATTTATACAGAACTTTGGTGACACCATGCCTTCAGCACTATGCAGTTTGGGTGTCTGTATTTAAGGAACAATATACTTACACTGGCAATACAGCAGAGATTCATTAGGTGGAACTCTTGGAATGACAGGAGGTCATCCACCAAGAGGTTCCTTCCCTTGTCTGGAGAATTTGGTGGGGTGGTGTGGTTAACAGTCTCAGGAGAAGGGATTGATCATTTAGGGCTGAGATGAGGAGAAATTTCCTCGCTCAGAAGAAGAATTCCAAAGACTCTCACCATCACAAAACGTTGTGGATGCTCCATCTAGAGTATACTCAAGGCTGGGATATAAGTTTTTTTTGGTCCATCAGAGAATCAAGGGCCACAGGGAACAGACAAGAAAGTGAAGTCAACACCAATGATCAGCAGGATATCAAACAACAGAACAGGCTCAATGAGCAATTTGGACCACTGCTGTTCGTATTTCTTATGCTTTTATGCATTAAAGACAAAAGCACATTTCATAGTTTGAAACTGAGCTAGGGTGACATGGTTATTCAGATGCAAACTGTATTGTTATTTCCGATAATTTAGGGCTTTGATTGGGTCGGATTTAAAGTAGCCTGTAGTGAAGAGTACTGAATGTTATTCCAGTTACATAACAGGGAGGGAAAAAAAAAATATCAAAAAATGTACCAATTATACAGTCATTGAATCATACAGCATGGAAGCAAGTCCTTCAGCCCACCACATCTATGCCAACCGATGAACACTAAATTACTATAATCCCATTTACCTACATTTGATTCATAGCCTACTATGCCCTGGCATTTTAATTGCTCATCCCGATGCTTTCTAAATGTTCTGGAAGTATTTTCCTCCACTACTCTTCCATGATAGAAAGTCGGCAGAAGGAGACAGGAAAGAGTGGACAGAAGGATCAATATGGTAACTACAGCCAAACACCCAAATGATGGTGGTGAAACTTTTAGCAACAATAATCCAGATCAAAATGAATTGTTATTTGGAAAAAAAATGGACAAATTAAATGAAATGGATTTGATAAAGGTAAATCACACTTAACTAGATTCATTTGATTCTTTGATAAAGTCCTTAACAGAATCATTAAGGGTTATACATTTCATGTTGTGTAAATGGACTTACAAAAGATATTTAACACAGTACCAAATACTGTATATTTGCAAGCAATATCAAAGCCTTGAGAATTAAAGGGACAGTGGAAGTAGAGGGACATGTTAGAAAGAGAAATGGTCAACTGTTATTTTTCAAACTGGAAGAAATATTGCAGTGTTTCTCCAGGGAACTATTGCACTTGTTAATATATATTAATTACGTAGATCTGAGCACACAGGACATAAGTTTAAAGTTTATTACTGATATGAAACTCTAATACAGTCAACAACAAGGTAGTAACAGATATGGACAAATGAACAATATGGGCAGATGCATGAAATTTAGCTTATGGAAGTGTGAAGTGATACAACTTGCTAGAAGAATGAGAAGAAACAATATAAACAAATTAATGCAATGTTTAAAAAAGGTGCAGAAACACAAATCTACGAAGACGGCAAATCAAGTTGAGATGGCTGTAAAAAAAAAATGTTTGGCTTTGTCCATGGAAGAACAGAGATCAGATTCAAGAAATTTATGTAAAATATTTATGAAACACTCCTTAGGCACCAACTGGAGTATCCTGTTAAATTCCAGGAACTGCACTTTAGGAAGAAGGTCAAGGCTGTGAAGCAATGCAAAAGGAAACAGTACCTGAGATAGTAGGAACTGTAGATGCTGGAGAATCTGAGATAACAAGGTATAGAACTGGATGAACACAGCAGGCCAAGCAGCAGAGGAGCAGGAAAGCTGATGTTTCGGGTCTAGACCCTTCTTCAGAAATGGGGGAGGGGAAGGGGATTCTGAAATAAATAGGCAGAGAGGGGGAGGCGAATAGAAGATGGATAAAGGAGAAGATAGATGGAGAGGAGACAGACAGGTCAAAGAGGTGGGGATGGAGCCAGTAAAGGTGAGTGTAGGTGTGGAATTGGTAGGGAGGTGGGGAAATAGGTCAGTCCAGGGAGGACGGACAGGTCAAGGGGGCGGGATGAGGCTGGTAGGTAGGAGATGGGGGTGGGGCTTGAGGTGGGAAGAGGGGATAGGTGGGAGAAAGGACAGGTTAAGGAGGCGGGGACGAGCTGGGCTAGTTTTGGGATGTGGTTGGGGACGGGGAGAATTTGAAGCTTGTGAAGTTCACATTGATACCATTGGGCTGCAGGGTTCCCAAGCGAGATATGAGGTGCTGTTCCTGCAACCTTCGGGTGGCATCGTTGTGGCACTGCAGGAGGCCCAGGATGGACATGTCATCTGAGGAGTGGGAGGGGGAGTTGAAGTGGTTTGCGACTGAGAGGTGCAGCTGTTTGTTGCGAACCGAGCGTAGGTGTTCCACAAAGCGGTCCCCAAGCCTCCGCTTTGTTTCCCCGATGTAGAGGGGGCCACATCGGGAACAGTATACCACATTAGCAGATGTGCAGGTGAACATCTGTATAATGTGGAAGGTCTTCTTGGGGCCTGGGATGGGGGTGAGGGGGGAGGTGTAGGGGCAGGTGTAGCACTTCCTGCAGTTGCAGGGAAAAGTGCCGGGTGTGGTGGGGCTGGAGGGGAGTGTGCAGCGGACAAGGGAGTCCTGGAGGGAGTGGTCCCTCCGGAAAGCAGATAAGGGTGGGGAGGGAAAAATGTCTTTGGCGGTGGGGTCAGATTGCAGAATGGCAGAAGTGCTGGAGGATGATGCGTTGGATTCGGAGGTTGGTGGGGTGGTACGTGAGGACGAGGGGGATCCTGTTTTGGTTGTTATTGCGGGGAGGGAGTGAGAGGGATGAGTTGCGGGAAATGCGGGAGACGCAGTCGAGGGCATTTTTGACCACTGATGGTGGGGCGGGGAGGGTGGTGGGGTTGCGGTCCTTGAGAAACGAGCGCATCTGGGATGTCCGGGAGTGGAATACCTCATCCCGGAAGCAGATGCGGCAGAGGCAAAGGAATTGGGAATAGGGAATGGCATTTTTGCAGGAAGGTGGGTGGGAGGAGGTGTATTCTAGGTAGCTGCGGGAGTTGGTAGGCTTGAAATGGATATTGGTTTCCGGGTGGTTGCCAGATGGAACACAGGGGAAACGGACCGCTTTGTGGAACACCTACGCTTGGTTTGCAAAAAAACAGCTGCACCTCCCAGTCACGAACAATTTCAACACCCCTCCCACTCCTTAGATGACATGTCCATCCTGGGCCTCCTGCAGTGCCACAACGATGCCACCCGAAGGTTGCAGGAACAGCACCTCATATTTCGCTTGGGAACCCTGCAGCCCAATGGTATCAATGTGGACTTCACAAGCTTCAAAATCTCCCCGTCCCCAACCACATCCCAAAACTAGCCCAGCTCGTCCCCGCCTCCTTAACCTGTCCTTTCTCCCACCTATCCCCTCCTCCCACCTCAAGCCCCACTCCCATCTCCTACCTACCAGCCTCATCCCTCCCCCTTGACCTGTCCATCCTCCCTGGACTGACCACCCCCCACCACCCCCCCTCAAGTCCACACCGACACTCCCCTTCACTGGCTCTACTCCTGCCTCTTTGACCTGTCTGTCTCCTTTCCACCTATCTTCTCCTTTATCCATCTTCTATCCGCCTACCCCTCTCTCCCTATTTATTTCAGGATCCCATTCTCCTCCCCCATTTCTGAAGAAATGTCTAGACCCGAAACGTCAGCTTTCCTGCTCCTCTGATGCTGCTTGGCCTGCTGTGTTCATCCAGTTCTACACCTTGTTATCTCAGTACCTGAGATGAAGGGATTTAGTTACATGGAGACATCAGAGAATCTAGTATTGCTCTCCTCGGAGAGAGAAAATTAAGAGAGAGATTTAATAGGAGGTACTCAAAATCTTTTTAAGGTTTTATTAAGGAAAGGGAAGCTGTTTTCAATGGCAGAGGGATCAATTTTCTGAGGACACAGATTTAAGTTGATCGGTTAGAGAACTAAGGGCAAGGTGAGGAATTTCTATATGCAGCAGTTGTGATCTAGAATGCATTGCCTGGAAAGTGAGAGCAGATTCAATTGAAACTGAGGGAAAAAAGATACTGGGTTACTGCATTAGAGCCTTGGTGTGAGACAAATCGGATATCTTTCAAAGAGTTGGTGCAGACACAAGGGACTGAATGATCTCTTTCTGGACTGCATAATTCTAATATAAGTGAAGGAGAGATAGCAGAGACAAGAAAGTAACAGTGATCAACAGCATGTATCCTACACAAGCCAAAATACAAAACCTTGCACACACTGCATCTTAGGTGCAATAAAAAAAGCTCTAAAAGTTCATATAAGACTTAGGAAGGCTTTTTTTTTGGCAGGTATACCTCTTAGTTGGTTAGTGTTTGAATCCATGCATTTTTTACAGCTCATTTAACGCAAGAAAAAATAAAGGAACTGAATTGGCTTTTCTAATCTGTGAAGTGGTCAAATACTGCATCAGAGTTTTAGGGTCACAGACAATATTCTCCACGGCAAACAGTTCAAAGATCTGCTTAAAGATGGGAGAGACACTACATCCAGTTAGTACATCTCTTCATGACAGCAATAATCACTCTAAATCACAACTAAACCTGAAGGAAGACTGAGGCTTCGAAAGCTTATGTTTTCAAATAAACCTGTTGGACAATGACCTGCTGTTGCATGATTTCTAACTTTGTCCACCCCAGTCCAACACTGGCACCTCCACATCATAACCATATACTGGCCCTGAAACAAGAACTCTGGTACAATACAATCTCAGACAAGGAAGAGAAAATGTTAAAAGACAGTTTTTGTTTAGAATTTGGATTTGCAGCTGCACATTATTCATCATGATTCACGAATATCCATAATATAGATTGTAAAGTCTACAAGGCCTTTAACAGTGACCAATCTGTCTCAGCAGGCAGATTTATTTTCCCAGTCTGAAAGAATCACTGTGATATAGATGCTATCGATTCCATTACCTTTGCTTTAATTTAAAATTCATCTCATCTTTGCCCAATGACCTAGTATATAACGTTATGACCTAGAATATAATCTTATAACCTTATGTAGCACTAAATGATTTTGATGAATAGGTGTCAGCACTGTACAATCACTATTAAATCACTATTTGGTAGGAGCCAATTTTAAATTTACCAATCCCTGCACTCTCCTTTGCAAAATTTCAAAAGTCCTATTCCACCTGTTCAAGGGAGGATAAATGGAAGGATCAAAACTACAGGTTTAAACGTAAAAGTGAGAGAGACATATGCAGAGACAGACAGACTATGTAAAATAGTAAAATGTGTTCTGAAGAAGGGTCATTGGACCTGAAATGTTAATTCTGATTTCTCTCCACAGATGCTGCCAGAGCTACTGGGATTTCCCAGCAGTTTCCGTTTTTGTTTTAGTAAAATAGATAATTTTCTCCCCTCAGAGGTTCTGGAGTAGTGATCAGGAATGTGAAATTTGGTAGTTATTTTCTTGCCAAATTGCTGGGTGATAAAGGCACCTTAGTAGTGCAACTACCACCCACTGGACTGACATCAGCCAACCCAGGACAGAACAGAGCTTAAATGTAGGTTCTTCATGGACTGCAGACATTCATGATCCAGTGAACAACCAGTGTAGATCAATCATAGGAACATGGCTCAGAACCCTCCAAAATTCAAGACTATCCCTTTTACAGGGATGTCATGAAGTCAATAAACCTAAGAATAGGCCATTCTGACCCTCAAGCCTGCCCGATAACATCAGAGCTGATCTTCCCCAAGCCTCTTTTGTGCCAGCTCCTCATGGACCTGAATCCTTCAATATCTCCAAAATCTATCTACCTTCTCTTAGATCACTTTTAGTGATCTAGCCTCCACAACTCTATGGAGTAGTGTGTTCCAGAAAGAAGAAATTTCTTTGCATTGCACTTATTAAATGATTATCCCCTTATTCTGTAACTCTGTTTTCTTGGTCAAGATTCTCCCACTAGTCCACATCTTCTCAATATCTATCCTGTCTTGCCCCCGCAAAAGCTTGTATGCTTCATTAAGATCAACGCTCATTCTTCTAAACTCTAATGAATAAAGGTGTAATCTTTTAACCGTTTTTGACCGTTAAAGGTCACCCTTTATCCGAGTAATCAGTCTAGTGAATCTCTTCTGAGCAGCCTCCAACGCCAGTATATTTGGTCTTAAATATGGGGATCAAAGCTTTACATAGCACTCCAGGTATAGCCTCACCAAAACCATGTACAATTGTAACAACTAACAATACAGACCAAAATTGGGACTGGAACTATACTCATTGGAATTTAGAAGAATGAGGGGGATATTATGGAAACATATAAAATTATGAAGGGCATAGGTAAGGTAGAAGCAGGGAGGTTGTTTCCACTGACAGGTGAAACTAGAACTTGGGGCATAGCCTCAAAATAAGGCGGAGCAGATTTAGCACTGAGTTGAAGGGGAACTTCTTCACCCAAAGGGTTGTAAATCTGTGGAATTCCCTGCCCAGTGAAGCAGTTGAGGCTACATCATTGAATGGTTTTAAGGCAAAGATACAGAGATTTTTGAATGGGAAAGGAATTAAGGGTTATGGTGAGTGAGTGGGTAAGTGGGGCCAAGTCCACAAAAAGATCAGCCATGATCTTATTGAATGGCGGAGAAGCCTAATGGGCCAAATGGCCTACTCCTGCTCCTATTCTTATGTTCTTATGAAACATTCCATTCACATTCTTAGATTACTTGCTCCACCTGCATGCTAACTTGTTGCATTTTATGCACAAGAACAGACATATTAAAAAGCAATACTCATAGGTGGCATACAAAAAAAATGAGCTGTACATTTCAAATACCACACATAAAAAATGAATATTAACGAAAATACATTAAATTTAAATATATTGCCAGTTAGGCAACGATATCAAACAATCCTAAAATCAATCACAAATCTGTTTCAAGATATTACCTCCCAGAGATGGAAAATCCTAAATTGCTTTGGAGAGCAAAGTGGCAACCAACTGACAGTCAGGATAAGGATCAGGCAGAAATGAATAAGCTATTCAAGTAGAGATTTAAAACACTAAGATATCAGGACTTTGCCTTGAAAAGCAAAGGTGATGCAAAAAAATGCTTATGGAATATCTGGTCTCCTGCATTAATTCATTTCTGCAATTTCAGCAACGTAGAAGAAATCGGTATGGAAGTGAATTCTTTCCCAAATATGAATGCAGTCACATTTTACTAACACACATGTTGGTATTAAGCATGTGTAGTCATCTGAAGAAATTGCAAGAAAGCTTTAATCTCACAATGGATGTTTTGTATGTGATACAAAGAGAAAGAACTTGCATTTATATCAAAATAATTTACACAGATCAAGGTTTTAAGAAGATCAGAGAAAAAATGATTTATGGTAAACTGAATTTATAAAATTGTAAGAATTGTAATTTTACTGTATTACTAATTTGATTTTTAAATTGCTACAAGCTAGACACAGCTCAGCATGGGGGAAAAACCAAGTTCATTACATGTCAACAATGTCTCGTGAAATTAACATTCTTAAAAATGTTAGGGAGTGTTCAATTTCAAAAACATTTGATTTGCTCTTTATTTACTAATATTTCTAAGTCAAATGTGCTACTTCCTATGGATTTTTTTTCTTCTTTTTTTTAAGAAGTACCAATTTACTGTTGGACGCTTGGAAGATAAAAACAGGGAAGAAATACAGGAGCACTTCATGATCAGCATGCAGTCAGCAAGTTAACAATATAGTTGCCTCAGCTACGCATTCAATCCTTCAGCCACGCCAAAACTACCCCTCCAAAAAGTAAGTCAAAATCTTTTTGGTACACTGATCATCAAATATTCAATTCCTTCAAATTAACCCATTTTCACAATTTCAACATTACTGAAGTTTGTGAAATGGATGTTTTCCAAATATTGAGGAGGAGATTTTAAAAGGAACCTCTTGATAAATATGCACAAAAAAAGCTGTGAGAAGACAAAAATACCAGACCATTAACAGGTATACTTCCATGGACTTCAAAATAATCTAGTTCGGTTGTATTTTTTTCATTCATTCATGGGATGTGGGCATTGCTGGTTACACCAGCAATTTATTGCCCATTCCTAATTGCCCAGAGGGCAGTTAAGAGTCAACTACATTTCTAAGGTTCTCGAATCACATGTAGGCCAAACCAGGTCAGAATGGCAGATTTCCTTCTTCAAAGGACATTAGTGAACCATATGGGTTTTTCTGACAATTGACACCAGTTTCTTGATCATCAGACTCTTAATTCCAGATTTTTAAATTGAAACCAAACTCAACCATCTGCCATGGTGGCATTCAAAACCAGGTCCCCAGATCATTACCATGGTCTTGGAATTAATAGTTTTGCAATAATACCACTAGGCTATTGCCAACCCCTCAGTAATAGTTGTGAATATACAGTCTTGTCCTGGTGAATATTATTCCATATATCCTTCTATGGACTATTTCTTGCGCCCATTCCAAGATTAAACCAGACAGCAAACAAGTCTAAATTCCTCTTCTGCAATTCAACAATCTCACAAATATATGCATACCTCTCTTTCTGAACAAAACCTCCAACTGGGCTCTGTGACAACACTACCAGCATCATACAGTATTGTTTGCAACTGCAGCTCCCTATTTCTTCTCATTCCCCTTCTTCATCCTATTTGACATTCAATAATTCCAAAGCATTGGAACTGTTTTCACAGTTGACTCTCTGCTGCACTGATCTCTCCTGATTCCATTTTTACAAATTACAACAAGCCCATTTAAGGTCTCCGTGGTTAATGGTGTTCTACTTAAATATCTGTCCAACGGGCAGGTCCTCTCATTTAGTGTCTTAAGATTCATATTGATGATGTGTCCCATCAGTGTGACACAGGAACACATGACTGGATCAGCACCTTTGTAAACCGGTTTCCTGACTAAACTGCTCACAGCTGACCCTCTAAGGTCATGGCTTCTCTCATTTCCTGACCCTCCTTCTTGCCAATCTTTGCTTGTTAATTCACTCACACCTCAACTCTCCTGTTCACTATCTCCCGCTCCTTAAACTTTACTATGAGAGACAGGTGGAGCAACTTCGATTGCAGGAAGTAAGTTTTCTTCAAGGGAGTTATTGATCAGCTTCAACCCTTTTGGATCAGAAATCTCCTGGTTATAGATCCCTGATACCAAAAATAAGACAACTTATTCAACAATGGATCATATATGGTCGAGAACGTCTGTTACTGTAAAACCGCTGAGGCAGCAGCCTTCCTTACTCAGCCTCAGCCTATGCTATGGATGTGGGAGCTATTCTCAGTGTCTTTAAAGCCCAAGGGACAACTTGAAGAAGAGATTTCTGATCGAAAGAGAATGATGCTTATCAAAAATTCTCTTGAATAGAACTTACCTCTGCAAGCCTAAACTGCTATGCCTGCCTCTCAGCAAGGGTTCAGGATAAGGAAGGGGCAAATATGAGAGTCAAAGAGTGGGAGATTCAGTGAGAGTTAGGAAGTGGCAAAGACCCTATAGCTGAAGATTAGCAAGAGGATGAGTCATGGACCAACACAGGCCACAACCGAGGTTAGCACAAGGTAAGTCAGCAATAAGTAAAAGAGTCAGCGAGTTGGTTGTGTGGTGAGCAAGATTGGCAGCAAACAAGAGGGATGAGAAGTAGAACATTAATGCATTTCTTTTACATTTTTAAGAGTAAATTCATTTCCAATATAAGAATTTAGCAATGTAAAGTATTTCAATTTAAAAGGTATTACGTTTTAATATTTTCTTTTTCTTAAATAGGAAGGTCTGACAGAACACAACTACAACTTTTGCATTGACTTTAATGAGAAAATGCAATTCGATCAAGTTGTTTCAGAAACACAACTGCAATATTAAATGAGGTCTTATCGTATTGTCACCTTCAAAAACTTTCCCTTCCGTTCTTGCATGATCATCCTTTGGGTTCCTCAGAGTTCCACTATTAGGCATTCCTCTTGCACCCATGCTATGTGGTACTCCCCAACAGCATCAAGCTGCATGCAAGAGTCAGCTTTCACTACATTGTTGATACATGGTTAGCTCCTCCTTTACAATTCATTCCCATGGTTATCATCATTCTCCTATTGTCAGTCCAGCATTAACATAACACAAAACGTTCTTCAGCTAAATGTCAGTAAATCCAGAACTAACTTCTTGAACTCTCACCAACACTTCGGTAAATGCTACATTCATCTAAATCCAAGTCACCTAATACTGAAATGCAGAATCTTCTCATGTTGTTGAACTGACAAACTGCTTCCCAACTTTCTGCACCTTTAACTCTTAACTATCACCTGCCTGAGCTCCAGGCCCTCCCTCCCTAAACTCTAATAGACACTTTATTAGTTCTGACCTGGACTTTTTGAAGGCCCTTTCTCCTTCTAGTAGCAGCTTTAAAGACACAAAACGTTCCATGGGTGTTTTGCAGGAGCGTAATGAAGCAAAATTGCACGTTGAGCTGTATGTTGCAATATTAGGGCAGATGGCCAAAACTTTTGCAGACAGACAGGTTTTAAGGACTATCTTAATGGAGGCAGAAAGAGAGATACAGAGGCAGAAACGGAGGGAAATCTAGAGGTTTGGACAAAGTCATCAATTGTGGCACAACCGAAATCAAGAATACTTGAGAAGCCAGTTAGATTAGAGTGCAGACATTCTGGAGGGTTTTGTAGCCTTCTAAACTCCATTCATCATAAATTACAAGCTATTGGGAATGTCTAAACCTATGCTCTCGCCCATTTTCTAATGTCTCAGAGTATCATAATTCTAGTCCTCACTATCAAAACCTCCAAAGTCTCTCGTAACTTAACAGCCCTTAACCCACCTCCACTCTTTCAACCCCAGTCTATTTCTTGCTTCTATTCTCTTTCATCTACTAGCCAAGCCACTGCATCCTCCACAACTCTTCCTCAGTTTCTATGCTTCATAATCTCCTTTTCTAACTTTAACTACTTCTTGAAAACTTCTCTTTTTCAACTTTCCACCCCTTCCCATGCCCTCATCAGTCAACTACCATCCAGCATCATGACAAAGTGCAGAGATCATTTAAGACTTAATGAGTTTTAGCAATGTAATATATTGTTGTTGATAGTGTGTGTACTTGGTAAAGCCTTGCTATACACTTTCAAAAATAAAGCTTGTCCTTTCCTAGCAGTTTTCACAAGATAACAGTCCTGGTCAATTTTTTCCAGACTAACCTAGCACACAGACCCCAACTGTAGCACTCCCGAGTGCTAATCGGGGGGAACCAGATTAAAAAATCAACAGTGGTTTCTGCTGCTTACTGAATAAACTCCAAACTATAATTACACATCTTTCGGCTTTAAAAGACACATTACAGAATCTGACTATTCACCATGTTTAATTCAATCTTATAGAACATTCCAAATCAGACTAACATCTGAATTCTGCCATCTGCCATCTCTCTGGCAGGGTGAACTGAGCTTATGTAAAGCTTGATTGAAGAGACAGATTTTTAAGACATTTGAACAAGAAGATGAGATTTAACAATAATACGGTGAGTAAGCTGACGAGGCTGGGATTGAAGGGATCGTTTTCCCAGTTCAGAACAGAAGATAATGAAGAAGGGTTGGAAGTTGGTCAACAAGTAAGATTCACCAGGTAACACACAAATGCTAGGTATTGACTATCTTCAATGACAGAGACTCAAACCATCTCTTGAAAACATTCATTTGCACTACTATTGCCGAGTCCCACACTATGCTGGCAGGTATCTATCAACCAGAATCAAAAACTGAAATGGTCAGTGGCTCTAACAGCAGATTGAAGTCTGGAAATTCTGCAGCAAGAATCTAATTTTCTGACAGCCCAAAGCCTGTCTATCACCTATAAGATACAGTCAAGAGTGTGATGTGAACCTGGATGAGTGTATCTAACAACTCAAGAATTTTGACACAATGGGACAGAGCAGCCTGCTTGATTGGCACCACATTAACCATTCAGTCCTTCCACCATTTCTGTAATGCCAGCAGTAGGTATACAAGATGCACTGCAGCAACTCACCAAGGCTCCTTCAACAGCATTTTCCAAATCTACAACCTTGCCTAAAAGGGCAAGGATAAGGGCAACAGATACATGGTAACATCAACACCTAAAAGTCCCCCTCCAAGCCACACACCATCCTAACTTGGAAATGTATTCTGTTCTTTCACTGTCACTGGGTTAAAATCTTCAAACTCCATTTGTAACAGCACTGCAGGTGTACCTGCACCACATGTACAATACTGATTCAAGAAGGCTGATCACCAACACTTTCTTGAGGACAATTATGGATAGGCAACAAATGCTGACCTTGCCAGTGATGCCCCACCTGCCATGTAAGAATGATCGAAAATGAAATCCTACACTGTTCCCCTCTACTGCCATCTAGTTAGCATGAACAGAACTTTGTCCCTGACACAGGATGGAAACTGCCAGTGTGCCAGCTCCATCAGTTCCTCAGGCCATTTTTGGGAAAGCTGGTTCAAACGTGGACAGCAACCCACTTGTCAGTGGCAGGTAATTTATCAAGGTAATAAAAAGAACAATTAATGCCATTGATTCGAGGTCAACTGGAATTTTCCAATCAACCTATGAATCCCATGTGGTGTCTGGAATAGATTTATCAGAGTACAGCTGTACCTAGCCCTGTGGAGGCCTTTCCTTCAACAATGGGGTCCTGCAGTAGTAGTCATTTTGCCAAGTAAATTAAAAGCCCTGCCCCTCTCTCTCAGATGCAGTCTCCCCTGCAATGCAAGCTGCACCTCCTTCCATTCTGGGAGGAATGCAGTTTTAAGAACCCTTGCTAGTGTTTTTAGTGGGTTAATTCTTGATCAAGTGCACCCACTGTGATGATGTCATGAGAACTTGGGTAGAGGAAAGAGTGAGCTTGTAGGAGACAGACAGGCTGTGTGGTAATGCAGGTCATATTCATGTAATCTGTACATAGCCACAGTAATGCAATAAACTTTAAATTATTTACTCAATAAGACTCTTCCAGTTAGACCAAAAAAGTGGAATCCTAATCTTCAAGAGACCACTTCATGCTTGAAGGAACTTACACAGAACCTCTACTTTTTCTTGAAAGTTGAGTCCATAATTCTCTATTAGCATATAACGTGAAAAAACACAAACTGTATCTTGTGATAAAAGCTTAATTGTATTTAAAAAAAAAAAATCAACATTCATAGTTTATCTGGCTCAACACCGTCTTGGTCAACTAGGAATGGTCAATACATCCTGTTTCTGCCAGCAATCCCCCTATTCAAAGAATAAATAAAAGTTACCCTATATAAAATAAACCAGACAAGATTGATTTAGATATTGAGTTGGATTGTGTATCATATTAAGCTATGCAGATCAATACATTTTTGCAGATGGTGTATTTGTTTCTCAAACACAACTTGCAGCCTAATCAGAAGGAAAAGACTTACTTGTCCCTACGTTAGAAGGGGATTAATTGGATAGATGGCTAGCACTAAAGCAAATGAAAAATGTGGGCAAAAAGGTCTACCCCAAATAATCATTAAGCTGGCCAGTATGACCAATGAGGATTATAGACAGATGCCCTTCCTCTGATCACAAGTGATTTAATGTATAATTTCCCATCACAATTTCAGGACTCACCCTTGCCAACAGGAATATTTTAGATAATTTTCTTCAAATACACCAGCAAAACAAGTTACACAGAAAAAAAAAATCAATTTTTAAGAACTGATATATAGTTAACTGATAAAATGTACAGTCATTGGTAAACAAAGTGCCAGCAATAAACAAAAAGTAGTAATATCCAGTACTGTAAACTGCCGTTAATTCTAATCATATGACACAAAGAATATACTACACTTCAGCCAGACACACATACATGAAGAACAAATAAGTAATGTTATTTTTCTACAGGTACCAAAAAGGTACATTATCTGAGCTGTGACAATTTAGGATGAACTCCAGAAATAAACACAACTCTTGGGAAATAGTACTGAAGTAGCAACACAAATGCTAAATTTCAAACGGAGGCAAATGGGACTCTATGTTTGGGAAACATGGTCAGCATGGACAAGTTGGGCCAAAGGGTCCGTTTCGGTGCAGTGTGACTCAAGGTACAACAAATGCAAAAGGAAACAGTGAGCAATATTTGGAAGCATGTCTACCATCTTATTTTAGCAACTCCAGCTGCTCTACTCTGGGAATGTAATTATTGTGAAGCTAATTAAGTGCAGACGGGAACCAAGGAGGTGGCACCTTAGTAAAGCAAGTTAAATATCTGTTGAAATTTAAAGTGATTAAACAGGGTTGACTCTCCCTAAAAATCCCATTCTAAAGGTTAAATGCTGTAGTTGGTTTGAAACAACTTAATATTCAACCCTTTTTTCTTATTTTAACTTATGTTGCAAGTAAGTGTTTAAATGGCTAGAAGTGATAATGTTTGAGTGCATTAGAGATACACACTGAGGTACTTCTTTCTCCAGGGTAACTCAGTGAGTAAATTCTGAGTGCAGCGAAGAAAAATTTGGCAAAGGTTTCCACAACTGGCCACCATCCACTCACTGCACTAAAGGTGAATGTGTGTGAAGATCAAACGAGGAAATAATTTCATGCTCCCTATTTTTTGAATATGGCTTTGGTTTTTCACTGGTTCATGCCTGAAAAAGGCTATTGGAGATGTTCCTGAAGGGCTGCCACCATAATAACGTGCATTTATATCAAAACTTTTGCATGTTAAAGTGTTCCAAGGCACTGTGCAGCAATGTAATCAGACAAAAGATTGACAATATGCTAAAGAAAGAGGCATGAGGACGCTTGGCCAATAGCTGGTTTGAGGTACGTTTTCAGAAGCATGTTAAAGGAGGAGAAAGAGGGGTAGATTCCAGTGTTTGAGGCCTACATAGTTCAAGCACCGATGTCGAGTGGAGGGGTTGGGGATATGTAAGCTGTCAGAAACTGCAAATTACACTAGTCTCGAAGTGTTGGAGGTCTGAATGAGATTCTAGAGATAGGAAGGTCCAAAAACCAAGATTGGAAAACAAGAGCTTTTGTAAAAATGGGAAAAAGCCAAGGGGAAGAATTCAATCCAAAGCCAATATGAAACAATTTTTCATGATGTTTTTTGACACATACAAATTGGGAGAAGTAGGCCGCTCAGCCCTTTGAACCTGCTCCACCATTTAACAAGACCATGGCAGGTTGGAATACTCCATATTCGCAAAACTTATTATATCCTTGCTTATAAAGAATCTATCTGTGGCTGCATTAAAAATATTCAAAAATATTCTATAATCTAATTCTAGATTTTCTTTTAAGAAGAAACATCCTTGCCATATAAAAGATCCTGGGAGTCTTGTCCTGGTGTATGTTTCAATCAAGTTACCTCTTCTGAACTCCAGTGGATACCAGCCTTGTCTTCGCAACTTTTCCTCAAAAGACAACCTTCCCATTCCGGGTATTGGTCTAATAAACCCTCTCTAAACTGTTTCCGTAATATTTACTTGATTCTTTAAGGAGAATAATAGTGTACATGGCACTTCAGATTTGGTCTAACCAAATGTTCTGTACAGTCAGGCATAACCTCCCTCCCATCGTATTCAACTCCCTTTACAATAAACGGTAACATCTCCTAATTACTTACTGTACCTACGCACTAACCTTTATTACAATTCATACAAGAATACACCCAGATCCCTCTGCACCTCAGAGCCCTGTAATATCTCAACAATTAAATAACATTTCATTTTTTATTCTTCCAACCTAAATGAGCAATTTCATATTTTCCCATATTATACTCAATTTACAATTTTTTTGCGAATTCACTTAAGCTATTTGAATCCCTTTGTGAAGAGGACCGCGGGAGGTCACAATCTACTTTCCTCACTACGTTTGTGTCATCAGTAAGTTTAGCAATCATAACTTTGTTCCATTCAAGTTGTTTCTATAGATTGTAACATGTTGAGGTACTACCACTGATCCCTGTAGCACGTTACTCGTTACATCTTGCCAACCATAAAAGTACCCATTCATGCCTATTCTCAATTTCCTGTTAGCTAGCAAATCTTCTATCCACACCGTGTTATCCTCTGCACCGTGAAATTTATTTTCCACAATAACCTCTGAAATGGCACGTTACCAAATACCTTCTGCAAATATAAGCACAACCAGGGAATACACCTTTACTGCTAAATATATAGTAAGCATAATTTGAAGTTCAAATTGCAGACCCTTTATTGTATGTACTAAATATCCAGCACATGCTATCGTAGGCATTCTCCTATCTTTAAGATGAACTAAAAGGATACTTTAGTGTGGCAAGGCATGATTATTAAGCAATTTGGACTAGATTATTTTCTACGCAACACAAAAATAAGCAAATTACAATCTGTTGTACAGATACGACTAGTTCCTATTATTACTCGTACAATGGAAATAACAAAGAAATGCTTTTGATGTGTCAATCTAGATGGAATGATATGCTTCAAGCTTGCTTAGTTATGGGTCATAATTTGTATCTCAGCCTGGAGTCATTCTGTCAATCTCTATTTGATTAAAGGAACAAAGAGTGTGAGAGGAAAGAGGACAGAAATGGATCTGCATCTCTGAACCATACAAAGGGGGATAATAAAAGTGAGAGGAAGGAAACTATGTGAGAGATAAATAGAAAGACAGAAACAATGCTAATTCTCTGATGTTCCTTCAATTGTGTGTTTTCAAAATTAACCCACAAAGCTTTCAAATTGCCACCTTGAAAAAAAAAAGCCCCCGACCCCAGCATGGGGACCTGGTGTTTCCGGTTCTGTTAAATCCAGGAAAAGACCATGCTGGATATAATTAATTCAACCCATTTGGTTACACACTGAAGATGAGATGCTAATGAACTTCTCTAACTCAAAGTGAATTAAGTCAAAAACGCTGATGTTTATGATTACTATTCTGTCTCATATTTGCCGTCGCACGCACCACTCTATCCTACTCCAAAAATCAGGCAAATCAATATTCTTATTAGCTTCAATAGCTGAATCCAATGTTATAGTAACATGTATTAAAATTCCTTCCATTCAAATAGGTACAATGTCAAACACAAACCACGAGTAATGACTCCAGCAGAGTGATGTGCAACTAGAAGACAATGTTATATTTGCACATCTCATTCCTTTTTCTCCCCATGTATATGCTAAATCTGTAATATTCAGCTTTAACATTAGTTGTAACACACGAATCCTCATATTTTAATAACATACAGTTGCAATTTATTTCTTCTGATTTATGGTCAATGATGAGATGTGAAAATAGGAAAGCCTTTCACTTTTTATTACTGGGTGGTTTTCACTTCATTCAGATCTTCTGACTTGAACTTGAGGTTGCTAACAATGAACAACAAATATAACCAAATACACATATAAACGAAATACAAATTCACAGTAGCTTGGGTCAACAAGCAGATTAGTGTATCAGCAAGCAATAGTGTATCCATCCAGGTCTCCTCCACATAGCAAGATTTTATAAACCACTGATAAGTCCATATGCCAGACCTTCAGTATTACCGAACCAAGAAAAATGTAAACTGCACTAGGAAACAGATGCTAGAACAGATGTCAAATTCATTAGGAAAAAAGAATGAAAGACAGATTTCTACTGAACTTAAATGAAAAACCACCTGCTTGCGCGTGTACAACACAAAGAGTACTAGGTTTCGCTCAAATTGTGAGAAAATGAAGAAATGCACAGAGGCTTGCGAGGGCCTTTTCCTCAAAAATGAAATCAGAGTGTTATTATAGAAATTTTCTAATCAACCTGTTCAGGGATGTTATTATACATTTCTGAAACAGATGGGACTTGAACCCAGGTCTCATTGCTCAGAGGTAGGGGCACTATTACAGCACCATTACAGCCCAAAGCTCAATATTATGTTAACTACATGAGACAGTAATGTCTGGAAATTTTGGTGGCTTTCAATTATAAATAAATTGCACTAATGCAAGTTTGTCATTTTCTGTTACTGGATGGAATAGTGGTAAGACCAGTCTCATTCTGTAATCACACAAACCCTATGAGCCAGCCATAGGAGTGAGGCTCAAGAAACATACTAGGACCAAACCATCTGCTTTCCTTGATAAAAAGAATAACAGTAGTGTGCAGATCTATTTGTGAAGAATATTTCTTAAAAGGATGAATTCAAAGTAAGGTTTGTGAAAACAAATCTCCATTTCATGTTCTTGAGAACGACTATTTCCAAAATTAGAAAATTAATTTCACTGAAGAGTAATCATGGTCAATTGTTGGTTGCTGCAAATACTACCAGAGACAAAATTACACATGTCACTCAGAATCTATAGAAAAATGAAAGGAATGTCCACTGCTGAGGTATCTACATCAAAAAGGAAACAAAGGAACATTTTCCTTAACAGAATGAATGAAAATAAAAAGTAAAAGGTCATCATCAAGTTAATGAGCAATAAAATTTGACCTTGACCAATTGTGCTATTCGAAGCTATACAAGACAGCTTTTAGGGTTGATGTTTAAAAGCTTAAAACACAACCCAACTTTTATCACACCTTCACTATCTGAACATTTTCTGGTGTGTATGATGAAGGTGAAGATACTGGAGAGTTTGAGAAGAAATGTCAACAACCAACATACTGAAAAAAACTTTACCTTCACTCTTACAGCTGTGCCTGATTTCAGAGCACACTGAAAGAAAACTGAACAATGCTAGCATTTTCAAGAAAACTTTGCAAAGAACCCAGGTGACAAGGCTAAATGTATGTCACCAACATTTGCAAAACCAATTCTATACTCAGGCAGTCTCTGTCCAGACATTTATGAACACTGACATATCCATTCGTATGGACAAATGATTATATTTATTATAGAAATCCTCATGTAAAGAAAGACATGTAAAATAAGAAAGATAGTTACGGTAAAAGATCAAGTTTAAAAATCAGGAGTCAAGAGTCTAAGATAAACAGCCAAAGGCTTGGCCATAATGGATAATCTGAAGAGAACTTTTGAATGCATAAAGAAAGAGAAAAGGTTTAAAGAACTAGAGAAATCTATAATTGTGTGTAGTTGTCAAATAGATATCATTGGTGCAGTTGAGGGAACAAGAAATCTTGTCTTAAGGGAGTTATCAATACATGCCAAGGTACAAAGTAAATGAGAGCACACAAATCAGGTTTGCAAAGCTGCATAGGGATTTTGAAAAAGAGAAGTACAATCTTGAATCTGACAATCTGAGGCAGGAGAACCCAGGAAAAGGCAGGGCAAGAGTGTCTGGGACTTGGTGCACAGCATTTTGGACGAACTGAAGTTTGTGAGGGATCAATATGTGGAGACTAGCTGAGGACAGCATTAAAAAAAGGCAGATCTCAAGATAAATAAAGTCATTAATAAGAATTTTGGCAGCAGAACAAGAGGGAGAGAGGCGAAAGCACATAAACTACAAAAGCAGACATGTCTGATTACATAATCTACATACATTGCCAGTAATGTGTTTATTTTGACGTTACTTCTAGATTATAGATAATTAAACTCCGTAACTATCCTTCAAGGACTTCAGTAGAAGTCATCTGTGAAAAAACAGATTACAATTCTGACCTATTCCCATAATACTATATAAAAATGTTATATCATTTACAAATGTAAAATATTTCTGATTTTCTAAGTTAAAATCTGTCCTTGCCCAGTCTTTAATTTCCCCGAGACACCTTATGCTTTTGTTCAGTTGACCTGTCTGGAGATCTTTGTCAATGCTACTCTACATGGTTTTGGCTCCTCTGTTGTTTTGCTCTCCATTCTGTCCAGAAGACAGATATCTCACCCCATTCTCCTCCCAACAAACAGCAACCAAAAACGGGGCTTTGTTGTGAAGCAAAATTGTTTCCACATAAAGTCTGCTGCAAACTTAGCTGCCAAGTTTTAAATATTGTAAGGACAGCAGTAACTTACGGTTCCAACAGAGTTTTTATTTTAAATTCACTTTTGTTTGTTACTACGTTAATACCAGGTTGGCATGAAATAACCAATACCTGCTCGAACACCAAAACTGTTAAACTGACATTTTGGCAAACTAACTGCAAATTAGCACCAGTGAAAATGGAAGTAATGTTTCCACAAACATATTCCTAAACCATGAACTGGAAATCAACAGTTCTGAAGAAGGGTCACTGGACTCAAAACATTGGCTCTGCTTTCTCTTCACATATGCTGCCAGACCTGCTGAGTTTTTCCAGCATTTTTTGTTTTTGTTTCTGATTTCCAGCATCTGCAGTTCTTTCGATTTTTCGGCAGTAAAAATTACCAATAGTTGGCATAATTTTGTGTGATAATTCAGTCTAATCATTGTTTTCACCTCAGCACCCAATGTTAATGGCACAAACAGCACAGGACATGGAATAGGGGGAGAACTTGCCATTTGGATACAGAACTAGCTCGAAGGTAGAAGGCAGAGGGTGGTGGAGGAGAGTTGCTTTTCAGTCTGGAGGCCTGTAACCGGTGGTATGACACAAGGATCGGTGCTGGGTCCACTGATTTTCATGTGGATAGACCGATTTGGATGTGAACATAGTAGGTATGGTTAGTAAGTTTGCAGATGACACCAAACATTGGACATGTAGTGGACAGCCAAGAAGTTTACCTCAGAGTACAACGACACGTTCATCAGACGGGGTGATGGGTTGAGGAGTGGGAGATGGAGTTTAATTTAGATAAATGTGAGGTGCTGCATTTTGGAAAGACAAATCAGGGCAGGACTTGTACACTTAATGGTAAGGTCCTAGGGAGTGTTGCCGAACAAAGAAACCTTGGAATGCAGGTTCATAGTTCCTTGAAAGTGGAGTCACAGGTAGACAGGATAATGAACAAAGCATTTGGTATGCTTGCCTTTATGGATCAGTGCACTGAGTATAGGAGTTGGGAAGTCATGTTGCAGCTGTACAGGACATTGATTAGGCCACTTTTGGAATACTGCGTTCAATTCTGCTCTCCCTGCTACAGGAAGGATGTTGTGAAACTTGAAAGGATTCAGAAAAGATTTACAAGGTTATTGCCAGGGTTAGAGGGTTTGAACTAAAGAGGGAGGCCGAATAGGCTGAGGCTGTTTTCGCTACAGCATTGGAGGCTTAGGGCTGACCTTATAAAAGTTTATATAATCATGAGGGGTATGGATAGGGTGAATAGCCAAGGTCTTTTCCACAGGGCAGCGGAGTCCAACCTAGAGGGCATAGGTTTAAGGTGAGAGGGGTAAGATTGATAAAGATCCGAAGGGGCAACTTTTTCACGCAGAGGGTGGTGCATGTATGAAATGAGCTGCCAGATGAAGTGGTGGAGTACAATTACAACATTTAAAAGGCATCTGGATGGGCATATGAATAGGTAGGGTTTAGACAATATGGGCCAAATGGTTGTAAATGGGGATAGATTTATTTAGGATATCTGGTCAGCATGGACAAGTTGGACTGAAGGGTTTTTTCCCCATGCTATACAGCTCCATGACTTTAACAACACAGTGAAGACTATGGCCCCTAAAACTGCAATGCTAGAATTAGCCAACTGAACAGCCAAAAACAGTGGCATTTACAAGACAGCATGGAAAACTTCCCAGGTATAATCATCTATTGAAGGCAAAAAGACTCAAATTCAACTGCTTAATGAGCCTCCACCCAATCATTAGCACTTTGATGAAAAGAATCGGAAATAGCAACACTAAGCCAATTGCACTCATGTTAGTATAGTATCTATGATCAGTTTTCTGTAGTAAAGCTTGAGCCCAGAAAATTCTGACTGTGTCTTCCTAACTTGATTGACCGTTTTTTGAGGAAGTAACAAAGAGGACTGATGAGGGCAGAACGGTGGATGTGATCAGTATGAACTTTAGTAAGGCGTTTGATAAGGTTCCTCATGGTACACTGGTTAGCAAGGTTAGATCACACGGAGTACAGGGAGAACTAGCCATTTGGATACAGAACTGGCTCAAAGGTAGAAGACAGAGGGTGGTGGTGGAGGGTTGCTTTTCCGACTGGAGCCTGCGACCAGCAGTGTGCCACAAGAATCGGTGCTGGGTCAACTGCTTTTTGTTATTTATATAAATGATTTGGATGTGAACGTAGGAGATATGGTTAGTAAGTTTGCAGATGACACCAAAATTGGAAGTGGTGTGGACAGCGAAAAAGGCTACCTCAGAGTACAACGGAATCTTGATCGGATGGGCCAATGAGTCAAGGGGTGGGAGATGGAGTTTAATTTAGATAAATGTGAGGTGCTGCATTTTGGAAAGGCACATCAGGGCAGGACTTGTACACTTAATGATAAGGTCCTGGAGAGTGTTGCTGAACAACGAAACCTTGGAGTGCAGGTTCATAGTTCCTTGAAAGCAGAGTAACAGGTGGATAGGATAGTGAAGAAGGCATTTGGTATGCTTGTTGTGGCTGTACAGGACATTGGTTAGGCCACTATTATAATACTGCGTGCAATTCTGGTCTCTCTCCTATAGGATGTTGTGAAACTTGAAAGGGTTCAGAAAAGATTTACAAGGATGTTGCCAGGGTTGGAGCGTTTGAGCTTTTGGGAGAGGCTGAATAAGCTAGGGCTGTTTTCCCTGCAGCATTGGAGGCTATGAGGTGACCTTATAGAGGTTTATAAAATCCTGAGGGGCATAGATAGGGTAAATAGACAAGGTCTTTTCCCCAGGGTGGGGGGAGTCTAAAACGAGACGGCATAGGTTTACGGTGAGAGGAGAAAGATTTAAAAGGGACCTAAGGGGTAACTCTTTCCACACAGAGGGTGGTGCCTGTATGGAACGAGCTGCCAGAGGAAGTAGTGGAGCTGGTACAATAACAACATTTAAAAGGCATCTGGATGGGCTTATGAATAGGAAGGGTTAAGAGAGATATGGGCCAAATGCTGGCAAATGGGACTAGATTTATTTAGGTTATCTGGTCAGCATGTTAGAGTTGGACCAAAGGGTCTGTTTCTGTGCTGCATATCTCTAAAAGTCCTATTACGAAGTGAAAAGTGACCCCAAGGGCAGCCACTGGCTGCCTTCAACAAGAAAAATTGTAACAACAGTATTATAATCACCGTTCCCATACCGTAGACATTCTAGAGGTCATGAGTGACTGAATCCATCACTGTGGCTATTAGCAGGGCCAAAGACTGGGTAATGGAACTTAGTGATGACACTGCCATTGAAGGTTGGGGAGGTGGTCATTGTCTTCCATTTGGATATAATCAGCCTTGGCTTTGTTGTTGTTTTCTCATCCGAGTAAAAGTTTGTGTGCTCAGTCTCTGGAGCGAACTAGACCATATAATTTAGATCAGAATCAGCACGATACTGAGGAATTATTACAATTTTTTAAACATCTTTCAGACGAGAGGTTAAACAGAGGCCCTAGCTATCCTCAAGTGGAAAAAATAATTTTACCTGGTCTTTTCAAGAACAGCGGGGGACAAAAACATATCCTCAACATCACCAAAACAGACACAATCTGGTTACTTTTCAAGTTATTACCCATGGATGGGATGAGGTGAGACTGACTGCCATCTATTAACCCCTATCCTCTTCAGTATTGTACATTTAAAATTGAGACTCAAATGTTTACCTGAAGGAGTACAGTTGCAACAACATTCTGAATACTTGACACCATCCAAAACAGAACAAAATCACTGATTTATACGTCTGATTTATATTTATATCACTGAAGTCAATATATCTCCCAACCACAGGCACACTATCACTGCAGGATGTTCAATCTACAACTATAATGAAACAACTTCCCAAACTTATTTCAACAGCACTACTGCTGCAGTTCTACGTGAAAGCCCATGAGTCAACTTGCCAAAGAGATCAAACTATCGAGGAGGAAATTATTAAACATCACTGTTGTCTGGTGTCATGTTGAACTATTAGAATATCTGCTATTAGCAGCAATACACATACAGTAAATATACTATCGTAATCAGAGGTTATAGAGTACAGAAAAGAAATCTTAAAAAGGTACCCCAATAGCAATAGACTATAAACCATTGCATCAGATTTACACTTAAGCCGCATCATATATACTTATGCTTCAGGCATGGTATGCAAAACATGTGCTGGCAAACATCCAAAAGAAATCCACAGCTGCAGCCAATTATATTTCAACAATCTGAACACAACACTTCACAGCTTGCGAAAATGCATGCAGTTTAAAAAAAGAAAAAAGGTTAATGTTCAAATAATATGCTAAGATGTCTAGGTTGTTACTTATGAAGCTGCATCAACTGGCTTTTAAAATAAACAATTCTTACAACAATTCAATTTTGTACGTACAAAGCATTTTATACATATGCAAGTCTGGCAAAGGTGGCCAATTAATTAATGTTTAATTTCCCTTACAAGCTCATGGGAAAACAATTTGCATTCATTTACACCTCTCCAGGTGGGCCTATAGCACCTTACCACTAGGAAGGTGAACTTGTGTCCTATCATTACATAATACACAGCAATCATTTTAAAAACTAAAATTCATGGTTCGCTTCTCAAAACTCATTATGAATTTAAAACTATAGAAAGGTGTATGTGACTGCTCTGCCCATGCCATAAAAATATATGCAAGTTCTTTTGGACAACCTTCAGGCGGAACCGGATTTAGAAATAGTGTTTTCAAAAAAAGAGTGCTCATCACTTTTGAGAAAAGAACAGTGCTCTTGGCTTTGAGAAATATAGGCTATATTTTATTCCTCAATTATATAATGAATAAATCTGCTTAAAGTTTGGGTGCACAGATAGCTGCAAAAACTATGAGTAATTATAGCATTTGCTTTTCTGTCGTCTTCAACTTTTTTATATTTCTAATTTAATAAAAAGTACAGATGATACAGTTAAGAAAAGTTTGCTTGCAGTTGGATGGTTACTTTTTACACAAATGTCAAGAAAGTAAGCCAAGAGGCTTGCTGAAGCATTCAAGGTGAAGTGACTTGTATAGTCATTCACCAGCAGGAAACCAAATATGTTATCACAATTAACTAAGACGAAAAAATACAGTAAGTCCTGCACACAATCTTGTTGAGGTTGATTGGGAGTCCATTACACCCACCACAGTACAGTTAGGTATCAACAGGGCAGGCAGATAATAACAGGCTTAAGTCCAAACCAGCTCCTCCTCCACCAAATTAAGATTTGACAAGATGGTTTACCTGGAGGAAAAATACCTTCTCAAAAGAACAGGAATTGGAGATGGGAGGCAAAAAAGGGAGGAGAGAAAATAAAGGCAAGAAATATGTTAAGAAAATCAAATGAGATAAAGAAAAAATTCAAATCCCAAGTGAGTCTTGGAAAGATATGATAACAAATAAAGAGTGGTGGATCACCTTATCGATGGTTTTATTTTCATGAAATGTATTGCAGTACACTATTTAAAAAGACAGGAAGAGAAAATTAGAAAATTACCCACGAAAAGTTGGACAGACTGCACTGAAAGGGATCAAAGGCCTGATCTGATGGATTTCAAACTATTTCAAAATAATGGGCATATGAAACTGATCATATTTTGATGAATATTTGAAAGGGTTCACCAAATACACCAAGGAAGCAGAGCAAGTTAAATCCGGCACCAATTTATAAAAGAGAAAAATGAAAGTTCGAGAGGTCTACACTTGTGCAAGCCTAGCATTCACATCTGGGGAAACAACAGAGTATTTGAAAAGGACGAAATGTGAAATATAAAATGATTAAAAGCAACAGTCAACATGGATTCAAGTTGTTGGGTTTTGTCGAATATAGAATTGCATCAGTTCAGAAGCTTTGATATTTCTTCCCTTTAGTATAGTCTTTGACGTACTACTACACAGAAGATTATTTGACAATGTAGAAAGGCATGAAATAAGACTTACTATTTTAAAGTTGATAACTAAGTGGCTGTGTTAAAAGATGCAAACAATAGTTAAGGGAGCAGTATATCTTCATAGAAAGGAAGGACAAGCAAAGTACCACATTTGGGTTCCAGAGACATTATCTGTTTCAGTACATTAGTCATATGGAAATGGGGAAAGTAAAAAAGTTCCCCACACCTCAAAAAAGTGACAATGTGAAATGAACTAGTTAAAAAAAAATGCACCAATAGCAGAGAGCATAAAGACATGAAAAATAGGAGCAGACCATCATTCTGCACCACCAGGATTGCAATTGATCTTCCGCCACATTTCCACTTCCCTGCCTACTCCCCACAAGCCTAGACTCCCAAGAAATCAAAAATCTATCAATCTATCTTGAATATACTCCGTTATGGAGCATCCATAACATTCTGGGCTAAACAAAGATTCACAACCCCTCTGACTGAAGGAATTTCTTCTCATCTCAGTCCCAAAGAAACAACCTTTTAACCTGAGCCTATTCCACTCATGTTTTATATTCCTTTGCTAATCCTTCAAGAATCTCGTCCCATCATAGATGGATGTCATCGTAGGCAAACCCTCTTGTTCAAGAAACCGATCTAGTTGTTCTTCGCTGTGTCATCTCAAAAGGCCTTTCTTAGATATATTCGTCCTCAGGTATGCAGACCAGAACTGCAAATAGTCCTCCAGATGCAATCTCACCAAAGCCCTGCACAGTTGTAGAAAGACTTCTTTATTTTGTATTTAAGATCTTTTCCAACAAACTCCAACATGCCGCTTGCTTTCTAATTGCTTGTTATATCTGCATGCTAATTTGAGTGCTCCTTGTATAAGGAATCAAAGTCTCTCCAAACATCGACATTTAAAGGTTTCTACCTTGTAAGAAAAGTCCCACTTTTCTATTCATTTTTGCGGTGAAAATCTCCAAATCCCCAAATTATGCTTCATCAGCCACTTTGTTGCCCACTCACTTAACTAGTCCATATTTCTTTACAGCCTCCATGTGTCCTCTTTACAGCCAATGTCCCCAACTACCTTAACCTTGTTAGCAAACTCAGATGTTATTCACTGCTTCTTCATCTAAGTCATTAACATAGTTTGTAAATAGCAGCAGTCCCAGCACAGATTCTTGGGACATCCACTAGTTAGAACCTGGCAATGTGAAAATCCTCCATTTGTCCAAACTCTCTGCTTCCTGTCTGTTAGCTAATCTTCTCTCCGTGTTAAAACAAACTCCCAACTCCATTATGGATATTAACTTTTTGTGTGGCACTTATGGAATGCTCTATGGAAATCTATTGGTTCCCCTTTATCCAACCTATTACATCCACAAAGAACTCCAGCAAAATTATCAAACATAATTCTTTTTGTAAAACTATGCTGACTTAAAAAACCATGGTTATGTTTAGTCAAAGTGCATTGTTAAGTTTCCTTAATTATAGGTTCCAGCATTTTCCTAATGACTGATGTCAGGCTAACTGTACCGTCGTTTTCTTCCTTTTTTGAAAAACATTTACTTCCAATCCACAAAGACCATTTCAGAATCTTGAGAATTTTGGAAAACCATAATCAATGCATTCACTTTCACTTGTGCTCCCTATTTTTAGAATCATTAGATGTTGGTCTAGAGGAATCTGGACTCAGCGGGAAACTTTGACAAAAAAGGTGAGAGATGCAACTTAATAAAAATAAAATATTTGTAAAGTTGGGAATGGAAACAAACAGTTGGCAAAATGAATTAAACAGTACAGCTGTTAAGTCTTGGGGTTTCAGAAAACTCCCCGAAACTATCAGCACAATCTGCACAGCTGGTGAAATAAATGGGATCTTCGGATGTCTAGCTTGAATGATTTATCACAAGTCTCAGGAAATGATAGTTAGTTGTGAAAAGCATTGGTCTACTTCATCTAAAGAAACATACACAGCTTGGGGATCATAGAAAGGTCGATATTTTCTAACCAACCTGTTCAGAGATATTACTACACACCTCTGGAGCAAGTTGGAGGCAGGTGGGCTTATTGATACCTTGGTGAATAGCTGGGATACTGAAGAAAAATTGAAGTGCTTTCCAAAGAACCAAAACATGCCCCTGAGTCAGCCCCAGGAAAAAAGTGAATGAATCTAAAAGATGTTGTAAGATAACTCTTGGAGGGAAAGAGAAAGCAAAATGGAATTCATAACACTATAGTTTAAAAAGATCCATGTTCACTTAATATTGCTTGTGAGGGGAGACAGAAAGAATTCTTTTAGCATGTCACAATATGAACTGCAGTGCCTAAGGAGATGACAGTTAATGGTTCAACAGTGATTTTCTAAGAGGAATTGAATATACCTGGAACAGAAAAAAATAACCATTAGACTATACAGACTGAGTGGGGAAGGAGGACCAATTGAATCGTGCTTTTGGAGTTGACACAACCATAATAAATATTTAAATACTTTTAAGGCAGAGGTAGATAGATCCTTGATTACCGAGGCAATGGAAGATTATCAGGGATACACAGAAATATAGAGTTGAGGTTAAAATCAGATCAGCTATGGTCTTACTGAATCATGGAACAGGCGTGAAGGGCAGAGTGACTACACTTGTTCCTTGGTCATATGTTCCTATAACGAGCCATATGATCTTGGGTCATATGAAGAGTCTATGCTCATTTTAAACATATTAGATCCTATGAAATAAGCCAAATACTGGTTAATTACAAAATTGAATAGAATGGTTGTGTCTTTAACCAGCTTCAATACTATAACTTTATTCCTTCATGTATTCATAAAGTGGTCATTGTTTATACACTCTTAAAAAATACACATCCATTGTATTGGTATAAATGTTGGCATCATGTGCCCAACATGTTTTTCTCACCTCTTACACCTCAGACTAATTTAATGAAGCTTTAGACCTACACTGCCACACTACTTTTCAATGAGTGAGATGTATCAGTGTCTGCTGCACGACTCCAAACTATAATATTTGACCAGAAATTCTAAGAGCAAGGACAATTTATATTAAGACCATGTAAGTAAACCAGAGAATGTCATTCATATCTTCATTACTTCTAACTTTTGACTATTCCAGTGCACTCCTACGCTTTATACTTTACTCTCAGTAAAACTTGAGATCATTCAAAGACTGCTCCCAGTGCCTTAACTTGCATCAAGTCACATTCATCTATCATCCTCGTATTCAGTGACCTACAGAAGCTTCCAGTCAAACAATGTTTTGATTTTAAAAATCGTCATCTTGTTTTCAAATCCTTCCATTGGATCACCCATCCCTATGTCTGCAATCTGCCAGCCCCAAACCAGCTGAGACAGATCCTCTTACACTTGTTGCTCAACAATCCTCACTTTTAATGATTCCACCATGGTGGCCATGTCATTAGGTGCCTATGTATTAAAGCCTGAAATCCCATTCTATATCCCTCACTTCATCTTCCTCTATTGAGGCATCTCTTAAAACCTACATTTTTGACCAACCTTTGGTCACCAAACCCAACATCTCCTTATGTGGTTCAATGTCATACTGTGTTTTATAATGTCCTTGAAGCACCTTAGATCATCTTATATGTAATGTAGTTCCTTTAATATAATTTACTGTTGGCTCCAACCAGTCTTACCAGAAACCCAATTAGAAAATAGCAAAAATAATGAAATGAAATTTTAAGTAATGGCTACTAAAAAGTGTCCTGATTAGCACATCAACTGAAGCAGATAGATAATAGAGTCAAAGTCCAGCTACTGACTGCACTACACCCCCCAAAAAAGACAGGTAGTTCTATGCAAACAAAGAATCTCATGTATCTAGTGAGAGTTTATTTTTCCATTCAGTCGTAGTGTCTCTAAATTACAGTGCAATCTTTAGGTATTTAAATGATTTTACTTACTTCTTCCAGCGCATCAGGTGGTGGTGTCGGTTCAGCAGCTTCTTTGTTTGCCTCACAGCTCTCTGCTTTAGATGCAGGAGTCCTACCATCTGAAGATGTGGAAAATCTGCTCATCTGACTAGACTGATCAACAGGTGTCATGCTAGCCTCTGACGCCGACCTTGAGCTTTGATTTTGTTGAACAGTTTCAGAAGTAGGATCGTCGTCATCTGAATCTGGTAGAGGAGTTGGACTAACATCTTCTAGGCCCGTGCTAGAAGGACGTGATGATGGAGTAGGACCTCGCTGAAGCAAGTGAGTAGTTGACCCAGGAAGTGGTAATGGAGAAAGCTGAGAGGAAGAGGATGATATGGGACTGTGCTCCAATTTAATGTCAACATCAGATTCTTGGTCAAAGAAAGGAAGCTTTGTCCTCTGCTCCTTCAAAAGCATTTCAATACGAGAATCTAAACTGTTGGGTTGTGTTGAGCTACTCGGTGTTTCAGACATTAGAGTTTCAGGAGTGTCAGCCCTTTCAGGAGATTTGCTGAATGAAACAGCTGTTTTATCATTTGAGATGTTACTCTCCAGAGAAACTGGATCTTCTGCCTTCTCCTTCACAGGAACAACATCCAAACCGGCATTATTATGCCCAAAGGTTTCAGACGGTGGCACAGGTCTTCTGTAATCATGGTCTCTAGATGTCTGACCGTGTTGTTGCTCCAGTGGACGGGAATACAGTGGTTGGGCAGAATGCACATTTTGGTATGGAGAAAAGGCTGACTGGTAGTTTATCCCAGACTGGTTTACTGCAGTGTTATGTGAATATGACCCACCCTCTGAACGAGCTGACTTGTAGGTGTTAACTGGTAGTTCTGTACCTCTGTAAGATCCTGTGTTGTGCGAGTAATGGTGACCCACTCTCCTGAAGGAATCTTGATAATTAGATTCAGGTCTTCTGGATTTGTACCCAGATTCTTGTGAATAAGAATAAGCTGGTGTACTCTGTCGACTGGAATAGCTGGAATCTTGTGAATAGGGGGTTCCCAACCGTGGTGTATGTGGTGTGCCTTGGGAGGATTGGGGCGTATATTGGCTGTATGAATTTGGTGTATCCTGACGACAACTAGAATAAGCAGTGTCATGGGAAAATGGGGTGCTACTATTTGGGGTTACAGATGGTCCCATGGATAGGTAATTTTCACCAGTTCGAGATTTCTGTGGATCATTAACCTGTGGCAATAGGTGGGGGAGAAAAAGAAAAGACATTTTATCAAAATGAAATTCTACATAATTAAAGATAGCTCTAATTTTCTGCACCATCTAGAACAGTTTTAAAACAGTGCATTCTTAACATTGCCTAATGGCAGAACAGAAATAACGTTGATTAAGTCAACTAAACTTTCAGCAAAGAGGAACTTAACACTGTAGGTACAAACTCAGCTTATAAATTAGGAATGCAGCTTGTTTGCTAAATTAGCTGAATCAGCTTTATCACTACAGTGAAGGGTGCCTCCCAGGCCTTGGCTTGTCAGTCCACAGCTGGCCCTTAGGTGTACAGCTACTTCCATTGGCACGTCTTCTGACATTCTGTTCCTAGGAATGGAATCTCCTGTTGTAGTGTTTACTTCAGATAAAAATGCGGGGAAATATACCAGATAGCACCAAAGACATATCCTTACACTTGCGGCAAGACACTCATGGGAAGCACCATCGTGACTGGCATGAAATATTTAGTGTTTCATTAAGTTATTTTCATAACTTATGTCACATTTATAGTCCACTGTTGCATTCAGATTGCCAAGGCTACCTCATTTATAGTTTTGTTGCTGGACAATGCATTGGGCATGGAAACAAACAGAAAGATAAAGCCCTCTTCAAAGCTGTTCAGCAATCTTGACTTACAAACATATTAGAGGTGGGAATAGGCCATTCTGACCCTCTAGCCTGCTCCACCAGTCAACATCACAGCTGAACTGATTGTGGCCTCTACTCCACATCCCTGCTTATCCCCTGTAACTGACAGACTCCAGTGGACTGATTCACACTGTTCACTGCCCTTTCTCCAAAGTAGCCTGGCTGAGATGCAGAAAACTGTAAACTCATTTTTAACCACTGCATTTTGTCTGAAAGTATATTTTCAGGTATGTGTTTCAGGTATGAATGCGTATACCATGTTGTTTGCCAACACTGTAGTGAAATGTTTAATTTATAAGAGTGGTGTGAAAAACAGAAAGCTAACCTGAATCTTTTTTCGACTTTATAACAATTTCAGATTTTAACATAATCCAAATCAAAGGAAAAATACTGTTTAAAAATACCTTCAGTTAAATTAACTGTCGACAAAAGTTCAGTAGCATGTATCTTAAAATTGAAACATGAATATTGTTATTCAATTCTAAAGTGGTGTTAAATTTTGTTACTGTATAATAATGTGAAATAAGAAGCTCTATTTAAAATGAAAGTAGCAAAACAAGTTTTAAAATGTGGCTACAATGGCATTTAATGCAAAACCCCAGAGATAAATACTTGACATTTAATAATTGACGTTAAACATCCAAATTTGTCGATGCAAGACCAATTTTAGAAGACTTCCCATTACAATCAACAGTTAAGCCAAAAATGAAATACTCTCAATACATTCCCAGACAAGTTATTCACTTTGTAAAAAGATCCAAATTTTGTCTATTAATTCAATGTTGAGGTTTTTAAAATCAGTTATTTCCCCTCATTTCTCCGGATTACAGTATCAAATACACCATCTCGCCCAAGAGATGTTTCTTCAAGTTGTGAGCAAATACAGAGTACTGACTAAGTTATTTAATCCTAGGAGTTATCACAGCTCATCTTCATCCTGACCTCCGGCGCAAAGATGAAGAACTGAACTTTACTGCAGGCTTCAGTACCCAGGAATCAATTTTCAATAAATAACAATACTACATTTAGAAAGATTCCACACCAAAAAATACTTGTGATTTTAATTACTATATTGCAAATCATGATGTGGTATTCACAATCAACCCAAATTTTTAATATCATAATTGCTCCTACATTTAATAAAGCTTTGACAGCACTTTTAAATCCTTGACCACCTAGGAGAAAGGTAACAAACGCCCGGGAATTCCACCACCTACAAATTCCCCTTCAAATCACACATTCACAGTAAAGTTTAGTTTGTCATCTACGTTTGATTGTTAGTGATCCAATCTCACTCAACTCACATTTTCCTTAAAGGCTATTTAAATATATCATTGATTAATAGATTGTGCTTCTGCATATTCATACATGTAGGTATATATCTATTTAACTTGGGAATTTAGAACAAAAAAATCCCATAATATTAAAAAAAAGAGTACTTGAACAATATACATTGCTACACTGGCCCTAACTTCTCTTTCAATTCCTCCCACTTCCTACAGACAAAGGGGGTGGCCATGGGTACCCGCAGGGGCCCAAGCTATGCCTGCCTCTTTGTAGGTTACGTGGAACAATCCCTCTTCCGTACCTACACTGGCCCTAAACCCCACCTCTTCCTCCTTAACATTGATGACTGTATCGGTGCTACCTCGTGCTCCCACGAGGAGCTCGAACAGTTCATCCACTTCACCAACACCTTCCACCCCAACCTGAAGTTCATCTGGACCATCTCTGATACCTCTCTCTCCTTTCTGGACCTCTGTTTCCATCTCTGGCAACCACCTGGAAACCGATATCCATTTCAAGCCCACCGACTCCCACAGCTACCTGGAATACGCCTCCTCCCACCCACCTTCCTGCAAAAATGCCATCCCCCTACTCCCAACAAATTCGCCTCCGCCGCATCTGCTCCCAGGATGCGGCATTCCACTCCCGAACATCTCAGGTGTCCTCGTTTTTCAAGTACCACAACATCCCCCCATCAGTGGTCGAGAACACCCTCGACCGTGTCTCCCGCAACTCATCCCACACACCCCCTCCCCGCAATAACAACCAAAACAGGATCCCCCTCTTCCTCATGTACCACCCCACCAACCTCCAAATCCAATGCATCATCCTCCGCCACTTCCACCATCTGCAATCTGAGCCCACCACCAAAGACATTTTTCCCTCCCCACCCTTATCTGCTTTGCGGAGGGACCACTCTCTCCAGGACTCCCTTGTCCGCTCCACACGCCCCTTCAGCCCCACCACACCCGACACTTTTCCCTGCAACCGCAGGAAGTGCTACACCTGCCTCTACACCTCCCCCCTCACCCCCATCCCAGGCCCAAGAAGACTTTCCACATCAAGCAGATGTTCATTTGCATGTCTGCTAACGTGGTATACTGTATCCGCTGTTCCCATTGTGGCCTCCTCTACATTGGGGAAACCAAGTGGAGGCGTGGGGATCGCTTTGTGGAACACCTACGCTCAGTTCGCACTAAACAACTGCACCTCCCAGTCGCAAACCATTTCAACTCCCCCCTCCCATTCCTCAGACGACATGTCCATCCTGGGCTTCCTGCAGTGCCACAACGATGCCACCCGAAGGTTACAGGAACAGCACCTCATATCTCGCTTGGGAACCCTGCAGCCCAATGGTATCAATGTGGACTTCACAAGCTTCAAAATCTCCCCTCCCCCTACCGCATCCCAAAACCAGCCCAGCTTGTCCCCACCTCCCTAACCTGTCCTTTCTCCCACCTATCCACTCCTCCCACCTCAAGCCCCACTCCCATCTCCTACCTACCAGCCTCATCCCGCCCCCTTGACTTATCCGTCCTCCCTGGACTGACCTATCGTCTCCCTAACTCCCCACCTACACCCACCTTTACTGGCCCATCCCCGCCTCTTTGACCTGTCTGTCTCCTCTCCACCTATCTTCTCCTCTATCCATCTTCTATCCGCCTCCCCCTCTCTCCCTATTTATTTCAGAACCCCCTTCCCCTCCCCCATTTCTGAAGGAGGGTCCAGGCCCGAAACGTCAGCTTTCCTGCTCCTCTGATGCTGCTTGGCCTGCTGTGTTCATCCAGCTCCACACCTTGTTATCTAATATACACTGGCGTCCTGTCACCACCTATACAATATGACCCTATGACCCGGCTGGTAAATGACCCCAACCATGCAATTATTAGGAGGCAGCACAGGAGGTCTTAAAAATAGACTACTGATTTAACCAAAAATAAAACAGAGTAAATAATTTGGAAGCAATCATTTCATAAACATTTCAATATATTGGTCAAAGTGACACTTTCATCATCTGTGTTCCTGGAGTTAGTGGAGTTGTAATCCTGTTTTTATTATAGGAAAGGGGCAAAACAGAAGTGTAAATAAATTTTTAAGACAGAGATAATAGATATTACTCTATATTAGTTAAACACAATATAACCAACTTACATTTTGGTCACATTTTACTAATTTGATTGTTAGAAAGTTACAATGAACACAAACATATCAGAGGAATACTTTTACCATTACAGTAGTTATACTGAGCAATATTTTCAATTCATTTTAAAACCAAACATTTTGACTGCACAAGGAAAATACACCTATGTGCTGTGATGGTTTAAACTTATGCATATTTAATGTCTTTTTATAAATCAAATATTATACTCAAAACATATACTGTAGATGAAGAAATTAATAGTGTTTGCCTCAATAGGCTTTAAAGGCTACATTCAACAGCAAACTACTCAAATTAGAAACATATTCATATATTTTGTTTTAAATGGTTCATAAAACTAAAGCTCCTGGATTGAAATAAATAAATACAAGAAGATAATAAAATGCATAATGGAATGACATAACAAATGCACACAAAATACACTGTTTTTTAATTAATTTGTTAATGCTTTCCCCTTCCTTGTCCCCTTTCTAAAATGCTAACATTTGAAATGAAGTAAAATTCCATGATTCCCAGCAGCTCACCGGTACCTAGTCCGCCTGGTAATTATCCATGCATGAGCCAGCACTGTCAACACTGGTAGTTAATTCGACCACAGTGATTATAATCAAACCTAACCAAACTTTTTTTTTTTAAAATCAACCAACATCCAAATTTATACTTTTAGACAGGGTGAGTCATTTGAAAGCAATCAGGTGTAGCTAATTTTCTGCCAAGTCCAGCTGAATAAAGTCAATTGTCGCACAGAGAGCCAATATGTTCAAGTTCAGCGAAAAAATATCAACCAACATTAGGATTCAGGCCCACAAATTTTTTTGGTCTGTTCATCTCAATGGTCATCATCAGGTGATAATTTGAACCCAATATTTTTTAAAAAACACGCAAAATATTCTACAACTATGATTAGAAGGCATTGTGACTGCAACTTTGAATGGATGGATAACTTCACAAACTTTTCAAACAACATAAGGAGAAATAGATATATTATTTTGAACACTAAATATTTTTTCAGGTTTATTCAGCTATTCTTGATACTGGAATCATGAGGAACCTTTTTTGCCAGGGGATTGATAAACAGGGCAAGTTGGAGTCATCATGACACTTTATTCATAGGTACCACATCAAAACTTTAAACTGGTTACGCTTTGTTCACAGTTATAACTTGTGATGAAATGGTACAAGATTTTCTAAGTATTCTTTGACTACATTCCATTTTCACAACAATAAACTTATGAGATAGTCCAATAGGTAGAGTTGTTACCAGAACATAGTGGAAAAAAATGCATTAGTTGAATTAAAAAAAACGACATTTCTGAGCAGTTTGTTAAAGAAGTCAGTTTCTGAGATTTAGTCTGCCTCTCCTGACCATTCTGGAGTGTATCATTTCAAGATTTTATATTACGATTGGAGAAACACAACATCACTTATAATAGTTTTAATTCCTAAGAGATTGAGTACCATCATTCAATACTTCTTAGCTCGTCAAGCAAGCAGCTCTCCAATTTAGTTAAAATGTAAGCTAAATGTTAGTGCAGACTAGTGAGCAGACACATCACCAGATTAACCTAGAGCAAGAGAGAAAAGGTGACAGGGAGAATTCCCCCACAGTAAGTTTCTATTAACTGGCTACAGTTGGAGAAAATGAAATTTGAAACTGCACTCATGTTTATTGGAGGTCCCTACTTAGGCAGTTCCCAAAACATCAAGGAAAAGAAATATCAAGCAGAGATTGCTCTGGCCAGTTTTTACATACACTTCCAAGCCTTACGGACTGGTGACTAGGGCATCCCATATCAGATAAAGAACAGGGAAAGATTAACATGTTTGGGCGAAAGAGTTTTCTTGAGCGACAAATTTTGAAAGCATTAATAGACTGGGAAATACTAAAAAATATCGAAGGCTAATTAGTTTAAAAAAATGTTTCAATCCTTACTGTGTAAAGATCATTTAATGGCTCCAAGTTATATAAATTTGGCAGTTAAAACTGCAACTAAATTGCTGAATATTACAGAGGCCATTTGTTGACACCAAGTGAAAAGCACTTCTTTCCCCACTAATAAAATCAGACTCGACAGGTCGAAAAGGGACTTTACAAGAAATTTTTGAATTATTTTTTCCCTTTGTTGCCTTATTCCCTACAGCATTCTGGCCTCTTCATATATTTTTGTCAGAAAGAATGACAGTGAATCTCTGCAGGATGTCAAGGAAAGAAGACAACTTTATAGCATGGCTCTGAAGTGCTCCAGAAATACCACACTATGCAATCAGTTTGGAAGAGTATAAAAGTTTGCTTCAATGACACCCTGTAAATTAACTAAGAAACAAAATATGTATTCATGGCTACATCAAATTAACTTAATAACCATAGACTAGAGATGTAATTTACCAGGCACTAGGCTTCATAAAAAATGTGTTTACCAAAACATGGATGATTTCTAACATCTTAGAAAAAAGCCAATTTTTACAGTAATAAGAAACAGAAACACCTAGTCCAAAAAAGCTACAGGAGGTTGTTGCTTAAAAATTTTTTACAGCAATATTATTTGAAAGAATATAGAAAGTTTCCACCTCAAGAAAGATTATTATTGAAATAATTTGCATAGCATAAATATCCACCTGCTTCAGCCCAAACTTCCCAATCTGAAATATTTGTTATTAAATTTATTATACAAGCCGCAAGTGGTCTCCCTGCAACATCTACCTCGCTTGCTGTTAGTTAATCTGCTGTCACTTATTAAAGAGCTCGACAGTCGCGCAACTTTTACAGGCAGCCTTTTAACAACACCAGCGAACCTGGCGTGTGCAGAGATTCATTCATACCAATCCCACATGACTATCAGCGGAGCTAGCTCGTCTTCTAATAACGAGCCATTCACTGGTAAACAAATGCAGGGGAAAAAAAAGAGAGTCAATGAAACATTTCCTCATTGCACCATAAAGCAATCGAGCGCCACAGTATATTTAATGTGTAATGAAATTGTCCATACCTGTCCAAATTCACTATTTATTACAGGAGAGGCGTCCAAATAAGCATCGGTACCGACAGGAAGAGTCTGGGGGGTAAAGTAACCACTGACCAGTAGCTCGTAGTATCTCATCCGATGTTCACCTACAGAATGGCAGGATTATGATGACTGCGGAGTCTGAATTAGTTTTAAAATGACGCAGGTCTTTGTAAATATATCCCACCGATTGGACACAAGCAGCACTCCCTCCCGCCACAACATGGAATTAACATATTGATCAGAACTACACGTGACTGTGGGATTTTTCAACACCGGCGTCAACTTCATAAACTTAATCTGAAAGATAGTCCCGCGATTCTCATGGCCCATTAACACATTGCACCAGGAGTCTCAAAGTATACCGGTTTGGAGGATTTTACAAACGACAGCAATCCCTCTGTTTCCTAGCAACATTAAACAAGCTACATTTGTGTGCACACGTGACTCAGAATCGGCGTTAAAATGAGTCAATATTACATATTTGCATTAATCTCGGATGGTGAAACCAGCACGACTTTAAATCCGAAAGGCATGCACAGTCGGAGAGAACCGAAAACCGAATTGATTAAGAAGTAACTTTATTGCACCTTTGGTATCGAGTTGGACATGGATGATGTTTCCCATAACGGAAGTGTTGTGAAGGTGCTGCACTGTATCCTTGGCTCCCTTCACTGTGGCGAACACCACCTTCGCGATTCCTAGGTGCTTCTTGTTCTTAGGGTTGTAAAGAATTTCCACTTCTTCAACCTCGCCATACTTCTTGCACATGTCCAAAAGAAACCCCTCTCGTATGTTGTCGTTCAGCTTGGCAAATGTTACCTGCTTTGGAGGTACGGGTCCCACGTAATGCTCGTCGATCTGTTGGCACCAGGAGCACATTCAAACAAACTTAACTAGCGATTGCTAAACAAAAAAAAAGGTTGTCTTGGACATTTCATTGCTTATTTGCTTATGTTTTGGAGTTACAAAGAGTAAAGTGCTAGAGTAACACACTACAGAAAGGAAATTCTACTAATAAGATGAAATGGAGAAAGTATTTCAGTTCCCCTTCTCCTTTACCTTAAATTTTGGAACAGGTAAATCCAGCTCTTTGCTTTTGGTCCACATGCGTCCAAGTCGGGGGTCTCTGACAGTATCAACCGGTGGAACACCGGAATTCTGCAATAAGAACGATTGACATGATTTATTTTTGAAGGTTTAGGGAACATGCAGCAAACTGGAGAACATGTTAACGAGTAACCGGACTGTCAGCTTAAGAGCTCCTGACAGGAGGAACCACAATGTAACTTTATTCGCTTACAACATTGTAACAATGGCAGCATCCTGTGACAAACACGACAGACGTGGAATTAATGGCTGCACTTCCACAATATCACTCACAGGGAGACTTAAATGTTGGCCATCGTAGCGGTAGAGTTTGTGCTGTCCCTTCTTCAACGCTGGGTCAATAATCAACTTATAACTTCGCCAATGGTGACTTTTTCTCTCTGCTGAACTCCCTCCTGCGTGGCTGTGCTCCATCCCATTGATCAAACCTGCAAATGTTGGGGAGGGCAGGGGGGAGGAACACAAAATGATTTTAAGCTAGGCTGAGGAATGCCTCAGTTCTCAACATTTTAAAAAAATTCCTCTCTTTTCCCTTCCACGAATACATTGCACATGAAATGGGGAATCTAAGCTCGCTGGACCATTAGAGAAAAAGAGAGAGAGAGAGGGGGTTGAAAGAGAGGGAGAGAAAAAAACACTCACTTGAACTCTGTTTCTTGCCGTGATCTTCGTGGTGCCTCGGCTTCTCCCCCGGTTTCAGCTCCTTGAAAGACATTGTCGTCGATTTCTGTCGGTTTCGGAGCGAACGGCGTGATCTGGGGAAAACAATTACATTTCGCTGATTAGGTTACATTGTACGGCTCCTGCCTCCTTTTTTTTCGCGAGCCAACACATATTGTGTGCTTCTGCTCAGTGTATGTACGTATCCCACAATCCACCCGCCCAGTCTGGGGGCCACCAGCTAGTCTTCCATTCCCTCCGCACATTCAACGTTTCTGTGCGTCTACCTCCCTCCCTCCCCCCTCCCTCAGACCCGGAGCAGGCCCCGGATCCCCGGCCTCGCCCCGATCCCAGACGCAGCCCGGGCACCCGCCTGTCGGAGGATGGGGGGGAAAAGGGAACTCATTTATTTATATATATTTTTCTCTCTTTCTCTCTCCGCCGACCTGGGCCTCGGCTTCACGGACGGTAATTTTGAATCAGGGCTGGGAATCCATGTTAGGTTTACGCAGCGTCGAACTGGGTCGCCAAACAAGATGGGTCGAGGTGGTTCAAGTTTGAGGACTCCCATTGAGCATTAACTTCCATTTCGCCATTGCTCCTCCTCCTCCCTCCCCCACGGGGCCCTCTGCCGCCTCAGCTTGTTGTTGTTGTTTAGTTTTTTTTTCGGATTTTTTTTGCACCGACCCTCCCCCCGCCACAAACACACACACCAGCCCCGGCCCAAGCGGTAATGGCTCGGAAAATTTTTTCTCCCCCCCCCCCGGTGGCTCGCACGATCGTTAAGTTCCGAGTGGTTTTGAATGGTTGGCCGATTTCGCCTGTTTAAAAGGTGGCTGCTAACAGGAGCCAATCAGAGCGGGGCTTGCTTGAGCCTTGTGGGGGTTTTTTTGGAAGCTTGAAGTGAAAGCTCCTTGAGCAAGAGGAGAGGCTCAGACTGGGTTTTGTGTGTGTTTCTGAGTGTGTCTTTGTGAGTGTGTGTTCCCCCGCTCAGCAACAACAAGGGCAAGGACTGGCGCTCTCCTTTATCACAAATGGAAAGATCTCTCTTCACAGTTTCAAAGCACAGTGGGTTTTCTCCTTTTAATTAAAAATGGATCTAATTTAGGTTCTGTAATCTCTGGCCACATTTGAAGAGCTGATGATGAATTTGGATGCAAGATTTCGAACTGCTAAAGCCTGAAGATTTTTTTCTTTGGAATGCATCTTGGGGTTGAAACTAGGTCATGGCACACCAGCGTTGTCTGCAGTTACATTGACATGAAATCTTTGTAAAGAGAATGGAGCACAATTGACTTTTTTTGTATGTTTTTATATAATTTATGAAAACCGATTTAATGGTAGCATATGGATTGTTTGATAGTAGCGCTTTTTCACTTTGAAGATTTGTGGTAATTTTTAAATTCGTTTTGCATTCAGAAGAAACATCAGAATCTCAAGCAGATGATTTTTTATTTTTTCAATGACAATGATCTGCCTAACGCATTACGACAATTTTTTTAACAAACTGGGTAGAGCGATTCTTAATGTTTCCATAGCAGTTAGGCGTTGTCCTTAACTGAAAGTGTTTAATCCCTGCCAGAATTGTTTGTAAATTATGTATTCGAACCCTTTTAGCTGTTTCAGTACGTGATTCTGAAACCGCGAACAGTTGTCAAATCTATTAAAAGGAATGTCCAACTCATTAACTTTTCAGTTTTGACCTCGTTCTTTTTTAAACAATTAATTTCATAAGCTTAAACCCATCATGAAAATCCTTTAATATTTGCGCGCATCAGAGATATTTAACTGATGGGATCTGTAATAGGAAGCCGCCAAACATATTTCAAAATGGAACCTTTGCCTTGCTTTTTCTTCTTCCCCCAAATTAAAATTGGTTCTTTACCCTGGATTAACATTGACTTTTTAACACATTTTATATAGCACATAAGCTACTTCAGCATGCAGATGTATTTTTAGAAAACACGTCTCTGAGCTTCGTCTCAAAATGTATTACTGGCAGGTGGTGTGGCCGACAACTGTCGTGTGACATTTTAAATCTGGATTAAAACGAAGGTCTGTACCACTTTTATTATAAACTGAATCCGACGATGTACCGTGTTTGAAACATTTTCCATTGCCAATTTTGAAAATTCTCATTAGTTTAAAACAAATTTGGAGCTTTAAATATTATTTGTATTTTTGCATCGCTTGCAAATAATATCTTTTAATTTGCATTGTTCCTTGTTTTATATATTTCATATTACTCTTAAAAGCAGGGTCACTTAATTCACATTTAGAATGCTAAGATTACATGGAGCATTTAACCTAGTCTACAAAAAATTGAAGTCATTACGATTCTGTTGCCTTTATGTGCTCGTTCTCAAATATTTCTTAAAGATTAAGACCTTAAACTAATTTATTTTACCGGGAAACTAGCTCTAAACAGAGAAATTAAGATGTTCTTTCGAATGGAAATGCTTTTTTTTGTTGTTGCCCTTCGATAGAACGTACAAGTCATGGCCGGCTGATGCAACAAAATGACGACTGGTATTCCTTTCTGTTTGTGAGTATTTAGTGCCTATGTTGTTTGAGCTGTGGGTGGTTAAAGCTTCCCGAAATAGTTTCGGATTACAAATAGCCCTGAGGCGTAGTGTTTTTGTTCGGTAGAGAGCTCTGTACTGTACTTGACAAAAAAAATCTGCTCAAACAAAATGGAGCTGGTGTCTGGTATCGCTGAGAAGTTAAAAATGAACATGAAGAGTAAACAAGCTGCTGAGTAATGGTGTGCCTGGGTAGAGTAGGCCGCGGTCATTGTGCAAACAGTGAAACGCGTTTCTGATTCAGAAAGGGTCGGAAATAGGTCCCCACTTGTGAAAAGGAAAGCTCATAAATACTCGCCCCCAAAATATTCGAATAGTATTGTATAAATTTATTTTTCACAAAGCTGTAATTTTGGGTGAGTTAAAATCTTTTAGATCGAACTGTTGAATCAAGAGGCGAGCTGGATTTGCTGAGTTTCAGTATAGAAAAGGCACTGACGAAACAATGGCTTTATTTCAATCTGACCAGGGACCCCCGAGTGTGCTGTAATTACTACAGCAGCGTGAATCGGGCGGTAATTTCTCTGCTCCGCCTCCAGCAACACCATCCAAAGTTCATTACTGAGCCAACATTGTGTGACCCAGTGCCCCCAGAAGCTAAAGTACATCATGATGCGCATTGTGTAATTGTCAAGTGGCCCTCTTGTCTCAGTCAATCCCTAGTGGATTTGAGATTTCCAAGGCTGCAGTGAAATAGTGGTTACCAACGTGGGAATGTGAATTCAACAATTAGGATAGATGAATGTATTTCCTAGGGCCCTGGCACTCGGCGACTCTAACGAGAATAGTCCCCAGTGTCTTACACACTTCCTGTTTGAAGCCCTGTCAAAACATTGGTTTGCAACATTTTATTCCCTCCCAGCCCCATGCAATGGACTCGTGCCAAGAAACTGTCCGGAGACCTCTGGTAGCTCTTAACATGTTATGGACATGTATACTGCTATTACACACCATTGATAGATCATTTGAGCCTGATTGTTTCCGTTCTAAAGGTCCTTGCTTTGGCGAAACCGTTGACATTGGCTCTTGTCAAATATTGTTTGGGACTGTTTTACCAATGTCATTTTCCTGTTCCCTGCATCCTTGGGGGTGGCGGGGGTCTAGAAATATTTTTAAGCCCCCAACACAACTCATGATGCGGCTCCTTACTGGAAGGGCCTTGGCTTCGAAACCGAAATCAACAGAAGTAAAAGCGAGGGTGAGGAGGAGTGTTGAAACAAGCGCAGAACAACAAAAAAATGACAGTAAGCTACAATATGAGAAACTGAAATTTGCATGCGTGTGAAAGACTGTCAGAGAGGTTGAAGAGGAAACTTGTTTTGTAGACTTGGCTGTACCACTATCCGCGCTTATAGAATCGCAGAATTACGACTGCGCAAGAGGCCATTCGGCCCATTTATAGTCTGCACTGATTTTCCTGTGAAAGCAATTCGCCTAGCGCCCGTTCCCCTATTTTCTCCCGTAAACTTTACATTCTTCCTTTCTCAGACAACAGTTCAGTTCCCTTTGATTGCCTGAGTTGAACCTACCTCCGCCACAGAATCAGGGTGTATTTCCTCATGTCATTATTGTTTCTTTTGCCTTTTACCTTCAATCTGTATCCTCTTGGTTCCCAATTCTTCCACCCGTGTGAAGTATTCTCCTACCCATTCTGCGCCTGGACCCCTTATAATTTTGAATACTATCAAATTTTCTGTTGGCCTTCTCCAAGGAAAATAGATCTATTTTATCTTGGGGTTCCAAGGATGAAGAACTTTTCTTGTGAAAGAATCTTTTCTGTATTCTTTTCAATGCCTTCGGGTGTTTCCTAAATTACAGCACTCAGAACATGCCTTCACTGGTTGAGGCCAAACGTATTATACAAGTTCAATATTATCTGTATTTTTGTACTGCACCTTAATAAATAAAGCCTAGGTTACTTATGCTTTAACTGCTCTCAACCTGCCCTGCCACCTGCAATGACTGGTGCGCATATACAACCAAGTCTACAGTACTACTGTTTCAGTATGCTCTTCCTACCAAATGAATGGCTTTGTGCTTCTCCACATTGATTTTAATTTGCCGTTTCTCCATCCATTCCACCTACTTGTCTGTGTCCTTCTTGAAGGCCTATATTATACTCCACCATTCGCAGTACTTGCAGCTTTCACATCCATTTGCTAATCTTCCCCAAAATGTTTACCTCACTTAATATATTTCTAGAAGAGGATGGATCCTAGCAACAATCCCTCTGCAACGCTCAAAGCTTTCTCCAATCGGAAAACATATTTAATAATTACTATATTTGTATCTTGTCTCTCAGCCAATTTTGTATTCATATTACTACTGTGTTTTTTTAAACAAGTTATAACTTGTTAACAGCTCAAGTCCCTAAAGGATTTTAGCACAAATGAGGTGATTGGGTTCAAACTTATTAGGAATGAAAATTGGCTTCAGCCAGTTTTTATTGCCGACCTGTAGGCATAACGCTGTGTGTTTGGGAAATGCATTCAAGTGAACTATTGTTGCTCCTTCTGCTACTGTGTTGGTCTTTTTAGCCTATTTCATCACCATCCCAGAAAGCTGAGGCCACTGTTGTCCAAGTTGAAATCTGTTTATTCAATTATTTTCATACAAATGTCATAGGAAAGTGAACATGCTTATGACACACTATAATCAACAATGTTTAAATTGCTCCATTGGCCAAAGAATGCAGGGTACTGATAGTTATGTGTGTTGCATGTCTTCTGTAAACCTTGGAATGTATTGCACCACATTTCACACCATTGTCCTAGAATCTTTGGCTGCATGTTCCCAGGTTTCAGGATGACTTAACACTTCGTAAAAATTTTTATTCATATATATAAATAAATGTGGTGCTTAAGATACTTCTAATGGTATGATCTCCTTTTACGCATTAGCAGGTAGTGAATATATCTTTGGAAGCTCATTGGTCAGGTCATTGGAGCTTGTTTGTACAACCATGACTTGAATGTTATGTTGGCAACTGCAGTACTTCAGTGTTTACTGAGCCTGATGAATTATTTCTAATTGCATCATGTATGCAGTTGGTAGAATATTTCTATCTTTCCATTGTTTGTAAGGAATAAGTTATGCAGACTGGCAAGAATCTAGTGAATATAAATGCTCTATACTTGAAGCTTTGACTTCAGTTTCTGTTAGTTTCAAAAATAATAATGCATGTCCCGCATTAGCCTTTTTGATGTGTCTAATTCTCTTGTCTATGTTTTGAAATGGAGCATGCCGTTTACTCTTTATATTGTGTATGTGTATGAGTATGAGTAAATTTAGTTATCCTTTTACATCTTGGATTCTGCTGCATATTCTATTCTGATGCATCACTCAGTTTTGAACTGATGAATAATTATTAACACAATACCCAGAAAACTCTTTAGTTCACTTTGGATCATCTTCAGAACGGATTAGTATAACACAGAAAATCAATACAAAAATGACGCATGATGTTAACTTTTAGTTTCTACCTATTCATTGCAAATGGTGGTTTCTGTTAGAATTTATATATATGCCCCAGTAACCACCTGTTATGTCATCCAGCATGCAAAAAAGTTGAATAATTTGTAATCCCGCTTCACATTATTTATGCAACCATTATGTTTTGTGATATTGTCTGTTAATGATTCATAACCTAGTCTCTTTTGAAAGTGCCAACCCTTGTAAGGTATAATTCCACAGGAACTGATTGGAAGTTACCAGAAACCACAGGTGACCATTTGTTCAACATGAAGCTTAACTGTAAATATCAAATTTAACCATATTGGTTTTCTCACCTGAACATGATTTTAATGCTGTTCTTACCCAATGGACAACCATGTACAACTCCAACTGGATAGTGAGCAGGAAATTCCTCCTACCATATTGCTCAGTTATTCGTTGAAGTACCCTTACTTCACTATTGGAGAGTCTGCTTTTGGAAAAAGCAACATTTGTTTGTATTTGAACTACACCAATATTATACCCTTCTTGCAAGAAAAATGGCAAATCTATTTTGACAAAAATCTTTATCATCGAAATGAACCTATTACTGAATTAAACAATGTTTAAAACTTCCAAGCTTATTAACTAAAATTGTTCTTAATTAAAGAGATTTTAATTTGAACATTTGCTTTTTGAACTGAGAAATATCAATGCAGTTAAATGTACCAAATTCTTCTAAATGCAGTTATTTGCTTGAACTATAGCAATTTTCATACTCAAAATGATGATATTGAAGCAAACCTTCATGAATAAGTAAGTCATTATAATTTATATTTAACTTCACCTCATTCACAACCATGAGTTAAGCTGTGTTGTACAGAACAGTCCAGTTGTTTTGTACATGTAGCACTAAATTAAAAATGTAATCATATTAACAGGTTCTCACAGTGATGTAAGTTAATTTCTTGGCTATTTTCACCTTTTTTTGCAGTGTTTTCTTATTTCTTTAAAATTGTCTGGAATTGTCCTGTACCTACATATTTTTGTGACAAAGTACATGATAAATATATCCATTTGAATAGAACAGAAGATTGGATAAAGAGGTTATTGCAGTTGCCCATGGCTGGGTTTAACTTTTTCAAATGGGGTAAAATGGAAGCTGCTCCTGAAGTTGTTAGCTTAGTCACAGAATCATAGTGTCAGTTAAACTATGGATAAATTTATAAATAACTATATTAGAGCTGATATTATAAATATAACAATTGGTAGAAATGAACATACTTTTAATCTTTGGTACTAAGGTCAACAACAGATTTGAATTGCATGAACGAATTTGAGAAGTAATTGGTAATGATCAAGTATATGATGGAGCTAGCAAATGTTGCATCCCTTCCTAGACAATCAATGTTGGAATATGGTCAATAAGATATATTGAAAAGAGCTCAAGAACAGGTGGGTGGGGGTCTGGCAAATATCACTAGATGATGGGAAGGTTGAACATTAAGTGGTCTATCATTGATCATTTATCTACAGGATTGGATGTGTCGGTCAGAAGGGATGTGACAAGTACTGCTGTCAATGTTGCATGTAACCATTGTAGCCCAGTATGTATAAACATCCTGTACTTTATTGAGAAAGGTAGAGTGTCATTGAACTCCATTCTGAGCTGTTATTAAGAGGGCAACTGGGCCCCACATGAAAACCAGATTTGGAGCAATTTGGCCTCTCCCACATGTGCGGTAAAAGAGCTCTGAATAAAGATCGCTTGTACTGCTGGAGACTCCTCTTTGATACCACTCCCCAGAAGAGCTGTTGTTGCTACATTATATATATTCCTTAGAGATAGTAGGAACTGCCGATGCTGGAGAATCTGAGATAACAAGGTGTAGAGCTGGATGATCACAGCAGGCCAAGCAGCATCAGAGGAGCAGGAAAGCTGACGTTTCGGGTCTAGACCCTTCTTCAGAAAAAAATTTGTTTTTTTTTGTTTGTTTTTCTGAAAAAGGGTCTAGACCCGAAACATCAGCTTTCCTGCTCTTCTGGTGCTGCTTGGCCTGCTGTATTCATCCAGCTCTACACCTTGTTATCATATACTCATTAGACTTTTTTGTTATATACAATTAGCCAGATTTCTTGAAAGCGACCCATGCAAAAACAGCACCTGTTATGAGTATGCTTTCAGTAGTCAAAGTTGCTGAAAATGTGGGAAGATAATGATGCTGGAACATCTGGGACTTGTCAACAATGGAATCAACAGGATCTTCATTCACAACAAGAAAAAATTGCTGGAGGAACCTAGCAGGTCTGGTATCATCTGTAGAGAGAAAACAGAATTACTGTTCAGGGTCAAGTGACCCTTCTTCAGATCTGATAACGGCTAGGAAAAGGTACATAATCTGAAGAAAGAGGCTGGGGTGGTGGAAAAGTGTTGCGATATGTAGCAAAATGGAGCCCAGAGGGAGAGAAAAGACAGTTAGGTAGGCAAAGGGATGGATAACGGTAAGCCAGAAAGAAAAGCAGATAATAGGGACCATTGGTAGATAAAAATGGTTTGGCTATGTTGAAAACAGTCATGTCATGACAGGGCTGGGGTATGGGATTGGGTAAAGGACATGGAAGGTATTTGGGCCCTAAAATGTCTTAACCTCTACTATCGACTCCTGAAGGCCACAGGGTCCCTGAGAGGAAAATGAGATGCTGTTCTTCCAGCTTGTGCTGAGTCTTGCTGAAGTACTGCAGTAGGCCCAAGCCAGAGATGTTGGCCAGGGAACACGATGGTACGTTAAAGTGGCACACAACCAGAACTTTTGGGTCATCTTAGCAATCAGAATGTAGGCGGTCCACAAAATGGTCACTTAGTCTGTGTTTCATCTCCCCAGTGTACAGGAGACCACAGTGTGAGCAGGGAATGGAGTATCTTCATTACCTAATGACATATAATTATTTGGAAATAAATAGCAGAAAGACTGAGCGTGGATTGACTTCAGTACCAAATTAATTCTTCGTTTTGTTGAGTTTGCTGTTATGGAAAATGAAGTGCTAAAATTAGCTTCAGTGAATATGGAGTAGAAAAATGGCAATATGTGTTAATACCTTCTACTCCCAGTCACAATCCAGTGACTGCTTCTAAACTGATCAGGACTACACAAAATAAAACTCTGCTTTGGTGTTTTTGAAGATTAAATATTTTGTGTAAAATCAATATCAAGATCCATACATGAATAATGCTACTTAGGTAAGGTAATGGAGGACTATTTGCAACCGCAAAGCTAATTACTAAGGAGTTAGAAACCAAACAGAGAATAGTCTAATAAAAGTCAAACAAGTTTTAAAAAAAGTATGTGGTCTGTAACCTTTATCAATAAATTAAGTAGTTTAAATATTTAAGGTTAAATATAAGTTTTCATATGTCCTTATCTGCATCGGTGAAGAAATTTCATTTCATTGAAAACATCACCTTGCATTTGCTATAATTTTTGCTATAAATTTGGGACAAGTATAGTACTTATCATGGCAATCTTAAAGTAAGGACAAAATACCCCACTTTCAAATGCAAACTAAATGCAAACTGTCCCTGTTCTCCTCTGCTTTGCCTGAATATTATACTTTGTCTTCTTGCCTTATGTTTAGCGTAGGCTTTCAACCCAGCCCCTGTAAATCTGTTCCAAATTCTCGAATAGGTCCCTTGTCTGCTCCACTGACAAGGACCACGTCCAAAGTTAAATACATTTTGCATGGGTGATGTATTTTTTTTCCCAAACATTATTTACGGTAAATAAAAGAAAAATCTTGTTTCAAGAACATTTGCTCCAATGCAAAGAAGTTGGTCCTCACGGGACAGAATTATGCAAATCCTAATTTAGGATTGTACAATGGAAATAAACTTACTGACTTCATACAGCTCATTCACTCCTGTGATTTTAAATTAGAAATTTATGGGTAGAAAGGACTCACCCAAGTACCAAACCTCTGGTCCCTCAGAAGAAACATATTTTGATTACCAATGTTCTTTTCCTAACAGAAAAGTGGGATGATACATAATGCAAAATAATGCACGACAGAAATGTGGAGGTTGTTTAGGGAGCAGTTGCTACAAGTACTGAATAGGTTTGTACCACTGAGGCAAGGAAAGGATGGTAAGGTGAAGGAACCTTGGATGACAAGACATGTGGAATACCTAGTCAAGAGGAAGAAGGAAGATTACTTAAGGCTGAGGAAGCAAGGATCAGACAGGGCTCTAGCGGTTTACAAGGCAGCCAGGAAGGAACTGAAGAATGGACTTAGGAGAGCTAGAAGCGGGTATGAGAAAACCTTGGCGGGTAGGATCAAGGAAAAGCCAAGGCGTTCTATGCTTATGTGAGGAACAAGAGGATGGCCAGAGTGAGGGTAAGGCCGATTAGCGATAGTGGAGGGAACTTGGGCGCAGAGTCAGAGGAGGTAGTGGAGGTCCTTAATGAATACTTTGCTTCAGTATTCACTAGTGAGAGGGACCTTGACGTTTTGTGAGGTCAGCATGAAACAGGCAGATATGCTGAAACAGGTTGATGTTAGGAAGGAGGATGTGCTAGAAATTTTGAAAAACATGAGGATAGATAAACTCCCGAGGCCAGACAGGATATACCCAAGATTCATACAGGAAGCAAGGGAAGAGATTGCTGCCCCTTTGGCAATGATCTTTGCGTCCTCTCTGGAGTAGTGCCAGAAGAATGGAGGGTGGCAAATGTCATTCCCTTGTTCAAGAAAGGGAATAGGGATAATCCTAGGAATTACAGACCAGTCAGTCTTTCTTCTGTGGTGGGCAAATTATTGGACAGGATTCTGAGAGATAGTATTTATGATTATTTGGAAAAGCACAGTTTGATTAGAAATAGACAGCATAGCTTTGTGAGGGGCAGGTCATGCCTCACAAGTCTTGTTGAATTCTTTGAGGATGTGACAAGGCACATTGATGAAGGCAGAGCAGTGGATGTGGTGTATATGGATTTTAGCAAGGTATTTGATAAGGTTCCACATGGTAGGCTCATTCAGAAAGTAAGGAGGCAAGGGATTCAAGGAAATTTGGCTGTCTAGATACAAAACTGGCTGTCCAATAGAAGACAGAGGGTGGTAGTGGATGGAAAATATTCAGCCTGGAGCTCGGTGACCAGTGGTGTTCTGCAGGGATCTGTTCTGGGACCTCTGCTCTTTGTGATCTTTATAAATGACTTGGATGAGGAAGTGGAAGGGTAGGTTGCTAAGTTTGCCAATGACCCAAAGATTGGTGGAGTTGTGGACAGCATGGAGAGCTGTTGTAGGTTGCAACGGGACATTGACAGGATGCAGAGGCAGATGGAATTCGACCCAGAAAAATGTGAAGTGATTCATTTTGGAAGGTCAAATTTGAATGCAGAGTACAGGGTTAATGGCAGAATTCTTGGTAGTGTGGAGGAACAGAGGGATCTTGGGGTCCATGTCCGTAGATCCCTCAAAGTTGCTACCCAAGTTGATAGGGTTGTAAAGAAGCGTATGGTTGTTGGCTTTCTTTGGCAGTGGAATTGAGTTTAAGAGCCGTGAGGTTATGCTGCAGCTCTATAAAACTCTGGTTAGACCACACTTGGAATATTGTGTTCAGTTCTGGTCACCTCATTACAGGAGAGATGTGGAAGCTTTAGAGAGGATGCAGAGGAGATTTACCAGGATGCTGCCTGGACTGGAGGGCAGGTCTTATGAGGAAAGGTTGAGGGAGAAAGGGCTTTTCTCATTAGACCGAAGAAGGATGAGAGGTGACTTGATAGAGGTGTACAAGAAGATGAGAGGCATAGATAGAGTGGATAGTCAGGGACGTTTTCCCAGGGCAGAAATGACTATTATGAGGGGGCATAATTTTAAGGGTGATTGGAGGAAGGTATAGGGGAGATGTCAGAGGTAGGTTCTTCACACAGAGAGTGGTGGGCGTGTGGAATGCGCTGCTGGCAATGGTAGTGGAGTCAGATACTTTAGAGACTTTTAAGCGACTCTTGGATAGGCACATGGAGGATAGTAAACTGCCATCTGAAAACTTAAAAAAATTAAACTGAAGGATTTAAGTGTTTTCACCTTCCTGATTTGCATTTGATTGAAAGGTTACCTTCCTCCTTGTATGCAGGGTAGATTGATCTTAGTAGGATAATAGGTCGGCATAACATCGTGGGCTGAAGGGCCTGTACTGTTCTATGTTCTAAAAAGTTTAAAACAGAGCTGAACTAAGGAACATTGGGAGAGTGAATAGAAGAAGTCAAGCACATAGAACATAGAACATTACAGCGCAGTACAGGCCCTTCGGCCCTTGATGTTGCGCCGACCTGTGAAACCAATCTGAAGCCCATCTAACCTACACTATTCCATTATCATCCATATGTTTATCCAACGACCATTTAAATGCCCTGAAAGTTGGCGAGTCTACAACTGCTGAAGGCAAGGCGTTCCATGCCCTGACTACTCTCTGAGTAAAAAATCTACCCCTGACATTTGTCCTATATCTATCACCCCTCAATTTAAAGCTATGTCCCCTCATGCTAGCCATCATCATCTGAGGAAAAAGGCTCTCACTGTCCACCCTATCTAATCCTCTGATCATCTTGTATGTCTCTATTAAGTCACCTCTTAACCTTCTTCTCTCTAACAAAAACAGCCTCAAGTCCCTCAGCCTTTCCTCATAAGACCTTCCCTCCATACCAGGCAACATCCTGGTAAATCTCCTCTGCACCCTTTCCAATGCTTCCACATCCTTCTTACAATACGGTGACCAGAACTGTACGCAATACACCAAGTGCGGCCGCACCAGAGTTTTGTACAGCTGCAACATGACCTCACGGCTCCGAAACTCAATCCCTCTGCCAATAAAACCTAACACACTGTACGCCTTCTTAACAACCCTATCAACCTGGGTGGCAACTTTCAGGGATCTGTGCACATGGACACCGAGATCTCGCTGCTCATCCACGCTACCAAGAATCTTACCATTAGCCCAGTACTCTCATGGCCCAGGATTTTATGGTCAGAGGTGAAGCAAGGGCATTTGCCACTGACCTTGAACAAAACTATGCATAAAGTCCCAACAATCATTCTGGTAGAAATTTCTTCCTTCTTAGTGGCAATTTAAATCTGGTGTCATAACAAGGGTATGTTTAAACCATGCGGCAGCAATGATGCCAACAAGAAGGAAGGTAACCATTCAATCAAATGCAAATTAGGAAGGTGAAAACACTTAAATCCTTCAGTTTAATTTTTTTTATTTTCAGATGGCAAAATAAGTGTATGACTGCACCAAGATAGAAGCTTAAATAAACTTCTTAAAAATATATTCATAAATGTTTGTGTATTTTTTTATCCTAGTGGAGAAATTAGACTACAAATATGATTGGTTTTGCAGTGCTGGTAAGAGTGTTTCAAAACTTATACCCTCTGCTACATCTGATTCAATGAAGTGTAATTTTTCTCTCAGGGTTTTCAACAACTTTACTGCATGTAAAACATAAGACATCCAGAGATACATCAGAGGAACAGTGCATTGCATAACTTTACACTGAGCTACATGAGATATTTGGTGAGATGGCCAAAGGTTGATTGAAGACGTAAGTTTTAAGGACTGACTTCAAAGGGTTGGTGAGGTATAGGGAAAGAATTCTAGAGGTTGGGGCTTTCAAGCTAATGGTACTACTTCCAGTACTCAGTAAAATTAGAGATCCTCAAAAGGCCAGAATTGGATAAAAAAATTAAGAGATAAATGGATAATCATTTTCACAGTGCATGTCTAAGATCTGGAATTTGCTGACACAGATTAATAGATCATAGAATCCCTACACTGTAGAAACAGGCCCTTTGGCCCAACCAGTCCACACTGGACCTCAGACATCCCACACAGACCAATCCCTATAACCCACCTAATCTACATATCCCTGAACACTATGGGCAATTTAGCATGGCTAATCCACCGAGCCTGCACATCTTTTGGACTGTGGGAGGAAACTGGAGCACCTGGAAGAAACCCACACAGACGTGGGGAGAATGTGTTAACTCCACACAGACAGTTGCCTGAGGGTGGAATTGAACCTGGGGTCTTTGATGCTGTGAGGCAGCAGTGCTAACCACTGAGCCACCATGCTGCACCCCCTGGTTATTAATTAAAACAAAGTGTTCAAGAGAGAATTGGATTATTATCTGAAAAGGGTTAACTATGTAAGGTTATGGAAAGAAGGCAGAAGAAAGACACAAGACACATTATTCATTAAAGGGAACCACTGCAGACACAATGGACCAAATGGTCTTCTGTAATAATTCTGTGAATGAAATGGAAAAAATAATTGGCAAATGTAACTCAAAGGATTTTTTAAAAATAAACCAAAATTGAAGAAGGACAACACGGTCAATAGTTTTGATGAGAATGAGAATATGGGGATAATTACAGTTAGACTGATAAAATTAGGGGTGATGATGAGATATTCTGAAAAATAAGGAAAATTCTACAACCATAACCAAACTGTAAAAAGAAAGGACAGGATGGTAAGTTGGTAGATGTGTTGAAATTGACCTAGTTGCTTAAGTGCTTCAGTTTAGTCAAAAAAGGGTATATAAGTAAAGAGGTAAATTTTGAATTGATCAAAAATGTGATGAGGACTAGGGGGTTAAAAAAAGAACAAAAAGGTAGTTAAACCAAGAAAGGATCTGGATACTAGAAACTGACTGGATGCAAGTTGGAAATATAATGGTGATTTTAGAATTATAATTTCAGAGTTTTAATAAAATGAAACACTGTTGAAGGATAGTAGTGTGACCAATGTAATACCAATGTTCAAAAGGGGAGCTGAGTTAATGCGGATCATTTTGGGAATCATTAGAGATACAATTACTAGATCCTGGCATGAGTAGAAAGTAATTGGAAGCTGCCAACGTGTATTTCAGGAAGGTATTGGTTTTGGCTCAATGGTAATATTCTAGACTTTCAGCAGGTGTAGAAGTGGGTGTTACAGACAGTTTTTTCAATGTGGTTGTAAGTATATAATTATCATGTGGTTATGTTCTGGAATAATTTCTGATTAGTGTGCACATCATTAGACAAATGCAATGTTAACCTTTATTTGAAGGGAATTGGTACACTAAAATAGGGAGGTCTTGTTAAGATTATACAAGGCATTAGTCAGACCACAGCCAGAATACAAAGAACAGTTTGGTCCTCTTATTTAAGGCAAGATACACTGGTGTTGGAGGCAGTCCAGAGAGGATTCACTAGAATCTTCTTATATGGAGAACTCCACCAGGTTGGATCTGTACTCATTGCAATTTAGAAGAACAAAACGTGACTTATTGAAGCATATAAGACTCTTAGGAGACTTGACAGCACAGATGAGGAAATGTTGTTTTTCCCTTGTGGGACAACCCAGGACCAGAGTGCATAATCTCTGAATAAGTGGCTGCCTATCTAAGTCAGACCTCTTCTCAGAGGTTAGTGAATCTGTGGAGTTCTGGCCATTAAGTATAATCAATGCTGAGAGAGGCATGTTTTTGATGAGTAAGGGAATTAAGAGTTTGAGGGGAAAGACAGGAAAGTAGAGTTGGGGATCATCAGATCAGCCATAATCTCATTGGCAAAGCAGACTTCATGGGCTGAATGGCCTCCTGCTTCTACATCTTGCAGTTTTATTGCTAGTTTGTATCCAGGGACATACAAGGTGAAATATTGGGATGTATGGTAAGGGAAATGTAACATTAAAAATGGAGTTATAAAGGTGTATCCAGCACACCGACGCTTCTACTTCCTCAGAAGCTTAAGGAAATTCAGGATGCCCGCAATGACTTCTAACAATTTTTATACATACACCATAGAAAGTATCCTACTCGGATGCATGACAGCTTGGTATGGCAACCACTCTGCCCAAGACAGCAAGAAATTGAAGAGAATTGTGAATGTAGCCTGGTCCATCACGCACACCAACCTTCCATCCATTGACTCTGTCTATACTTACTGCTGCCTCAGGAAAGCAACCAACATAATCAAAGACAACTCCCACCCGAGTTATACTCTGTTCCACCCTCATCCAGCGGGCAGAAGATACAAAAGTTTGAAAACATGTGCCAACAGATTCAAGAACAGTTTCTTCCCTGCTGCTACCCGACTTTTGAACTGACCTTTCATGTATTGAAGTTAATCTTTCTCTGCATCCTCTCTATAGCTGTAAGACTATATTCTGCATTCTGTTCTATTGCCCTGATGTGCTTTTGTAAGGTATGATTTGCCTGCATAGCGTGCAAAACATTCCATTTCAAAAAGCACGTGACAATAATACATCAAATCAAATCAAAACCATAGTGAGACCACAGTTGGATATTACATGTTGACTTGGTCTATGCACTACAGGAAGGTTATTTAAGGTAATATAGAGGATATAAACTGCTGCCTTTTATGAGGAAATAAAAAAAAGAAAAACTTGAAAATTAGGTGCTGTTTAATTAAAACAAAAGAGATTGAGGAATTTTTGATTTGGGTATTTAAAATTTTGGAAGAATGGGACAGAGTAGATAGGACTATATCTATCTGATATTGTCACCAACTGTTTCAAATATGCTTACTTCTGCTACTGATAGCTACAATTACAGGAGATCTGTTATCATGATATGTCACACTTGTTTGTCATGCACTACCCTCAGTGTAGCTAATCCATAACCACTCTGATATCCACCATCCAAAGGCACCTAGCAATCCCTCCAACGTGCTCTCTAGAAGTGGTCTCTATAAATTTGATCAAATGCCAGAAATACTGACTTTTTTTTTTCAGCACATCACTTTTTTAATGGGTTTTTTTTCTGTTATGACAACTCATTTGTCTTACGTTTGGAATACGGCATTTTAAGTTATACATCTTAGCATCCACTTTTTAAGGTCTCTAAGACCTTTTCTTACACAGATTTACTTATGGTCCAAGTTTCTAAGGCATGAAGGATAGTGGGTAGCAAGTAGCATTTTGAGTGTTTTCCTTTTTGTTACAAGCTTTATCTTTTTTTTTAGAACTCTCATCAGCCCACCCCTACCCGACCAATCCAAAAGCTAAATTTTGAACTTTCACTACCTCTAGAAAGTCTTCAAACATTGTTACCTTCTGAATCTATGGCCATCTTTCCCACATGTTGTGATAGCCCGTGTACTTTTTGGGGAAGAATAATTTATGTTGGGTGACTGTCCCTTTAAGAAGTAGGTTTCTTTTTGGATAATGTCAATGTAATGCACCTGGCTTCCAATAAACAGTCACGTGACCCAGCTTCCCTGGAGATTAATACTGTAGAGAAAAGGTGAACCAGAAATTAATTATATGGGTGAGTAGGTGCCTGGGTGTGGCTCTGGTCTCCAGCAGGGTTTAGATTTTTCTTTAAAAATCAAGCTGAGGACAGAGACCATCTGAAATACTGTAAAGCTCTTGTTAGTGGAAGAATTCCACCTAACAGTGAGTTAAACTTTTGGGAATAGCCAAAACTGAGAAGAGGGAAAAGACAGTTTTAAATTTAAGATTCCAGAACGGTAGAACCGATGTCTATGTTTAAAATACAATGACATGTTGAATGGGGAGTCTACATCTGGAACGTTGGTGGGGATCTGAAGGAATAACCTTTCTGAAATGACTGGAAAAACCCAACAAACTTTAGCCTTTGAACACATCTTTGAAACAGGACTAGACAAGTGGTTTATTATCCAGTTTTTAATAAAAAACCTGACAGGGGTGTAAGTCAATTGGCATAGAATAAAAAGTGAATTTAAGTTGAGTTTAAAATAGAAGTATCTGCATTTTAAAATTTTATTTTATGGTAAAAGGCTTTTAAGGAAAGGTTAGTTGTTTTTATAATTTGTGGATAACATTAAAATGTTTAAGACTCTCCAATTAGATTTCTAGCACTGACATTGTCCATAAGTCACAAATCCAATTATTCTGCCCACTTTAAACACTTTCCTAAACTTTCTTGACTTGTCTACAGCCTTTGCAGTTTACCACATTGCCCTCCAACACAACTTCATTTGGCTGTATCTGCCATTCTCTGTGCAGCTGTAACTAAATAATCACCTATAAGGACTTTTCTTCCCACTCCAACACTGTCACCTCCTGAAACAACTGAAGGATCGAGCCTTGGCCTCTTTGTATTTCTCATCTACATGTTGCCACTTGGCAACATAATTTAAAAACATATCCAGTTCCTCGTATGCAATGACAACACCCAGCTCTCTTCTACTTTCACCTGTGTCACATTATTGTCTAACATCCATTACCGAATGAGCACAGATGTTAGAAAACTGAGAGGGGAGGGGAAAAAAGACTTTTGCTTTCAACACAGACTCCATGCTGAGCTGTTGCCTGCATCCTTCTCCCCATCTACTGCATGATGCTAAAACAAATCACTTAACAATTGTGCCTTATTTGATTCGAGCTGAGCTTGCGACCCCAAATAATCTCTTGTCCCATCTGTGCAGCATCACCCATCTCCCACTTCAATTATCTGTTGATGAACCCTAATTCTTCATTGCTTCTTTTATAACCGCTTTTAATCAGTGTCTTCTGATCTCAAAACTACTGCCAAAAGGAACTGTTTTCTCCCCATGTAATCTGTTCAGACCCTTCGTGATTTCAAGTACCCTTATCTAATTTCCTAATTTCCCTTTGTCAAAGAAGAACAAACCAACTTCTCCAATCTATCCTGGGATAGTGTAAACTTCAGAAGTTTAATAACTCCTCATGGATTGAAAGGAGCAGTAATAACTCTGTCTAGAATAAACTGTTAAGGACAAACTGTTACACAGGAGTTGAAAGCAATTAGCTATGCCTGGGAAAAGGAGGAATTGATGTTACATGAACAAAATGGTTTTAACACCTGCTTGGTAACTGGCTGTCTTATGCCACAAGGACAAATGATTACTCTGCAGAAGAATTTAAGGAGTTAATTGCAGGAAAGCTGTGTCTTCAAACAAACAGTCAATGCCAAATGTGACAAGGAACAGGAAAGCTACTTCTGATAAGGAGGCAAGCTGCAGGCTTGATAGCCCCACAGGAGTATCCTTAGAATGCCTACCATACAGATAGAGGCCATTCAGCCCATCACATCCCACCCTATTCCCATAATCCCACATTTACCATGGCTAATCCACCTAGCCTGCACACCATAAACCAGTTTCGCTAGCCAATCCACCTAACCTGCACATCTTTGGACTGTGGGAGGAAACCCAGGACCCAATGCTAATGATAGTCACTGTGCTGCCTCGAGTAGTCAATATTTTGGATGAAAGAGTCTAAAGGATCATTAATAATGTCACACCATAAACTTGAAGAACAGAATGCTGACCAAAAAAAATCAACTCCAGGACTCTTCAGCAGCAGAATTTCTAAGAACAACCCTGCACAAAGATTGAACCCAGGACACTCAGAGACAGACACTGTTAGTTGGAATTGTAGCTAAATTCCACCATTAATCAGGTAATAGCCAAGTTAAGTTGTGAGGCTTAACTTGGTTACTTGTGGGGTCTTATTTCGGTTGCTACATGCAACAAACGTTAAATAATTGCTTCACTATTTGTCTGTGAGATTTCTTAATAAGTAGCTGAATTAGAGGTAGCGTGTGATAATTTACACACAACAATCCACATAACTGAATTACCTCATCCCTGGAACGATTCATGTGTATCTTTCTTGTACACTATACTTTTATTTATGAAGCACGGGTCCCTATCTGCCTAGCCTTGACATCCCTAGATTTTTTTTTTTAATTTGACGTTTAGAGTGCCTGCTCATTGATGCGCACTCGTCCTGCAGCTGCAGTCCCAGCAAGCGGTGGTGCTGTTGAGCTACCTATATTATGACAGCAGTCTCAGGCAATTGGCTGTTGGGGGAGGGATATGCCTTTAATGGGTCTGGCTATCAACTAAAGGAGGCTCACCTCCAACATGGAATACCTATATTTAATCCATTCCAATTATTGCTGGCATGGTCTTTAACTCTCTCTTCGCTGGGAGCAACGTTCTAATTCTGGCATGTAGGATTGATTTAAATGCACGAAAAAATGTGTTGCGTGCAATCAGTGATTCTATTGATTAAACCTGATTAGAAGCTCACGTTTGAAATAGTAAGAACTGCCGAAGCTGGAGTCAGAGATAAGTGTGGAGCTAGAAGAACAGGAAGGTTGACGTTTCTGGGCGGGACAGAAAATTTTCTGAATTCACACTACCTCCAATTCAGCTACTTATTAAGAAATCTCGCGGACAAATAGTGAAGCAATTATTTAAAGTTTATTGCATATAGCAACCAAAGTAAGACCCCTCAAGTAAGCAAAATTTTCTGAAGAAGGGTCCCGACCTGAAACAAGGTGTAGAGCTGGATGAACACAGAAGGCCAAGCAGCATCAGAGGAGCAGGAAGGCTGACGTTTCGGGCTTAGACCCTTCTTCAGAAAATGTCTTTTCAATGATATTGTGACTAATTTGTCTAAAGAAAACTTTGTCTGGCTACTCGCCTTTTTTTTTTCTTTTAAACAATCAGGACACAAATATCCTGTCAGAATAATCTTTACTGACGTTGCATTTAATGTTTTCTCTGAAACCTTCATTTTAACACTATGACTGAGGCAGATTTTGGTTTGAGGTTTATTCAATGATATCCATCCCCAGGAAGCTAGTCCAATCCCTTACCTTCAGACTATCGGTGAATATTTAGTAAAGAAATGTAGTGCATTGAATTTTAGAGATAAGATGAATAGAGACAACGCAACATGGAAACCGCTTGAGCCACACATTATTACCATCCTTGCTTAGTTCTAAGAGAGTTCTACTGGACTTGAAACGTTGAACCTATTTGTCTCCAAGGTGCAGCCAGAGCTGAATTTCTCTAGGGTTTTTTTAAATTTAGTTACAATTGGGTGTCAACAAGTGATTACTTTGCTTGTTTTATAGTATGTCGTTGGAAGTTAAGATTATGATTAAAGATGTTATTCACGTAAAACCAGCTCCCCTGGGTGTGGCATGCTGTTCATATGACTAATAGCAGACGCCTGAAGGTACTTGGAACTTGGTCAGCGGAAACGCTTTGGGGATGTCCTGCTAACATTCCCTGCCAACTCATGGGAGAACGTGGCCTAGGATAACTAACTGATTAAATTTCTTACTGGAGATCTTATCACATGACTTGCTCCCACACTTAAGTCACTAGTCAGTCAGTAACGCATCTTTGTGACCTACTGCTGCATGTGGAAGACGAAAAGACCCCCGGTGGGGGTGATACTTGACTGTCAACCAAAAAAAACATTTTTCCAATTTGAATTTTGTTTATATCTGGTAAACAGAAATGTTAAAAGAATAACTTTTTTTTAAAAAACGGCACGGAAAGAGTCCATCGCGAAACAACAGAAAAACAAATCCCGTTCACCTTTTATCTCTAAATGACCCTTTGCTTGTTTTTGTTTTGTCTCCAGAGTTGCACACATTTGCTGGAGATTCCCGCCAGTCCTAAAGGTTGAGAACCCCACTGTGAGCGGTGACCCACCAAAATGGGGAAGGCTCATTCGGTAACATGACGAACGCATGTTCTGGGATTTCTCCCAGAAATGAAGAAGGAACACTGGGAGCGGGAAACAAACCTCTGAAAGAACCCAACTCTTCCAGCACAATGGGGTTTATCAACCATCTCGGAGACCCTAAGTGGCAGGAAATGATCCTCAATCCCGAGCGATGGCAGGGGGGAAAAAAGAATAGTTTAGCAAACATTGGTGCTTGCTGCAATCCAGGTAAGGATGTGACTGCTCCCAGTCTTTCCGAAATCAAGTGCACGACCTGGGCTCACTCAGAATGAGAAGTGAATGCTCATGGGTTGACGTGAGGCTGCCCAGTTGGGAGGCGTGTCTGCTGTAACAGGAGTGTCCTCCTGATCCGTGAACACCTCCCCAGACACTCAGATCAACGTCCTTCCGACAGTCAAGGGCAAGGCTGCCTCACATCGCCCCAAAATGCTCGCTGTTGAAACGAGACGGACGCACGGGTTCTTCTAAGGGCGGATAAACTAATGCAATCAGGAAGCCAGCGTTTTTCCGGCGGAGAGTTGAGGTGATCGTACAGCAGCCCGGTACCATCAGCAGATGCCTCGCCAAATGTCACGTTTCTGCCCTGGAGGAGTTTCTAGGACATAACTGTGAACTAAGGGGAGGGGGAGAAAACTGAATTTTACCTTTAGAGAATCAGTCATCAAATAAGATGGCTATGGAAAATGGTCATAATCTTAAAGCTGCCGGCGCGGATGGAAAAGAACTGAAAATTGTGATAGTGGGAGACGGTGGCTGTGGGAAGACCTCGCTACTTATGGTGTTTGCCAAAGGAGACTTCCCAGAAGTAAGTTGAATGAACATAGCGATAGCGCCCATTTAAAAAAAAAGACCAGACGAATGTAGCGTGTTTAGAGTTTAGCTGCGAGAGTCCAATTTCTATTTAGACTCACTGTCTGTACAATTGGATTTGCTACTTGGAATAAATATGTTCTTCATTTAAAGTGGCGTAATTTGGCAGAATGCTGTTCCTAAAAGACTGGAATTACAGTCATATATTCATCATAGAAGCAAAACCTATAGTATCTTCTTTAAGTAGGGTATATCCTTGCAAGGTTGTAAGGGGACAGAGAACAGTTAAGTGTTCCAGCGAAATAAAGCTGTTAATTTTATCTGTGGTGTATAGACGAGGGCATGGCCACGCTGTGTAATTGTGTCACCTTCTGTGATATTGATGGATCAGCATTTAGTATCTCCTTGCAACGGTTTGGGACTCAGAAAAAGATAACAGACTGCGGCGAACATGTAAATGAAATGCGGGAAGGAGGGAATCGGAAAAAAGAGTCGGGACATCATAACGAAACTTAACGATCGGGCCTGAATCAAATTTACAAGAAATTCTAGGTGGCCTCATTCGCCCTGTTCACTAGTCTGCTGACCCAAAAATATTGTTGGGATCACTGTACATGTTGACAGTGTAAATGTGTCTGTAATACTTTTGTTGATACTTACTAAACATGCTGCAATATAAATAGGCTAAGCATAACTAAAGGAGCTTCCCCCTTTTAGGAGGAAGTGTCTGATGGTAGAAGATTTTGTTTTAAGTTTTTTTTTAGAAAATGCCTATACCTGCTCATGGGCAAACGCTGGTAAGCAATGTTACTGAAGCTATCTACAGAACAGATTGTGAAACTACATTCTCACCTTTCGCTGAGTGGAATCTTTATTTTATGAGCGTGAACAGTGCAAACTAGATAACGTGTTGGATGAATAATATATACAAAGTGGACTCCTTGGAGGACATGTCCATCCTGGGCCGCCTCCAGTGCCACAACGATGCCACCCGAAGGTTGCAGGCACAGCACCTCATATTTCGCTTGGGAATCCTGCAGCCCATTGTATCAACGTAGACTTCGCAAGCTGCAAAATCTCCCCTCCCCCGACCGCATCCCGAAACCAGCCCAGCTCGTCCCCCGCCTCCCTAACCTGTCCATCCTTTCTCCCACCCCCACCTCCTACCTATCAGCCTCATCCCTGCCTCCTTGACCAGTCCGTCTTCCCTGGACTGACCTACCCCCACCCTAACTCCCCACCTACACTCACCTTTACTCGCTCCATCCCCGCCTCCTTGACCTATCTGCTCCTTTCTCCATCTTCCATCCGCCTCCCCTCTCTCTTTATTTCAGAATCCCCTTCCCCTCCCCTATTTCTGAAGAAGGGTCCAAACTAGAAACGTGAGCTTTCCTGCTCCTCTGATGCTGCTTGGCCTGCTGTGTTCATCCAGCTCTACACCTTGTTATCTCATTATACAAAGTGGGAGTTTTTTGTGTCTCTCAAGATTGGATGCTGTTTATTGGATTCTTTCAACTGGAGTTATTCTAGTTTTTTCCAGCATAGACTCCAATATCGTTTTGGCAGCTGTCCAAAAAGCCTTGGCATACCATGAATTCCAAAGGTGCAATATAGAGATAACAATGGAGAGTTTACCATTTGAATGGGTAATAAAACTGTTAATCCAATACAAATAGTTTAACAGCCTGGAATATGTTGTAATGAGAGATCACGTGGGAGTTGTATTACCTCACCTTTTCTACTCCAATTACTTTTGCAGAGCAAATTCCTTAAAATGGAAATGTGTGACTGTATGGTGAATTACTGGGGCTTCAGGGATCTCAATATGTCCTTAACCCCCAATTAAAGTCAAATTGGATACAGAAAGAAAGATTGAAATAAAAGCAAACTACATCACAAATGCTGGAAATCGGAAGTAAAAACAAAGTGCTGGAGAAATTTGTCAGGTCTGGCAGCATCTATGGAAAGAAGAAGGGTTCTGAAGAAGTCATACTGAAATTGAAACATTAGCTCCTTCTCTTTGCACAGATGCTGCCAGACCTACTGAGTTTCTCTTGCAATTTCTGTTTTAATATAAGAAAGAGTGGATTATATGAGAAAATATTTAAAAAGCTAAGAAAGCATGTGAAATTAAGTGTTTTACAAAGGCTTGGAGTAATTTACCATCTGCAGAAGTGAGACTCGTGATTTGTCCAGTTTCTAGGCTTTTGTTGATGGAGGAAACTGACATGCTAATCAAAAGCAGAGTAACCATTCATCACCCCATGAGCAGAGTCCTTACGCCATGAAATAGCGCTCCGAATTTAGTGCAAATCCAGAATTTGAAGACTAAAGTCAAGACTCTCACTCCACTACAGGAGGGAAGGAATGCTGCACTTTTGGAAGTGCCATCTTGCAGATGAGTTGTTAAACTGAGATATCATCTTTCTTCTAAGGTGGATGTAAAAGATCCTGTGGCACTATTTGGAAGAAAAACAAGGGAGTTCTTGTTTGGCCTTCTGGCCATTACTTATCCCTCAATAAATATTAAGAAAAATCTGGACTTTATCATATTGTTCCTTGTAGGAGTTTGTGCAAATTGACTGCTACATTTCCAACATTTTGCTCAGACCTTTTGAGGATAGGAGTTGGGAATTTCATGTTGAGGTTGTGCAGGATGTTTGAGAGGCCTCTTCTGGAGTAATATGTGCAGTTCTGGTTGCCCTGTTATAGGAAGGATATTAAGCTGGAAAGGGTTCAGAAAATATTTACTAGGATGTTGCTGGGAATAGAGGGTTTGAGTTATAAACTGCTGTAAAGTAACTTAAGATTTCAAGAAGTTAAGAAAGCTGCTTTGTGAATAAAAATTTTTTTGTTTAAATCCTAATAAATTTCTTAACAAAAATTCATAACAAGGTTGGTTAGCGTGAGGCCAATGACAGAGCTGTACAAATTTGCTAGCAAAATGTGGCAATCTTCAACAAATGACATATTTATTTCTCACCACAGATTATGCTTTTAAAAAAGAACATAGCGTGTGAAACAATTGAGTTTGCCTGTGGTTCCCCCCACCCTTCCTCAAACTATTGCAGCAATCGAGCACTTCTTACTGTCGAGGCCCACGCGGAAGACTCTACTTGGGTGGTACACTATGGAGAGTACCCTTATGTTCCTCTGGGACATAGTACTTTTCCTACAAATATAGATATTGGACTGCTATGCTTTTTGCAGTGGAAGAAAGCCACAAGAGTCAAATATTACTTAAGTTTATACCTTCCAGTAGATTTTTCAGTGGAACAATTTCATCACTGTTGAGATGTCAAACAGTTCAGCTGCTTGCCAGATCTTTTGTGAGACACTACCTCTCCCCACACAAAGCCATGCTGCCTATTGCTAATAAATCCATGTACTTCAATTCTGAGTGAATCCTGTTTCTAAGAATCTTCTCCAATAATTCCCCTACCACAGACTTGAGGCTCGTGGGCCTGTAATTTCCCGGATTATCCCTGTTGCCCTTCTTAACATTGGGATCTCACTCATGACTAAAGAGGATGCTAAGATTTTGTTCAAGGACTCAGCAATTCTACTCCCTCTCCTCCCTCAGTATTCTGGGACAGATCCCATCAGGCCCTGGGGACTTGTCTAATGCTTTTCATACTGCGTTTATGCTTCCTTTTTTCTTTCTAAACTCACAATTTCTCTTGTTATCCAATGTTCACAGATCTTTACATCCTTATCCATAATTTTCACAAGAACATGCCTGTCCTGAACTCTTATCAACTGGCTTTTAAAAGATTCCAACAGGATAGATGTGGATTTACCCTCAAACAGCTGCCCCCAGTCAACTTTCCCTTGTTCCTGTCTAATATTGTCATAGTTAGCCTTCCCTAGTTTAGTACTTTCACCTGAGGACTACTCTTATCTTTATCCGTAAGTAACTATAAATTTATGAAGTTATGATCACTGTTCCAGAAATACCAGGTCTAGTAATGCGCCTTCCTGAGTTGGACTATTAACATATTGCTTCAAGAAACCATCCTGGATGCACTTACAAATTCCTCTGGAACTAAGGGAATCCCAGTCAATGTAGTGTAACTTAAAATCCTCCACTACAACAAACACTGTTGTTTTTACATTTTTCCATAATCTGTTCACACAGAGTCATGCAGCTCGGAAACAGACCCTTCAGTCCAACCAGTCCATGCCGAACATGATCCCAAACTAAACTAGTCCCACCTGCCTGCTCCTGGCCCATATCCCTCCAAACCTTTCCTATTCATGTCCTTATCTGAATGTCTTTTAAACGTTATAATTGTACCAATAGCCACCACTTCCTCACGAAGTTCATTCCACTCACAAAAAATTTGCCCTTCATGTCTTTTTTAAACCTCTCTTCTCACCTTAAAAATGTGGCCCCTAATCTTGAAATCCACCATCCTAAGGAAAAGACACCTGACTGTTGGGAGGACTATAGTACAACCCCACCAAAGTGATTGCACCTTTCCTGTTCCTGAGCTCCACCCCTGTGGCCTCACTGGATGAGCCCTCCAATGTGTCCTTCCTCAGTAGAGCTGTGATATTCTCTCTAATGAACAATGTAACTCCCCCACCTCTTTCACATGCCTCTCTATCTCGCCAACACTTTCCCACATTGTATTCGATTTGCCACTTCTTTGCCTACTCTTCTGCAACCTCCCCATTTCAGTAACATTACCTGAGCCTCCACCTATCTTTGTGTCATCTGCAAACTTAGCAACAGTGCCTTCAGTTCCTTCATCCAGAGCTAGTGTAACTAGTAGAAATGTCACAGTGATCAGGGTTGAGGCCGCAATTATTTACTATATATATAAATGACTTGGATGAGAGAAGTGAATGTACTTCTGCCGGGTTTGCAGATGATGCAAAACTAGGGGAAACCAAGGGGAACAGTTCCTTCCTGTTCTGCTGCTCATAATTTTGTACATCTCAAATATGCACCCCTCAGTCTCCTCTGCTCCGAGAAAAACAATCCCAATCTATTCAATCTCTCTTCACAACTAAAGCGCTCCAGCCCAGGCAACATCCTGATAAATCTCCTCTGCACCATCTCCAGTATAATCACGTGCCTTCTATAATGTGGATTCCAGAACTGTCCACCATACCCCAGCTATGGCCTTACCAATGTTTTATACAGTCTCAGTGTAACTTGTTCACTCTTCAGCTCTGCGCCTCAGCTAATAAAGGCTAGCATGACGCTGAATATAATGTGGGAAAATGGGAGATTATGCAATTTTGGCAAGAAGAGCAGAATATTATTCAAGTAGAGAAACACTGCAGAAAACTGCAGCGCAGAGGGATTTGGGAGTCCTTGTCCATAAAGCAGAACAAAACTAGCATCCAAATTCAGTTAATATGGAAGTTAAATGGAATGACAGCCTTTGTAAGAGTCATACAGCACAGAAACAGACCCTTCAATCCAAACAGTCCACGCCGAACATCATCCCAAACTAAACTAGTCCCATTTGCCTGCTCCGACCCATATCTCTCAACACGTTTCTTGTTCATGTACTCACTTAATTGTCTTTTAAACATTGTAAATATGCCCGCATCCAACACTTCCTCAGGAAGTTCATTCCACATGTGAACCACCCTCTGTGTTTTTAAAAAAAAATTGCACTTCACCTCTTTTCTAACTGTCTCTCCTGTCACCTTTTAAAAATATGCCCCCAGTCTTGAAATCCCCCATCCTAGGGAAAAGACAACTACCATTAATCTTATCTATACTTCTCATTAATTTATAAACCCTTATAAGGTCACCTCTCAACCTCCTATGCTCCAATGAAGAAAAGTTCCAGCATATTTTGCTTTTCTTTATAACTCAAATCTTCCATTCCTGGCAACATGCTGGTAAATCTCTTCTGAACCATCTCTAAACACAGGCTTGTAACCAGAAAACATTTGATAAAGTACCTCATTTTAACTGTCTTTGTGTGCCTGAGAACCATTGATAACAGACAGTAGATGTGAGGAAAAAGATGTGGGTGCTAAGATGTCAGCTAAAAATTCCATATACAGACTCCATTAAAACAGAGGTATTTGAGAATGGAAGAACAGAAAATGGCATCCAGAAATGAAAATGTCATGATCTGGGCCGTTTGATCAGAACTGATAAGTTACAGAGATCTCTTAAAAGGGAATGGAGTGAATAAAGTGATATCTTGCTAATATATAAGGCACTAGTTGAGTAGCACCTAATATGTTGAGCTTGTAATTATTATAGTTTAGAAGAATGAGAGGTGATCTTTTTGAAACATGTAAATTTTTAGGGGCATGATAGGGTAGATGCAGAGTGTTTGTTTCCCCAGGTGGGAGAGTTTTGGAACTGAAGTGTTATCTCAGAATAAGAGGCTATCCAGTTAGGGTGGAGATGAGGACGTTTTTTCTGAGGGTGAATCTTTGGAATTTTTTTACTGTTGAGACTGGGCCATTAATTATCTTCAAGGCTGAGATTGATACACTTGTAATCAATAACGGAATCGGAGTCTATCGGGAAAAGACAGGAAAATAGAGTTGAGGATGATCAGATCAGCCATGATCCCACTGAATGGTAGAGTAGACACAATGGGCCAAATGGCCTATTTCTGCTTTTATGAGCTTTATTTTCTTTCCTGTAGAAATGTGCCTTCTGTTCTGTACACTAATTTGTATGATTATACAAATTGTGATCTGATGGCTGCCATTCCCAATTTGATTTATGTAAAGTTCAACTGGAAAGATTCATGTGGTTCCATGTACTATCTTGTCATACTTGTTGGCTCAGCATATGGTTAAATTTTTACTCATTGTGATATTAAAAAGAAACTTTCCTCTAATTAATATTGAGCAATAGAGTTCAAAATTGTATGTTAGTCACTTTGAAATCTTACTATTTTCATTCATGCTTTGATTTTAGCAATATGCCCCATCGGTGTTTGAGAAGTATGTGAAAGATATCACAGTTAGAAACAAGAAGTTTACTTTGACTCTTTATGACACTGCAGGTAAGACCCTTTCATATATTTCAGCTTTGGGAACCTTTTATTTAAAGTACTACATCACAAGGCTGAACCCTAAGAACAAGAAAAGTCCTAGAATTATTTCTCAGCTTGAATTGGTGACTTCAACCATAGCAGTAATAGAGAAACTTCTGTTGACGCCAGTCAAAATCAGGGCTGACACTCTACTGCAGTTCTGATGCCATACTTTACTGAAATCTTTAAGTGAGACATGACATCTGCCCTCTCGGGTGGATGCAAAAGATTCCCTGGCAAAAGATAGTGGGTAAGTTAATCTCAATGTCCAATCAACGTTTATCCCAGCATCAACATCCCAAAAACATATTACATTGTCGTGTCACACTACAATATTTAAGAGCTTGCTGTGTGTCAATGGCTGCCATGTTTCCTGTGTAAGAACAGTGACTACAATTCAAAAGGACTTCATTAGCTGCAAAGCGTTTTGGGATATCCATTATCAGCCCCTGATATTGAGAATTAATTTGGTCGACTGTGTTTGCAAGTATTTCCTTGTTCTAGTCACTTGGAAGCCAGGAAAGAGGATAGATTCATGATCATAACAGCTAACCAGCAAATTATCCTATTCTGATAAAAGCATTGTTATTACTAGTATAAAGACTGTTGAATTAGATTTAATCCCTAGCGCATTACCATGTGCCTAATATTCTAACAATTTCTCTCATTATATGTCAGGCTACCTGGTCTACAGTTCTTTCTTTCCTCTTACTTTTTCTAAGTGAGTTTACATTTTCTGTCTTCCAATCTGCATGGATTGTTCTAAAGTTTAAGGAATTCTGGAAGATCCAGACCAATGCTGCTATCTTTGGTGAAGCTGAGGATATAAGATTGATGTGCTGTTCAATGGTTCGTTTGTTCTAAATTTGATTATTTGAGTCTGTCTACTATTGATGCTCACTGTGCTTGATTGCTTGGAATTTGATGGTTCAGTTGTGAAAATGGGAATTCTTACACACAAATATTTAGCATGTGCTAATGTTGTCTTACTTTAATAACCAAAAATTACATTGTATGCTGTTTGTTTACATAGACATTCCAGGTTTTCTGTATATTAGCTACTATATTTTTAAATACCTTGTTATTTAGAAAAAGAACTGTAGCAAATTCATATTCCTTTCTTGGCTGTGGATCCAGGGATTTATTAGCACCTGAAAATTTGCTTCACAAAGAGCAATTAACCTTACAATCTACCTCTTCTGAATTAAATTTGAAGGGGTAGACCAGATTAAATGGGCTGCATCTAAACAATAGTGTAATAATTGGGAACTGCATGTTATAAAACCAAAGCAAAAATACGAAAGCGTCTTTATTGGGTGATGTGGGTGTTGCACCTGAACCTTTTTTTAAAAAATGTCAGCTTGTAACTTGGGAGCGTCTGACATTTTACAAAGCCATTTCCTGTCTGTATTGCACTGAGTTTGATTAACCACAAGAAGAAACTGACTAAATGTTATCACTTCAAAGGTGTATGTTATAATCAACTAAATTTTCTTAGCCAATAGGTGAAGTGCTAAAGCATTTCAAACAGATTCACTGGTATTTAGCTCCATTCTGCAGGCAGGTTTAACTGCTTTGGGTCATCTTAATTCCCTCGACTTGAACCAGTGATGAGAATTGTTGCACACAGTAAATAAATATCTTTATTCCTAGAAAGAGATTCAGTAACCTGATTATTTTAGTGTATTGACCTGTAACAAATTACAGAGGTCCACATTGGACATAAATAGGACACCTGACAAATAGCTGGGAGTAACGAAGATTGGTGGAGTAGCAGATAGTGAAGGGGACTGTCAGAGATTACAGCAGAATATAGATAGATTGGAGAGCTGGGCAGATAAATGGCAGGCGGAGTTCAATCCGGGCAAATGCGAGGTGATGCATTTTGGAAGATCTAATTCAAGAGCAAACTATACAGTAAATGGAAAAGTCCTGGGGAAAATTGATGTACAGAGAGATCTGGGTGTTTAGGTCCATTGTTCCCTGAAGGTGGCAACGCAGGTCGATAGAGTGGTCAAGAAGGCATATGGCATGCTTTCCTTCATCGGACGGGGTATTGAGGACAAGAGTTGGCAGGTCATGTTACAGTTGTATAAGACTTTGGTTCAGCCACATTTAGAGTACTGCGTTCAGTTCTGGTCGCCACGTTACCAAAAGGATGTGGATGCTTTGGAGAGGGTGCAGAGGAGGTTCACCAGGATGTTGTCTGGTATGGAGGCCACTAGCTATGAAGAAAGGTTGAGTAGATTAGGATTATTTTCATTAGAAAGATGGAGATTGAGGGGGGACCTGATTGAGGTCTACAAAATCATGAGGGGTATAGACAAGGTGGATAGCAGGAAGCTTTTTCCCAGAGTGGGGGATTCAATTACTAGGGGTCACGAGTTCAAAGTGAGAGGAGGAAAGTTTATGGGAGATATGTGTGGGAAGTTCTTTACGCAGAGGGTGGTGGGTGCCTGGAACACGTTGCCAGCGGAGGTGGTAGATGCAGACACGTTAGTATATTTTAAGATGTATCTGGACAGGTACATGGATGGGCAAGGAGCAAAGGGATACAGACCCTTAGAAAATAGATGACAGGTTTAGACAGAGGATCTCGATCGGCGCAGGCTTGGAGGGCCGAAGGGCCTGTTCCTGGGCTGTAATTTTCTTTGTTCTTTGTTCTAATGTCTCGAGAGCCCCGTCTACATAGGAACATAAGAACTAGGAGTGGGAGTAGGCAATTCTGCCATTTGCCATTAACATGATCAATGGCTGATCTTGTCCTGGTCTCAACTCCACTTGCCTGTCTGCTCGCTTTATCTTGCTTTTCATCAGAAACATGTCTATTTCTTTCTTTAATCTGTTGATTGATTCTGCCTCCACTGCACTCTGGTGAAATGAGTGCCACAGATTCACAACCCTCTAAGAGAAGTAGTTTCTCCTCTTCTCGGTTTTGAAACTACTTCCTCTTGCTCTATATCTGTGACCTCTTGTTCGAGACTGTCGCACAAGGGGGTCATCTGTCCAATGTTCACCTTAGGCATTTTATAAACCTCAATCAGATCCTCGCTCATTCTTCTGAACTCCAGTGAATACAAGCCATAACATTTTGGAAAAACCAATGGACTCAATATCAGATTGCATTGCTCCTGTACAGAGAGTGCCTTAAACAGACAGAACCTGCAGTTGAATCTCACCTTTCACAATCTCTGGATGTGGAAGTTCCTTAGTCAATGGAGTACCTCAGAACTGTAAGGCAGGAAAAATTCCTGTCAATGAGATGGTAAGCCTGGAGGGAGGAAGGCAACTTAATTAAGTGGGTTGGTGACAACTCAAAAACCCACCATTTTCCCATCTTTCCTCCCCACTGAGCTCAGGGCTGGTTGGGAAAACCTGAATTGACCTTCTTCCTCTGCTGCTAATTGAGGCCCTTAATTGGTCAATTAATGATCAGTTAAGGGCATATTCTTCTCTGGGCTGCAATGATCACAATTCATCTCATCTTGAAGCGGGGTGAGGACCTACTACTAACCTGGCCTGCAAGGTTCACTGGTGCCCTTGATAAAAACAAGCGTTTTTGGGACAAACAAGTGTTGGCCTAATTAACTGGTAAAACATTGGGGGCAGCCTGTTAACTGGGGAGTCAGTGGAATTTCAATTTACATTCACGTTCAAGGGACCAAACATAGTGAGGGTGGGGGGTTGTCCATTGAAAGCCACACCTCTGATCTTGTCCTCAAGGTCCTGCCATTTATCCTTGCCAGCTGGGGACCCTGCTTGTGGTCCTGCCAGCAGGACGTCACACAAGATTCAGGCCATAATGCCAGACCATTGAATACAGTTTCCTAATCATTGAGGACTCTCAAAAGACCCACATGGAATGTAATGTAGTAAGCATTTTATGTTCGCTCATTTGGCAGAATTTTTTCTTTTGTTCAGAAACATGTGAAACACATTACACAAACAATCAAGAATGTAGGACACCTCTAAAATATTGTAAGCTTAGACAGCTAAACCACAGCTTCCTTCCCTTTAACAACTAAATTACAAGACTCTGTTTCCTCATTGTTGAGTGAATGTGCTGAATTTTATCCCGGGCACTGTTGAACTTTGCAGGCCAGATTAGTTGTAGAGGTGGATGAACACAGCAGGCCAAGCAGCATCAGAGGAGCAGGAAGGCCGACGTTTCAGGTCT
>JAHRHZ010000098.1:19527923-19545789 GCA_024137785.1 Ginglymostoma cirratum
CTGACTCTTCACATTCCATTTGTTGGCTTCACCATTTCCATTTCTGAGGATCAGCTGTACTCCAATATCCATTACAAGCCCACCCACTCCCACAGTTACCTCAACTTTACCTCTCACAGCCTGCTTCCAGCAAGGACTCCATTTCGTTTTCTCAGTTTCTCCATCTCCATCACATCTGTTTGAATGATGCCACCTTCCAATAGCTGCCTCCAACATGACATTCTTTTTCCTCACCCAAGTACCCCCTCCCTCCATTATGGTTGACAGAGCCCTCAGCCATGTCCAACTATCTACCACATTACTGTCCTCACCCCTTCCCCTCCTACCCAGAAAAACAATAGGGCTCTGCTTGTGGGGTTAAAAATTTCTGAAGAAAAATTTCTGAAGAAGGGTCTCAACCTGAAACGTCAGCTTTCCTGCTCCTCTGCTGCTTGGTCTGCTGTGTTCATCCAGCTCTACACCTTGTTATCTCAGAAATAAAGCCAGAGCTGGATTAGTCCGTATGGGTGAGTTAAACATTGTCTTTACAAAGTAAGCTATTGTTCAGTGGTGATTTCCCTCAAAAACATATCTCTCTAATTTCATCTTTCCATACCCTATTTTTATATTTCATAAGCAGTAGACTGAACAGTTTTTTTCAAATGGAATAAGCTTTGTATTTTTATGTATTTGAATACATATTTGTGTCATTTTATACCTGTATGTTCTCAACTATAACATAGTTCAGCAATATTGATATGTTTACTCTGGTTGCTTCCTTCAACTTGTTTGTCCATGACATTTTTTTAAAGTAGCTGTTTCCTTTTACTTTGTGGCTTGTAAACATTGATCCACATAGATTTCCTCTCGGGTGGTTATAAGTGACAGCATTGACGGTAGAAAGCTCACCACAAAATGCTGTGCTGCCAGAAGACTCTGGAAAGTCCCCAGAACTTTAGGACTTATTAATAACAAAATAATCAGTAAAGGATATCAAATTTGCTGAAAGTTTGAGTTCCTTGTCTTATTTAGTTAGAACGTGACTAGGTCAATAACTTGTTGGTAAACGTACTAGGATGTAAATGATTCTCTGATAGCAAACTATGACTGATTCCTCAGCCTGGTTTTTGTCTTTCTGTCTGGTAATTGTACAGAATATGATCCATCCATTGTGTTTTGCCAAATTAAAGAGTATTGTTAGCTTTTCAGAAACCATATAGGTGTAATCTCCTAAATGATGATCACACAAGACATTATTCGATATGATTTAACAGCCAACCAACTGTAAGATTCAGCTCCCTTGCTGAAATTTGCATCATTTCCGAAATTGTAATATCTGATCAGCTGAAAGATACTCAAATGATAATACATTATGATACAGCAATGCAGCTATTCTTGCAAGACAATAGTTGAATTTGCCATTCATGAAATAGAATGTCTCTTGATAATCGATCAGAAGATATAAATATCTCTTCCAATTGCTAATTAACGTGTTACAGGGACCCATTATACATAAATATATAACCTGGAATAAGTGGTTTTGATGATTGATGTCACCTTTAAATACAAATGCATATATAATGATTGTTGTTTAGCTAATAAAATCTGAACTGTTTGATATCCATTATTTTGAAGGGTGGGACTTTTTATTCTTTCATGGGAGTGGATGTTGTCCGCAAAACCAGCATTTATTGCTCTTTCCTAATGCCCTTGAGCTGAGTGGTTTGCCAGGATAATTTCAGAGGGGAGTTTGGAGTTACTGATGGAAGTTTTGTTGGTACATTTTACAGTGAATAATACAGTAAAATACAGTGAAAAGCTTCAACAGTCGCCACAATCTAGCACCATTTTGAATAGGTTAAGAATAAAAAGGATAAAAGATATAACTGAAAGAGTCCTGAGCCCTCAGCTGGCTCACCAAGGACACCTGCACTACCACCCCTCCTCCACTGCCTCATTGCTGCCTGTGCCAGACCCACTGATGCAGGAATTGCCACTCTTTAGGCACCATCTCTTCGCTGCTGGCTCATCTTGCTGATGCCAGGTCCCATGCTGAACCTACACTTACCCTGCAAGTGCCCGGCTCCACTGTCCAGGAGTCCCAGCTTGGGGCATACCAAGCTGCCTCCGCTACAGCTGCTGCCTCCCCCAAAGCTCGAAGTCCCCACTCTGGGCCTACTGCAACAAGGAATCCTGGAGCCGCTGCCAGACCAGGCCGCTGCCGCTGTCCCACCAAGAGTCCCACTCTGGCTGCCACCCTCCAAGATATCACCTTGCCAGCCCTGCCATCTTGGAAGGTCCACTGCCATTGCCGTTGCCACCGCTACTCACCACCTCGTTTTGGGTCTGAAGTCACATGTAGGCCAGACCAGGTAAACGTGGCAGATTCCCTTTCCTAAGGAATATCAGTGAATCCAATCACTACCAAACTCCCTCTCAGATATTAAATCTAGAAAGAAGCTGTGGTATGGCTTGGCTCATTTGGCAGCCCCATCACCCGATTCAGAAGATTTCAAACGCCTTTGTAGGATTTGAGGAATCTCAGAGGAAAATTGTAATCTAGCATTGACAGGTGCTATATTGTAAGAGTGTTGACTTCTGAGTGATCCCAATGGTTTATTTTTATCACGGATACACAAGCACAAGGAAATGAAATGCGGTCCTACCTGGCTGTTCAGGCGTTTGCAGAAGATAATATGGTATATTTTGGAGAAGAGCAGGAGGTTTTTGTGGTGTTGGGCTCTGAATTCTTGTCTCAACAAATAACATTTTTTTAAAAATCGGACTTAACTGTCCATTCACCTCCTTTGGTTTTCATGGGAACTTGTCACGCACAAATTAGCTGCTGCATTGAGTTACTTAATAACAGTCTTTTTACATTTTTAGCAAATCTGAAGTTGGGATAAGTCATAACTTCTTTCTTCAAGATAAGGCCTTTATTTCAAAGGGAAAGGAATATAAAAGTAGGGGAGTTTGGCTAAGAAGCCACGGGTCAGACGAAAGCTGGAGTACTGTGAACAGTTCTGGTCCCTTTGTCTTATGAAAGATACACCAGCATTGGAGGCAGTCCAGGGAAGCTTTGTTAGGTTAATCCCAAGTATGGAAACATTTTGTTGATGAGGAAAGGTTGAGAAGGTTGGGCCTGTTCTTATTATCATTTAGAAGGATGAGAGGGCGCCTTAAGGGGCTTGACGGGGTAGATCCAGAGAAGGTTGTTTCCTTATGTCGGGGAGTCTAGGAGATCGCAATCTGAGAACAACCATTCAGCCATTTTATGCAGAGATGACGAGGAATTTTTTTTTGACGGTGATAATTCTGTAAAATTCTTCACTGCAGAGGGCGATTAAGGCTGAGTCATTAGATATATTCAAGGTTAAGAAAGATGGATTTTTTTCATTAGTAAGGGAATTAAGGTTATAGGAAAGTACAGGGAAGTGGAATTGAGGATGATCGGATCAGACATGATGCCAAAAGTGTAGCAAACTCGATCAGCTATATGGCCTGCTTCAGTATCTAATGGTCTTATCATTGCAGAAAAATTGTCAGCCATTATGCACACAGTTCTGCTAACATAAGCAAAAAGGAGACTGTAAAGGAGAAGGCACACTTGTAGGAACTGCAGTTAGAGCACTGTGAAAATGGTCCTCAAAAAATCTAAAATTGTGACAGATCTGTATATCCACAATGTAGTCTTCACTCAATACACTGAAATGATATGAGGAAAGGGATGTGGTCAGCGTTTATGGCAGAGAGACAGATAAATAGGTTTTCTACACCTCTTCCTGTCTCTACAAGAGAATTCATTTCCTCTGAAGATTGTCTGTCTTTTGTTTGCATTTCAACAAGATTTGTTGCTTATCCTTAAAAGTAATTCTATAAGTATGTTGTTTCAGCATGCTACATTAAACTTGGAAATAGTGTATTCCGCTTTGGAAAGGAATTGCTTGTTATTCATTTTTATAATCTTTCTTTCCTCCTAATTTCCTTCCAATTCTACTTGTGTGCGCAACGGTTACCTAGAGTTCACAACATTGAAATAAGCCATTCAGCCCAATCGGACTATATCATCATTTACATTTCTCTCACACTAATTCATCTAATTTTTTTGACATTTTTTTTCAGCTCTTTCTCTCTCATGTCCTTTATTGCTTTTAAATGTATCTATGCTATTTGTTAAAACTATTCTATGTTCCACACTCCAATTGTCCTTGGGATAAAGAAGTTTCTACTGCATTCTTATTAGGATAATTAGTGACTACATTATATTTGTGACCCTAGTTTTGAGCTTTGTACCAAGTGTAAACATCTTCGTCTCTTAACCCCATAATGCACCATAATGTCCAAGCCTCTCATATTAAATGTACTCTCACTTTAACAGACAGGGGTAAACTCCTTATGATGTCCTCCAGGTGTTTTATGTTTTCTGAAAATCAGTTAAACAAATTAATCAAAATAAGTGAATACCGTGTATTTCCTGTCCATCATACATTTTTATCATGTCTCTGAAGTGATACTTTCTTCCCAAAAACACTACATAAATACAAGTGATTTTTGAAATGGCACGTTTTGTTTATATAATGTTTACATCTTTAATGATATTCTTTTGACCCAAAGGCAGAGGGCGTGATTTTTTTTCCTCCCTCGAGGTGGTGAGAAGGAAAAATAATTAGGTGGGTTGGCCCTGAAGTGAAGCTCCCCTCCTTGCTCCCTCAGCAATTAAATCTGAGCAAGAACGTCCATGGGCCACCTCATGACTGCCAATGATTAAGGGCCTTCAAAGGTCAATTAATTGCTGCTCGAGCACCTCAACATGCGACCTCCCTGATTATCTGCTTTTCTATGGAAACCATGGTGACCTGCTGGCCAAGTAGGGGGTGGGGAAGAATTGGAGATCCATCCCCTCCCTGTCCCTGGAATCCCCATGCATGACAAGGGGATAAAAATGGCACCTCCTTGACACAGGCTCTTCTTCTCAATCTGAGTTTAGGGTGTTTTTGACCTGCAACAGGCTGAGAAACTGGCCCACACTCGTTTATCAGCTCCTAGAGTGCTGATTGGCAGGCATTTGGGCTGGTTTACTCATTAAGAAAGAGTGCATGTCTCCATATTTCAAAACAATTTAGGAAATTTCCACTAACAATGAATAAGCTTGAGAAACACTTTTACATGTAAAGAGAGCAATTACAGTCTAATCTGTTGCTGTACAATCTTCCAGTCACATGATATTGCATTTTGCATTATATAGAATGGTGCATCCCTTGACTTACCATGACCAGTATTATAGATTGTTTTGGTAAATGTTAAAACAGGACATCAATGCATATAAATGTCACATGGTAGGTTAAAATGATCTTGTTTTTTCCAAAACCTAGATATTGGTTTTATGTTGGTGGTTTCAAAATTCAGCAAGACCACGTGGCACAATTTAAAAATAGGGACACTGGCACTTGAAACCAAGATGAGAATTTGTTTTCTTACTCCAGAGGGTTGTGAATCTTGGAGCCTAGACTTTGTGTATACTTGAGTTAGATTGATAGCTTTCTGTTTACCAGTGTTAGTGTGAGTAAAAGGCATTGAAGTGTTCTGTCAGCCAGAATCATATGAAATGGCAGGTTGGGCTTGATAGCTTATTTCTGTTCATATGATACATGCTGTAACGTCATAGAATCCCTACACTCTGGAAGCAGGCCATTCTGCCCAAAGAGTCCACACTGACCCTCCAAAGAGCACCCCACCTGGACTGACCCACCTAGCCTGCACATCCCTGGACACAATGGGCAATTTAGTATGGCCAGTCCACCTAACCTGCACATCTTTGGACTGTGGGAGGAAACCAGAGCATCCTGAGGAAACCTGCACAGATCATGGGGAGAACGTGTTAACTCCACATAGTCCCCCAAGGTTGGAATTGAACTCGGGTCCCTGGGCTATGAAGCAGCATTACTTACCACTGAGCCATCATGTCGCCCTGTAATGCTTAGTTGAAAAGAGACTTATCTCAGCTGAAAGACAACAAAGGTAGTTCCAAGCTGTATAGAGCTGGAAGATTGTGGAATAAAAACAAAGTGCTGGAGAAACTCAGCAAATCAGGTAACATTTGTGGAGAGAGAAACAGATGCTGTCTGACCTTGTGTTTCTCCAGCACTTTCCATTTTTATTTGATTTCCAGCATCTGCAGTACTTTGCTTTTATTCACAAGATCATGTCATTGATCTTTGATTTATACTGAGTGTGCTGATTTCAGCCAAGAAAATGTAGGAAGCCTCGCTACTTCATATCCTTTGTTTAATGGAAAACTATTGGCCTGTGTTTCTATTCCCAATTGCTGGAAAAGGTGTGTATTTATATTTTCACAACAATTGCTATCGCATGCAGTCTCAGAAAAAAAATGTTGATTAAGGTGCAGGGGGATTGTCTGCAATAACGGCACCATTATCGCAACAGTAGGTTTCTTTGCATTTATCCATGTCAAGGTGCTCCCACTTTTGAAACATCTTCCATAGACAAGCCGTTATTAACTGAATAAATAGTTTTCAAATAAGCTAATGTCAAAATAACATGCATTCTCTTGTGGTGATAACTTTCCTGTTTTATTTAGGTCAAGAGGATTATGACAGGCTTCGTCCACTATCCTACCAAGATACAAACATCTTCTTAATCTGTTATGATGTCACAAACCCCACAAGTTTTGATAATGTCCGTATTAAGGTGAGGAAGCAAATCATGTTTTCTATTTGCATCAGAAGCGAAATCATAGTAGTTACTGCTCATTTGCCTTAGCATATATCTGTAATTAATAATTGACCCTAATCGCCTTTGCTGGGTGAATAATTTTTAAGCTTCTTGGCAGCCCAACACAGAATATCATAGAGTCATATAGCATAGAGACAGACCCTTCGGTCTAGCTTTTCCATGTCAACCAAAGTTTCCCAAACTAAACAAGTCCCATTTGCTTACATTTGGCCCATATCCCACGAAACCTTTCCTATTCATGTACCTGTCCAAATGTCTTCGAAATATTGTACCTGCATCTACCACTTCCTCTGGCATTTCATTCCAAATACGAACCACCCTCTGTGTGAAAAAGTTGCATCTCAGGTCCTTTTTAAGTATTTCTCGTCTCACCCTGAAATTGTGCTGTCTAGTTTTGAACTCCCCAACCCTAGGGAAAAGACCTTTGCTATTCCCCTAATCTAAGCCTCTCATGATTTTAGAAACCTCTATAAGGTCTCCCCTCAACCTTCCATGCTCCAGTGAAAAAAGCCCCATCCTATCTACCCTCTCCATATAACTCAAACCCTCCAGTCCTGGTAACGTCCTTGTGAATCTTTCCTGCACCCTCTCCAATTTAATAATATCCTTCTCATAGCAGGGTGACCAGAACTGTGCACAGTACTCCAAAAGTGGCCTCACCAATGTCCTGTACAACTGCAACATGACGTCCCAACTCCTAAACTCAATGGTCTGAGCAATGAAGGCAAGTGTGCCGAATGCCTTCTTCACTACCCTCTGTATCTGTGATGCAACTTTCAAGGAACAATGAACCTGAAGCCCTAGGTCTCTCTGTTCTACAACACTCACTAGGGCACCCCATTTATTTTGTAAGTTCTGCCCTTGTTTGTCTTAACAAAATGCAACACCTTATATTTATCTAAATTAAACTTCATCTGCCATTCCTTAGCCCATTGCCCCAATTGATCAAGATCCCTTTGTAATCTTAGATAACCATAAATATAATGGTTGGAGGTGGGGGAGTCATTCTTCTGTCTGCTAATAGCACTTTCCATCCACGTGCAAGGGTGCCGTTGTGTGGGGATGTGCCTCACCTGGGCTCAGCGTTTGCCTATAATGCCAAAGGCAAAATTAGGAGAAATATTTTGGGTATAAAGCTTCCTCTGAATTTATGTAACGCAGTGCGTAATACTTCCATACTGCAATGCCTGATTTTATAGAATTTCACCAGTTTGGCAAAAAAAGCCAAGAATCTTCTGACTGTTGCACTCCCAGTACAATCATGAACAGCAAAAATATGGTAATTCCACAGCCCTGTACAGTATTTTTTGCCTAAATTGCCCATCTATTAGTCACTGACCTTCCACTTTCTTTGTAGACGACATTCACTCACTGGGTGTTAAATTCTTCCTTGCCTGAAGAATCTTGTATCTCACCCAAAACCTGAAGTCTGTGTCACTGAGTCCTTGAAACTTAAGGTTTTTGAGAAATCTACCTTGACTAAACCAGTCATAACCTTGTACTCCTTTTCCAGATCTCTGTCCAACTTTCTTTGCTGCATGGTAAGCAGTCCCAGTTTCTCCAATCAAACTTTGTGGATAAATTCCCTCATCCCTGGAAACATTTTGGCCAATCTCCTCTGCACTAACTTCCTGTATTGAGTTTACTTGATAATTCATGTGCAAGTGTAGCTATTTTTGTTGAAAGTCTGAAAGGATGAGGGAGTGCTGCCATTTTCATAAGGCTAATGGCAACTTGTCACAAATTGTGGTGAATCACAATTTATGAAGTATCCTTTCATTTCCACTAGTTTCTATTTACACATTAATCATGGTGAGTGTTGTTAAATCCACTGTTATTTTGGCAGGAAATGCTGGACTGTTGGCTCTTATCAAAATGATAAATAAAAGCCACTGAAGCACAAGTAACTTGTGCATGTTTTGCAGAGATATTGTAGAACAGTTCTGAAGACATATAAAATGCTGTACATGTCCAAAACTGATGTTAAGGTGTATGCTTTTTGTTGTATTTCCTCAACGATGATAGTGGGTTCCAGAAGTAAGTCACTTTTGCCAGGGGGTTCCGATATTCCTGATCGGTTGCAAAACAGACCTTCGAATGGACAAGGAACGTTTGAGAAGACTGAGAGCTGCTCAGCAAGAGCCAATCACATATAATGAGGTAGAGTGACTGAATTATATCAGTATGATTGAAATGGGGTGTCCAACTAAAGCCCATGGCTTTGCTGCTTTCCAAACCAACTCTTCAAAACGGGAAGTTCTGCTTTTTGAAGAAATTGAAAGTATCTTAAACTGAAAGTGAGAGACAGATATAAATATCAAACTTTTGCCTGCTTCTAGTGCATTAAAACAACGAAAGAAATTATTACTGAGGAAATGAATGTTCAAACTGTGAATTTAGAATGATAGAATTTTACAGTACAAGAGGCCATATTCCATCATGTTGGTACTTGTTCCTGAAAGAGCTAACCAGCTGGTTCCACTCTCCTGTCTTATCTCTGTAGCCCTCTAACTTCTTCACTTTCAAATATATATCCAGCTCTCTTTTGAAACCTCCAATGAAATCAACCTCCAACACTCTCCCAGGCAGTGCATTCCAAATCCTAACAACTCTGAGTAAAGAAGTTTCTCCTCATCTCACTCCTAGCTCACTTGTTGATAATCTTGAATTTGTCACATTTGGCATTTGTTCTGTTTCTCTTGCCCACTTTGTCTCCTATATTCAAGGTGTTGCCTTGTTAATGAGCTGTGCAGGTTATTATTTATATTTGAGCCATATCATAGGAAAGCAGTTTGAATGCAAAGGAATCACTGAAAAGCCAGATCCTATCCTTAGTCAACATCTACATGTGAGTACTTCCAGAGACTTTGAGTGCATTGGAACATCATGGCCTTCGAGTTCCCCTCCTGACTTAAACGCATGTTGCCTTTCCTTCATTATCACAAGATCAAAATCATAGAATTCTCTCCCAAATATCATACCTTCACTACATGAACTGTCAAGAAGGTTGGCATGACATGGATGTGCCAGTGTTGGACCAGGGTGGACAAACTCAGAAGTCACATGACACCAGGTTATAGTCCAACAGGTTTATTTGAAATGGTAAGCTTTCGGAGCGCTGCTCCTTCTACAGGTGAAGTGGAGAGAAGCATGGGCACAGAATGTATAGGTGGAGATGTAACAGCAAGCTAATTCCAGGTAATTAAGAGTGTCAACAGATAAGTACTTATCTGAAGGACTGACAGGAATGGGAAATGAATGCCAAACCTGCAAGGAACAATCCTATATCGAAAATTAGTTTTTTGTTTACAATTCCCTCAATGCCAGGATTTTTTTTCACTATAGCTAATTCACATCAGCTAATTCTACAGCAACTGAGAGTTAAAATAGGACTTGAAAGGCAGATGAAAAGTGTAGTCGCAGCACAATTTTTGTGTGTTTAGAAATGATTGAAAGTATTTTGTGATATGCAGAAGTTAGGGTTGGGGGAGGGGTTCAGGTGGGGAATGAGCCTAAAGAGAGAGAACAGTTGGTCAGAAAAAGGAGTAGTGGATAACAATCTGGCTATGAAGGTAAATAGCTGTTAATGGAGACAGTTAGTGGCTAACAATAGGTAGTGTGTAATGGCAGACTGTGATAACAAGGCCTGGTGTGTGTGGTAGGGTGCTAGGACATGGAAGAGTTCAGGCCCTAAAATTATTGAATTTGATATTGAGTCTGCAGGGTCCCTGAGCAGAAAATCAATATCAAGTTCAATAATTTCAGGGTCTGAACTCTCCCATGTTCTATCCCCCTAGCCCACAAACCAGGCCTTATCTCATTATTATTGAACTATCCAAACTCTCACTATCTATTTGCCAGGTGTTTGGGAAAATTTGTTTGGATCAAGAGCATCTTTTACTTAATATTCCTTTGTATAACTCTAGAATAGGATATATATTCATAGCAAAGCTGGCTCTTTTCCCATTTTTTCATCATTGCCTGAAGACATAGCCATTACGCACTACCTACTGTTAGCCACTAACAGTCTCCATTAATAGCTATTCACCCTACTAGTGAGATCATCATTCACCATTCCTTACAGCCTAAAGAGAGAGAACAGAGTAGTGGATAACAATCTTGCCAGTGGGGTGAATTGATCCAAACAAATTTTCCCAAACACCTGGCAAATAGTGAGAGTTTGGACAGTTCAATAATAATAAATAAGGAAGTTGGATAGAGATGTCCAAAATTGCAATGGGGTCTAAATGTAATAGTTGGAGAGAAACTGTCCCTATTGGTGGAAGGATCAAAGGGCACAGATGTAAAATGATTGGTTTTAAAAAAAACAAAGGCAACATGGGGAAATGTTTTCTAAAACACATTGAGTAATTATGATCAGGTATGCAGTGTCTGAAAGGGTGGTGGAGGCCAATTCAATTGAGACTTTCAAAAGAGGATGAGATATGTTAATAATAAGTGATAAGGTACTTAATGGACTTCTGGGTTAAGTGGCAAGGGGATTGGATTGGCTGGATTGCTTTTGTAGAGAGCCAGCATAGCCTTGACAGGCCAAATGATTACTTTGTGCAGTAATCCTTCTGTTAGAGGGATGGTAAAACCCTCCTAGGTAGCTGTTCCCTTTTTTATAAACTGAAAACTGGTCTCTCCTTTTCCATTCAGTTTTCCTGACTTGTAAGGATTAGTGATTACCCCAAAAGCTTGGCCTCTAGGCAAGTGCAGGATCACTGAACTGACAGTAAGCCACAAAAAAAAGTAGGCAAAAAGAAACTGAAAGTAAAATTGGAAACAATAGAAACTGTTAAAAGAAAATGAGGAGAAAAACTGAGAAAGATCAAGAAAAATGGAGAAAGAAAATAGTAGGGCAATAAGAAAAAAGTAGCAGGTAGTTCTAAAAAAAGTGAAACTTTAAATTCACACATCCTTAACAAGTCACAAGACTGCCAACATTGAAAATGGAACCAGAGAGAGCATCATTCACATTTATATCTTAACATTTTTTTTAAATGTACCATAATACACTGTTGGATTTTTTTTCAGAGTAAAGTCAATACCTTTTAACTATGGTCATTATTGGGATAGGGAAACATGGTTGCCAGTTTACACAAGCTACATGATAACCTCAGGTCTCTATCAGGTTAGAACACAAGACCTTCTAACTTTAAGGTAAAGGTACTACCACTGCACCAAAGCTAACGCTTAAAATACATTGCTGAGAGCACAAGTTTACTTTGTGGTTAATAACTAGTACTTTTAGACCAAGCTAATTCTGATGTTCCAGATCCTCCTCCTCCTTTAAAATTCCAAAATCCACTAGCATTTATTTTTATTAATTCATGGAATGTGGGCATCACTATCTGGGCCAGCAATTATTGCCCATCCTTATTTTCCTTAGAGAACATGGTGGTGAGCTGCCTTCCTGAACCACTGCAGTCTGTGTGAGGTAGGTACACTTAGTGGTTTTTGGGAGGGAAATCCAGGATTGTGACCCAGTGGCAATGTAGTTCCAAGCCAGCATGGAGTGTGGCTTGGAGGCGATGGTGCTGTCATGCATCTGCTGGCCTTATCCTCGGTGGTAGAAATTGTGGGTTTGGATGCACCTTATAACCTATCATAATGTCTTAGTGCAAGGCTATTTCTTAACATACTTTTCTCTACGCATTCTCTACCCAAATTGTTCCCATCTTATTTACGTTTCAGTTGTTTTAAACTTTGGTATACAAAGAAAGGTATGTTTCCTCATCATATTGAGCAATGTATGTATCTCTGAAAGCACGGAAGAAGCATGGACTCAATCAGGAAGCTAGAGTTGCAACCCTAGTCTTAAATTATATTGTTTCTTGATCATTTTTACCAGAGTGTTTTGACCAGCTCACCTTGTACTGAATCGGAGCATCTTATATGCATAGCAGGAGCCATTCAGTCCATTATGCCCAAACTGGATTTTGAAGGAACTGTCCAATTCGTACTACTCCCCTGGTCTGTCCCTATAGTCCTGTACTTTATTCCACTTCAAATATTCAATTCCCTTTGACATTGACTGTTGAATCTGTTTCCATGATCCTTTCAGGTAGGTCATTTTGATAAGGTAAGTCACTGTGTTGGGGTAGGAAATTTCTCAGGTGAGGAAGAGGAGTTGGCAGTCCCCAGAAGAATGATACCTTATTACAGAGCTACCTGAGATAAATCTACAACAAAGATCTCTCCACTGCAAGGCTGTAGGTGCGAGTTGAATGGCAACACAACTGAAAAGTGTGTGGAAAGGAGAGAGAGAAACAGTTTGCAGATTCTCATTTGTGTTGCTTTCAGGGTGAAGAGACTGCTCGCCAAATTAATGCAGTGATGTACTTGGAATGTTCAGCCAAATTCCGTGAGAACATAGAGGACATCTTCAGAGAAGCTTCAAGTGCAGCTTTAAATGCCATAAAGAAGAGAAAAAGCAAAAAGAAGAAGCAGAAGCAATGCTTGTTGCTTTGACAGTTGTTACCCTATGGAAGTTAATGGACATCAGTGTGCCAGACTGGAATGCATATACTGTATTATAATTAGTTCATAGCTTTTAACAAATTTATTTGTAATTGTGATACATTCTCACTGAACTCGTTTTACTATAAGGGGAAAGTTATGTTGCCACACTCCAAGATACTTCAGGCTAGAAATGCATTGCTAAAGCACAAAATAAATCATCAGGTAAAAGGAGAGTAAAAGTCTTTAGTGTGTTACAGAAACAGGCACTTCATCCACATTAAAAATAACTCCATACAAAAAGGAAAAAATTGTAAACACTGAACATTTGAAACAAAAATGATACGTATATCAATGGAGTCACAGCATGTACGTAGGATGAAGCCAAGACAGTGTTTTGAAAAGGTATATCTTCATGACTTAAGACAAGCTCTCATTGAAATGTTGATTTGATGCTGACATGCTGTTGTGTATTTACAGCAAGTTTGATTCTTGTGTTTATGTCACGCAACATCACTTAAACGTCATTGCTTCTGTTGGGTTTATTGCTTCATGTGTCTCATGCAACTTACTGTTGAATGCAAAATATGTTCAATGTTATTTTGTAAAATAATGTAAAATAGCAGCTGTTTTCGGGTCAACCATGCTTTAAATTGTGATAAAAGTAAAAGTATAACCTGTCACTACAAGCAATGGCAGCTTAATGGCACTAAAGCACTTTTTTAAGTAATTATTTTCCACCTTTTTTCTTCTGCTTCTGAACACATGGACTTAAATGAAGGATACAGTTTCACAAGTGCCTGTAGGAGGTTTGTCCAACACAAATTCAGGTCCGAATACAGTTAAGTGCAACTGGATAATTTTGTGAGGAGCAACATGTTCCTCCAGTCAGAGGTTGTTTCTGAGACTAAATGAGACATAAAGCAATCCTCCACCTCTTAAAAAATAACATACCCAGGCTGGAAGGAAACCAATTTCCAGCCTCCATTTTCAACTGAGTTCTGACGAGGCCAGTTTGGAATGTGTCCCACCTGAAGTAAAGTAAGGTCAGTGTTAGTTAATCCTAACTCCTTCATTCAGTCCTGGACCCCCAGCCTTTTCCCTGGTGATCTGGATTTGAGGTACATCTTTTTCTCTCTTTAGTTCTGCTTCTTAACTGAAAAGGCAAAAAAAGGGTTTTATTATTGGCTCTGCAGCTTTGCAACTTTGAATGGTCGTTTTATTGATTACTTATTTAAAATAGGAACATATCATTTGAAATCTAACCCCCCCCCCCCCAGAATTCATTCATGTTTAGTGTTGAGCTAAAACTTCTCTTTCTGAAGTTGCCCTATCCCCACAGAGTGGGTGATAAATTGAAATATGGCTCCCCTCCCACAAAAAGTCACATGACTATGGTCCCAAACCTCAGATGGCTTTCTCAAATTTCTTTTGTTAAATATCCTAACCTTAAATAACAGCAGGCTGTTCAATTTTATGGAGTTAAAATTGAACTCTACCCTCTCCTCTTCAGTTTCCAGTAGCTGTGAATATTTTCTGAAATCCCCCACCCCTGGTTCCTGGATGCCAGTGACTGTACATCGCCTCCTACCACTGCCAACTGAAAACCTTTACTTCCACACCAAAAGGGAAGTAAAACTAGGATCTTCTTATCTGCATCACTCAAGTCCATGGTGACACAGCCTCTTGAAATGATCTATCAGGAAAGCTGCTAAAGCACGTTACAAAGCAGACACATCACAGGAATAAGTTTTTGTTGAACATCTGCAAATCTTTTCTGCTTGTACTGCCTTGCTCAGAGAAATCAACAAATGCAAGGATGATTTTGGAGCCAGACACAGATGAATTTTGCTGCTTCCAAAGAAATAGAGGATGGGGCAGCACAGTGGTCAGCACGGCTGCCTCACTGCACGAGGGACCTGGGTTCAATCTGGCAACTTCCTGTGTGGAGTTGGAATGTTCTCCCCATGTCAGTGTGGGTTTCCTCCGGGTGTTCTGGTTTCCTCCCATGGTCCAAAGATGTGCAGGGTAGTGGATTAGCGATGGGAAATGTAGGGTTACAGGGATACATTTGGTGGGGGGGGATGCTCTTCAGAGGGTCAGTGTGGACTTTGTGGGCCAGCTCACCTGCTTCCACACTGTAGGGGATTCTATGATTCTAAGATCAAATGACCTTCTGTTAGGAAACAGCCTGCTGATTTTATAAGACTAAACATCATATTCTAGGGAAATATCAATTTCTTTTTGATCTTCACATCCTTTCATAACCCAGTCACTATCTAACCTAAATTACTCGGCAGAAAGGGCTCCTAATTGCAGCATATTGTTGCAAAAGTTAAGTGCTTAATAAATGAGAGAACTTTTCATTGGTTCAGGGTAGCTGAAATGCTAGAAAACACTGACAGATGTCTGCAAGTGTCTGTCTATTCCCGGAGCCAGAATCCAAGCTGGCTTGTCCAGCATGATGCAAAGATAGAAGATAGCATTATAATGATCTATTCACTGCATTTGCTAATGATACATCCATGGATTCCTTAAGTACTAACAGGGTAGAAGTTTCTGTAGCACAACAATTGGTTCTTCAGAATCGTGCTCTAGCTAAGCTTAAGCTAATATTACCTGGAGAAAATGGGCATAATGTAAAATGAGCTGTTGATTCATTATGACTTGTTTCTCGCTTTTGTGCAGACTGATTTCAGCCCTGAGTATATTTTCACAGATTGTTCTGTCACTTTTAATTCATTTTTAATGTTTCTGTCAATGTAAGGATGATGTTCAGTCAAAAATTGTACTGAACAGGTGAACTGGTAGAGATAACAAGGTGTAGAGCTGGATGAACACAGCAGGCCAAGCAGCATCAGAGGAGCAGGAAGGCTGACGTTTCGGGTTGAGACCTTTCTCAGGCTGGTAGTCTGGTAGTCTTTTTTGTCTTAGATGTAGTTGTTGAGAATCAAACTTAAACTTTAGCAAACCAATGTGGAAAACAGTATTTTAATGCAGTATTTTAGACCATTGACAGTGCTACATCCATCCTTTGTCACTGACAATTCTATAAAAATTTCTTATTTAACTAACGTATATTGTTTGCTTTTATTAATAGTATTACAACCTCCAGAGGAATTCAACACTGTTTGCATCTAGATTAATGTGTTCTCTGCATGAATTCACAAAACCATTAACAGCTGCTGGTACATAGAAAAATCACTGATATAAAGTATCACTTTAAACATGGATTGGAGGGAAGCAAGTAGTGTAGGACTGGAAGAGAGGTGCTCTTTTGGCACAGTGATAATGTCCTTACCTTTGAGCCAGGAATGCTGGGTTCAAGCCCCACTGCTCCAGAGGTGTGTCAACATCTCTGAACAGGTTATAGAGTCATTCACCATGGAAACAGACCCTTTGGTCCAACTCATCCATGCCAACCAAGTTTCCCAAACTAAAATTAGTCCCACTTTCCTGCGTTTAGCCCATATCCCACTAAACCTTTTCTATTCATGTACCTGTCCAAATGTCTTTTAAATGTAACTGTACCTGCATCTACAACAGAAAAATAGAATTCACACATTTTCTTTTGGGAATTGACAACAAGATATTGGCCAGAATTTTATCAGCAATTTGGAGACAAATATAGAAAGCAGAATGGATGGTCAAATGGTTGATTTTCCTGTCACTGTGGAGGATTACCAAAGGCATGATGTCACAAATGGTGAGAAATGGAAAACTAAGTACAGCTCCCCTCGCTTGGACTAATGACTGTGATGCAGAACAATGCAATGGCCAAGGCCAAAGTATGTCACTCTACTTAAGGCAGCAGATGGCAGTCAGTGTCTGCATGGCTGCAACCAAGGAATACACAGAGTCACATGAACATCACATTTGATCATCCACAAAGCTTGCCACGCTGGCCATGCAAGACACCATCGTAAAGTGAACTGTCAACACATTCATGCTGTCTCTGCCGTTATAAGCAGTGTACTGAAGGGTCGCGCTAGTACTTCATACATCCTCTACTTCAGCTCAATGATAATCCAGCTCTGGAGGGTATAACATCTGCGTCCAGCTGAGCCAAGTTCGGGAAGGGCCACATCAGACAAAATGGAATATCTGCTGCTTTCCCTGCCAACAGCATCTGCACTCGCTCACTAAAAGTGTGCATCAACAGCTGGAAGCCCAACTATTTTAATTTGAAGTGCAAGTATCTAAGCTGGCACATTACAAGTGTGAGTGATGTGGCACCCTCAAAAGGTATTAAACCTTTGAGGATTTGTCACCCATGATGTCTGTGGACACCTGCTGTACATGTGAAGGCTGTGGCAGAGAGAAAATATGAATTAATGCTGGATAGGAAAGAATAGTACAACTTATCATATAGATGATAATATTTTACCTCCTGATAAAATTGTGTGAAAGTGACTGGATACAGAATGATACGTGATCACTGATATTTACTTACAGGGAGGGCCCAGTTTCGGCATCTGGCCAATGCCACCAAAACACCACTGATAGCCACTTCCTCACTTGTAATCGAGAGCTGTATGATCTTTAGAATTCTGCCTCGAGCTCTCTGCTTCTTGTTTGTGCTCATTGCTTGAAATTGGGTAAACAGCTTATGCGTGATTGTGATTAATAATATCTAGGACACTGGGGGTATTTTACCTGTGGGTTCGAT
>JAHRHZ010000098.1:19546189-19579768 GCA_024137785.1 Ginglymostoma cirratum
TCATAGGAGCAGGAAAAAGTTTTCCTGCTCCTATGATGCTGCTTGACCTGCTGTGTTCATCCAGCCCCATGCTTGTTATCTCAGACCCACAGTGCTGTTGTGGAGGGAGTTCCATGATTTTGACCCAGCAACATTGAAGGAATAGCAGTATATTTCTAAGTCAGGATGGCAAGTAGTTTAGAGGGGAACTTGCAGGTGGTGATGATGTTCCTATGTATGTGCTGTCTTTGTCCTTCGAGATGGAAGTGACTGTGGGTTTGGAAGATGCTATCTAAGGATCTTTGATGAATTTCTGCTGTACATCTTGTCAATAGTACAGACTGCTGCTACTGCATCATTGGTGGAAGGAGCGGATGTTTGTGGGTTTGGTACCAATCAAGTGGCCTGCTTTGTCCTGGATGGTGACAAGCTAGAGTGTTGTTGGAGCTGCACTCAGCCAGGTAAGTAGAGAGTATTCTATCACACTCCAAACTCCTGACTTGTGCTTTGTAGATGGTGAACAAGTTTTGGGGTCTCAGGAGGTTACTCACTCACTGTAGTAGCCTCTGACCTGCTCTTGCAGCCAGTCTCTTTATATGGCGAGTCCAGTCGAGTTTCTGGTCAATGGTAATGTCCAGGCTGTTGACAGTCAGGGATTGAGTGATGATGACACCATTGAATGTCAAAGCTTGGTGGTTAGATTATCTCTTATTGGAGATGGTCATTGCCTGGCATTTGTGTGGTGCTAATGTTACTTGCCACTTGTCAGTCCAACTCTGATATTATCTAGAGCTTGTTGTATTTGAACATGGGCTGCTTTACTATCCGAGAAGTCATGAATGGAGCTGAACATTGTTCGTCGATGATCGCACATTACCACTCCTGACTTACAATGGAGGGGAGGTCATTGATGAAGCAGTTGAAGATGGTTGGATCTAGGACACTAACCTGAAGAACTCCTGAAGCTGAGATGATTGACCTGCAACAACCACAATCATTTTCATATTGCTACCTATGACTCCAACCAGCCCCCCCAATTCCCAGTTTTGCTCAGACTCCTTGATACTACACTCTATACAATCTGGCTTTAATGTCAAGGGGTGTCACTCTCATTTCAGTTTTGGTCCCTTTGTCTAAGAAAAGGTATACTGGCATTTGAGGCAGAAGAAGAAAAGGTTCATGAGATTGGGCCTGTACTCATTGAAATTTAGAGGAATAAGAGACATTAAAACATACAAGATTCTGAGGAGGTTTGACAGGATAGATGCTGAGAAATTGCGTCATCTTGTGGTAGAGTCTAGGACCAGAGCATAAATGAGCAATATACTTTATTGAATTTAAGACAGATAATAATTAAACATTCACAGAAAATAAATTCCTCCTTAACAACCAGGAGGAACAAATTCCAAATACTTTGTGCAAATATTGGCCATTCAAGAAATTTCCACAATCTTTTTGAATTTTTGCCAATCATTTTGATTAGCTCAGTTGGCTCAGCAGATGGCTTGCAACACAGAATGACGCTAACAGAAGGGTTCAATTCCTGCAGCAGCTGAGTTGACCATGAAAGGATTCTCCTGTTCCCTGCCTCAGGCATGGTGACCCTCATGTTAAACTACCAGCAGTCATCTCTCTCTAATAAGAGAGCAGCCCTATGATCCAGTAGGGCTGTAGTGACTTTACCTTTACCTGGAAGTTGTAGGCTGACCTATACCAGCCTCAGTGATTGAATAGAAATGAGATTGAAGGCTACTTAAATAAATATGGAGCAAGGTGTTGGTATTCGGAAGGTATTCTATAGACTAACAAGTGTTTTGAGCATTATGGCTCCCAGAAAGACAGAAGTATCTCCTGCCACTACATTGGTTCAGGAAGTGAAAATGCAGACAAACTATCAAAGTGAACTATCAAAGTATGCAAAGTGAGCCACCTGTAGAAACACTGGGTACAGCACAGGTAAACTCTTCTGTTGAGTCTGAGACATCTATGAGCAGAACTGTTAACACCGTTTCCAATTGCCTCTAGTGACTGCAATGAAAGTAGCATCTCTACTCTCCTCCTTTCTAGACATCAAATTGTTCACCAGCATTTGTATTTCACACGACTTCCATAACTACTACTTCTGAAATATTCAAGCTATTTTACAGTTCATTACGGTTATTACAGTAATTAAGGTAGAATAATTTTCTAAATTCTTTTTTTTTTAAAAATCCATAAGAATGTCAGAATTGTGGATTTCCACAAAGCATTTTTGCAATGTCTTGTGATTTCAAGAATGCTAAAAGACTCAGTAAAGCCTGATTTAATAGATCAAATTACACTTGGTGATTAGTCTTTCAAACTTTAGTTTCATGTTGCACAATCTCACTGAAGTTAGCACAATAATAACATAGTTCCAATCAAAGAATGACGACTAATACCAAATAAAAGGCAAGCAATCTTTTTAATCTATATAGGAATTTATTTTGGAAGTAGTCCATAAAACACATGGAAGGGTTTAGGCCCGAAACATCAAGTTTTCCTGCTCCTATGATGCTGCTTGACCTGCTGTGTTCATCCAGCCCCATGCTTGTTATCTCGGATTCTCCAGCATCTGCAGTACCTTTTATCTCTGCAGTTCTCTATTGGTATTTTCACTTGGGGTTGAAAACAGGTTGTTCTTCTGAATTATTTCAACATAACAAAAGAGTGAAAAAATGCAGTCTTATCTGTGTGTTGAATGTTGAAATAGACACACCTACGTCGGGAATGCATCAAGATTAGGTCATTGAAATTTCAGGAGGGTCTGGATGCATTCTGGTCTGTACTCTCTTCGCTGATCTCAACTGTTTTACAATAGATGGTCTACAACAAATTACAGAACCCTGGCTAGGGACATGAATCCAGTTCCTGATCATTAACCAGGGGTTATTGCAAAAGGTAAGTGACTATTGCTGAAATATAGTCAATACTGTGTGGAGTTGCAGGAACGCAGCAAGTCAGGCAGCATTAGAGGAGCAGGAGAGTTGATGTTTTGGGCCTGAACCCTTCATCAGGACTCTGAAATTGCTCAAATATAGACTGGAGTTCCATGTTGGTATTATACAGTGGTCCTGACATAGCTGACTCCATGAATTGCTAAGATGTTGAAACTTCTGATAGAAGTCAGATAATTGCCTAGGACCCGGAGAGAAAAAAAGGCCCCCAACTCCAGGTTACTTTACATACCTTAAATATTGGGCCAAGAAAAGTTAGAGGAATTCAAATTTGCTTCATTTTTCAGCAACCTATAAAATAGACATTCCAACCCCTGCCCCAATTCCCTCAAACCCCGATGGAAAACTGACCCTCATTGGGCATCGATAAAAGCTCACAACACTCAGCCTGCCGAACTCCTCCACCCCATCAACTCAGCTGGATAGTCCCAACTTTCAATCCCTACCCCTCTGACAGGCCCTAATTCATCTCAACCCCGCTAAAGACTCACTTCTTTACTAATCAGACCATCTACATTTGCAAGGTCAAGTTGCAATGAGGATACAAATGGTATATAGATAGACAAAGTAAGTGGGCAAAATGTTGGCAAACAGAGTATAATGTGGGAAAATATGGAAGGGAGAACAAATGAACAGTATGGAAAACAGCTGCAGAACAATGTAACGCAAAGGGACTTGGGGGTACTTGTGTGAATATGGAAAGCTAGCATTCAGGAGCAGCAGTAATCAGGAAGGCTAATGGAATGTTGGCTCTTATGTCAAAGGATTGTTGTATAACAGTAGGGAAGCCTTACTGCAACTGTACAAGGCAGATTTTTTTTTTCCCCTTTATTTATTCACAAGATGAGGGCATCACTGGCTAGGCCAGTATTTTATCACCCATCCCTAAATTGCCCAGAGGGCAGTTAGGAGTCTACCACATTGCTGTGGGTCTGGAGTCACATGTAGGCCAGACTTGGCTAGGAACCATGAATCCAGTTCCCGATCATTAACCAGAGGGGTAATGGATGGCAGATTTCCTTTCTTAAAAGGGCATCAGTGAACCAGATGGGTTTTCCCCAACAATCAGCAAAGGTTTCATGGTCATCATTAGACTCTTAACTTCTGATGTTTATTGAATTCAAATTCCACCATCTGCCATGATGGGAATTCAAGCCAGGTCCTCAGAACATTACCTGGGTCGCTGGATTAACAGTCCAGTGATAATACCACTAGATCATTGCCTCCCCCCTCTGGAGTACTGTGAGCAGTTTTCATCCTTTATCTAAGAAAATATATTATTTAATTGGAGGCAATCCAGAAAAGGTTCACTAGGATGATCCAAGATATGGAGGGATTGTCTTATGAGCAAAGGCTAAACAGGTTGGGACTCTACTCACTGGAGTTTAGAAGAACGAGAGGTGATCTCTTTGAAATATGTAGGATTCTTAAGGGGTAACTGCTGAGAGGATGCTTCCCCTCATGGGAGGGTCGAGGACCAGAGGGCACAGTCTCAGAACAAAGAGGCACCAATTGAAGACTGAGATAAGGAGGAATTTCTTCTCTCAGACAGTTGCGAATTTACAACCCCTTGCACAGAGAGCTGTGGGGGCAGAGTCCTTTTGTATGTTTAAGACTGAGGTAGATAGATTCTTGACCAGTCAGCAAATCAAGGGTTACGGCAATGAGAGGAATGTCCGATCAGCTGTAATCCTATTGAATTGCGTAGCAGGCTCACTTCTATTCCAGCTTACTTCTATTCCTATTTCTTATGGTCTCACAGACTGCATCTGGTTTAGACGGAAAAAAATGAAAAGATTGCAGTAATCTTGTATAATCTGTATTTATTATCAATAAAAGTTTGTGTACGAGCCCTCTGAAAATGACAATGACTCAGTGGAATAGTTAATTCAAGAACTTCTTGTTGTTTCTGCCACAGAAACAACATGACCGACGGCAAACGGAGGGAAACAAATTATTAGTGGAGACTCCCAAGGCTCTTGTTAAATGGGATCCTTTCCCTTAGCAAAATTACCCTTACAATCTGAGAAACCTTTGTTTCTACCAAACAGGGTGCTGTAAGGCACATCCGCCACTAACTCATCTGTTTTGCCATAAAGAAACCGGATGGCATTTGGGAGGTTAACTATCTATTACCATAAACTTAATTCTGAAACACCAGCTTGCATGCTGGATATTTCTAATGGATTTTAGAGTATTCTTATTAGAAAAAGGAGGATCAGAACGGATGGGCTTTCATATTTACTACCAAATTTACACTTGAACTTGTTTGCCACAGGGGTCTGAAAATGCTCCTACAATATTTCATAAACAGATGGTAGCCATTTTGAGACTTTCAAGTCATGACTGCCTGTTGCAATATGTTAAATGACATCCTTTTAGTAACAAAAATCATGGACACACACTTGTACCTAGCAGATTAAAATTACATATGAATGTTGATCTAACAGGTTTGAAGACGATCACATTAAAAACATGAATTGTTCGAAGAAAATCAGTGCTGTTTGTAAGCAGCAATTAAAATCAACCGGATGAGCACTGCAATCTCTCTCAAATCAGGGATTATCCCGAGACTACCAATCCCTACATCTAAAACTGCTCTCAAATCAGAAGACCATAAGACCATAAGACATAGGAGTGGAAGTAAGGCCATTCAGCCCATCGAGTCCACTCCGCCATTTAATCATGGCTGATGGGCATTTCAACTCCACTTACCCGCATTCTCCCCATAGCCCTTGATTCCTTGCGAGATCAAGAATTTATCAATCTCTACCTTGAAGACATTCAATGTCCCGGCCTCCACTGCGCTCCGTGGCAATGAATTCCACAGGCCCACCATTCTCTGGCTGAAGAAATGTCTCCTCATTTCCGTTCTAAATTGACCCCTCTAATTCTAAGGCTGTGCCCACGGGTCCTAGTATCCCCACCTAACCAAAACAATTTCCCAGCGTCCACCCTTTCTAAGCCATGCATTATCTTGTAAGTTCCTATTAGATCTCCCCATAACCTTCTAAACTCTAATGAATACAATCCCAGGATCCTCAGCCATTCATCGTATGTGTTAGGCCTACCATTCCAGGGATCATCCGTGTGAATCTCTGCTGGACACGCTCCAGTGCCAGTATGTCCTTCCTGAGGTGTGGGGCCCAAAATTGGACACAGTATTCTAAATGGGGCCTCACGCGAGCTTTATAAGTCTCAGAAGCACATCGCTGCTTTTATATTCCGACCCTCTTGAGATAAATGACAACATTCCATTCGCTTTCTAAATCACAGACTCAACCTGCAAGTTAACCTTTAGAGAATCCTGTACTAGCACTCCCAGATCCCTTTGTACTTCGGCTTTATGAATTTTCTCACTGTTCAGAAAATAGTCCATGCCTGTATTCTTTTTTCCAAGGTGCAAGACCTCGCATTTGCTCACGTTGAATTTCATCAGCCATTTCCTGGACCAGTCTCCTAAATTGTCTAAATCATTCTTCAGCCTCCCCACCTCCTCCATACTACCTGCCTGTCCACCCAACTTCATATCATCAGCAAACTTCGCCAGAATGCCCCCAGTCCCTTCATCCAGATCATTAATATATAAAGTGAACAGCTGCGGCCCCAACACTGAACCCTGCGGGACACCACTTGTCACTGGTTGCCATTCCGAAAAAGAGCCTTTTATCCCAACTCTCTGCCTTCTGTCAGACAGCCAATCCTCAATTTGGAAGTCTAGATAGATAACATCCACTGGGTTTCCCTGGTCTAACCTACTTGTTACCTCTTCAAAGAATTCTAACAGGTTTGTCAGACACGACCTCCCCTTACTAAATCCATGCTGACTTGTTCTAATCCTGCACTTCCAAGAATTTAGAAGTCTCATCCTTAATGATAGATTCTAGAATTTTACCAACAACCGAGGTTAGGCTAATCGGCCTATAATTTTCCATCTCTTGTCTTGATCCTTTCTTAAACAAGGGGGTTACAACAGCGATTTTCCAATCATCTGGGACTTCCCCGACTCCAGTGACTTTTGAAAGATCACAACCAACGCCTCTGCTATTTCCTCAGCCACCTCCCTCAGAACTCTAGGATGTAGCCCATCGGGGCCAGGAAATTTATCAATTTTTAGACCTTTTAGCTTTTCTAGCACTTTCTCTTTTGTAATGCCTACCATACTCAACTCTGCCCCCTGACTCGCCTTAATTGTTGGGATATTACTCATGTCTTCCACTGTGAAGACTGACGCAAAATACTTAAGTTCTTCAGCTATTTCCTTATCTCCCATCACTAGCCTTCCAGCATCAATTTGGAGCGGCCCAATGTCTACTTTTGCCTCTCGTTTGTTTCTTATGTATTGAAAGAAACCTTTACTATCATTTCTAACATTACTGGCTAGCCTACCTTCGTATTTGATCCTCTCCTTCCTTATTTCTCTCTTTGTTGTCCTCTGTTTGTTCTTGTACCCTTCCCAATCTTCTGATTTCCCAGTGCTCTTGGCCACTACATAGGCGGTCTCTTTTTCTTTGATACATTTCTTGACTTCCTTTGTCAGCCATGGCTGTCTAATCCTCCCCCGGATAATCTTTCTTTTCTTTGGGATGAACCTCTGTATTGTGTCCTCAATTACACCTAGAAACTCCTGCCATTGTTGCTGTACTGTCTTCCCTGCTAGGCTCTGCTTCCAGTCGATTTTCGTCAGTTCCTCTCTCATGCCCCTGTAATTACCTTTATTTAACTGTAACACCATTACATCCGATTTTGCCTTCTGTCTTTCAAACCGCAGACTGAACTCTACCATATTATGATCACTGCCTCCTAAGCGTTCCCTTACTTTAAGGTCTTTTATAAAGTCTGGCTCATTACATAGCACAAAGTCCAGAATAGCCTGCTCCCTTGTGGGCTCCATAACAAGCTGTTCCAAAATGCCATCCTGTAGGCATTCCATGAATTCCCTTTCTTTGGATCCACGATTTGCATCTAGTCAGTTACCAAAGAAAGTTTATTCATTTTGCAGAAATGAAAAAAGCCACTTTATAAACTTACAAAAATCCAAGATCACACATAGTATTCAGCCAAATTGGAAAGATGACCACACAATTATAACAATACTTAAATGACAGTTATTCAGGTTGTTAGTTTTCTAAAACCTGACCCTACTATTGCATCTAGAGGTCACTTCCACAGAACATCATTCAACTGCAGTACTTTGCCAGGAAGGTTCTGAAAAATTACAACTTATTTATGTGTCACGTATTCTTCAAGGAACAGAAACCATGTCCTCTGCAAATGAATGTCATCTACTGGCTTTGCTTAGGGAAGTGCAGCACTTATATGTATGAGGTTTGCAGCATGTCAAAGAATAAAGAACGAAGAACAGTACAGTAAAGGACCAGGCCCTTTGGCCCACCAAGCCTGCACCGACACATGCCTTTCTAAACTAAAAACCTTTTGCCTCTACATGGTCAGTATCTCTCTATGCCTTGCCTATTCATGTATCTGTCAAGATGCCTCTTAAACATTCCTATTGCTTCTGATTTTACCACCTCCTCTGCCAGCACATTCCAGACACTTACCAACCTCTGTGTAAAAAAAAAATTGCCTCTTACATCTCCTTTAAATTTTCCCACTTTTACCCTAAAGCTATGTCCCCTAGTAATTAATATTTCTACCCTGGGAAAAAGACTCCCAACTATCCATTCTATGCATGCCTCTTATAATTTTGTAAATCTCTTTCAGGTCACCAATCAGCCTCTGACATTCAAGTGAAAACAAACCAAGCTTGTCCAATCTCTCTTCATAATTAATACCGTCCAAACCAGACATCATCCTGGTAAACCTTCCTGTACCCTCTCCAAAGACTCCATATCTTTCTGGTAGTGTGGTGAGCAGGACTGTATGCAACAATCCAAATATGGCCTAACTAAAGTTATTTAAACTGCAAAATAACTTGTCAATTTTTATACTCTATGCCCCAACTGATGAAGGCAAGCATGCCACACGCCTTCTTGACTACATAATCCATTTGCGTGGTCACTTTCAGGGAACAGTGGACCTAAACACAAATACCTCAGCATGTTAATGCCTCTAAGAGTTCTGCCATTCACTGTATACTTCCCTCCCACGTTAGACTTTCCAAAATGGTTCACCTCGCATTTGTCTGGATTAAATTCCATCTGCCATTTCTCCGCCAAGTCTCCAGCCTATATATTTCTTATTAGATTTTATTTTTCTTTCTCATTAGAATCTCTACTATTTCCTGCTGTATCTTCTGGCAATCCTCTATCCACAGCTCCCCCAACCTTTGTGTCATTTACAAAAACTTACCAATTAGAGCACCTAAATTCTTCTTCAAATCATCTATATGTATATATTACAACCAACAGGGGTCCCAGCACCGATCCCTGCAGAATGCCACTGATCACAGATCTGCAGTCAGAAAAACACCATTCTACCACCATTTTCTACCTTTTATGAGCAAGCCAGTTTGGTATCCATCTTACCAACTCACCTTGGATCCCACAGAATTTCACCTTCTATTTCAGCCTGCCATGAGGGACCTTGTCAAAGGCCTTGCTAAAGACTGCGTAGCTGACATTCACCAACCTGCCCTCAATCATCTTTGTCACTTCATCAAAAGACTCAACCAAAATTAGAGACATGATCTCCCCATTACTAATGCATCCATATTTTACCAAATATGAGTGAATCCTGCCTCGAAGAATCTTCTCCAATAATTTTCTTACCACCAATGTCTGTCTGCAGTTTCCTAAACCTTACATAAGCCTCCTTTTTCTTTTTGACTAAGCTCACAATTTCCTTTATCACCCAAGATTTCCGAATTTTGTAATCCTTATCCTTCACTTTCGTTGGAAAATGCCAGTGCTGAACTCTAACCAAACTGGCCTTTAAAAGATTCCCACATGATAGATTTGGATTTACCCTCAAACAGCTGCCCCCAATCTACATTCCCTAGTTCCTGCCTGATATTGTCATAGTTAGCTTTCCCTGAATTTAGTGCCTTCATCAGAGTACTGCTTTTATTTCTAAAGTTACTTATGGATAAGGATAGGAGATCTATGATCACTGTTCCCAAATTGCTCCCCCACTGAAGGTCTGATCACCTGGCTGGGCTCATTACCCGACAACGGGTCTAGTAAGGCCTCTTCCCTAGCTGGAATATTAACATATTCCTCTGCAAAACTGTCCTATATGCACCTAACAAACTTCCCTCCTATTCAAGCCCCGAGCACTAAATGAGTCTCAGTCAATATATAGGTAGTTAAAATCACCCATCACAACAACCCTGTTGTTTTTACATTTTTCCATAATCTGTCAACCCATCTGTTTCTGTATCTCCCGCTGGCTATTGGGAGGCCTGTAGTACCAGTCCAAAGTGTTTGCACACTTCCATTGGCATTCCACTAGTCATGCTCAAGTTGCCACACAGAACACAGAGTAACTACTATGAAATCAACACTCAAAGCAACAAAATCAGAAAAGATTTTCACAATAAATTGCAGCATTTTTGTGCAACACCAATGGAGAAAGGAATAACATCTCCAGCACAACTAATGCTCAGAAGGCAAGCATGAATGAGTTTGCCCAGCAACCAACTGTATAACCATATGAGATGCAGAACATTCTTCTTTAAAGATAAAGGAGTATGAAAGAGATTGATGACAAGCCAAGTACAGAACTACCTGCTTTAGGCTAGGAGTGCAAGTTAGATAGACATATATTTCATAAAATATGCAACCAGCCTAGATCATAGAACAGGAAAATGTATGGCACATCAGTCATGCACACTAAAAGTAAATAAAACCCCACTGATGATGGGTCAGTGTCAGGGTTAGTTGAGTGAAGCAAACCATTACAAACCATCTCTAGACTGATGCAAGATCACCAGGTCAGTAGGCGTTATCAAATCTCCGAAGCATTACGTTGAAGTTTGAAATGTTAATCTTGAAAACTCAGTTTTATCCATTTGTATAATTAAACTAATTTTATTAAAAAGGATCCCACCTTCTTCCCTTCATCTGTTTGAACCCAGGGTAGAAGACTTGAGGATGGCCTTCCTGCCCAGAGACCAGTTGAGGGCCTTAGGTAGCATAGAGGCTGGCCAGAACAGATGGGCAGGTGGGCTGTGTCCCATGAAGAAATGCTAACTTGCTTGGGGCTCTGGTGTGAGCTCATTTCTCTACAGGCCTCAGGGTACCAGAGCATGTGCAGAACATAAGCTACACATGCTCTGTTAATTTAAAACTAATTACACTTACCAACAGGTGGCGATACACCCAACACTGCAGCTAGGTAATAGGATCACCCAGACCCTGAAGCGACTAATGATTGCAGGGCAGCTAACCAAGACAAACTTCATAAGAATGAAACCAGAAGGCACAAACACACCCCCCCCCCCCGCTTCTATGGACTGCCTAAAGTACATAAACCAGGCATCCCTCTCAGACTTCCGCCACCTGCAATCTGACCCCACTACGAAGGATATATTTCCCACCCCACCCTTATCTGCCTTCTGGAGGGACTGCTATCTCCGCAACTCCCTCGTCTGCTCCACACTCCCCACTAGCCCCACCACCCCCAGCACCTTTCCCTGCAATCTGCCACTGCACCTCCCGCCTCACCTCCATCCTTGGCCCCAAAAAAACCTTCCACATCAGACAGATGTTCACCTGCACATTTGCTAATGTGGTCTATTGTACCCGCTGCTCCCAATGTGGCCTCCTCTACATCCGCGAGACCAAGCGGAGACTCGGAGACCACTTTGTACAGCACCTGTGCTCTGTTCGCGACAAACACCACCACCTTCCGGTTGTGAACCATGTCAACTCCCCCTCCCATTCCCTGGACGACATGCGCATCCTGGGCCTCCTCCAGTGTCACAATAACGCCACCCGGAAACTGGAGGAGCAGCATCTCATATTCCACCTTAGGACCCTACAACCCAATGGTCTCAATGTGGACTTTACCAGCTTCAAAATCTCCCCATCCCCAGCCTCATCCCAAGACCAACCCTTCCCCTCATCCCTGCCCCCTTGACCAGTCCATCTTCTCTCCCACCTATCCACTCCTCCCACCTCACTGACCATTCCCCACCATTACCTACTTGCACTCACCTATCACCATCCCACCTACCTTCCCCAGCCCAACTCCCCCCCTCTATTTATTTCAGAGCCCCCTTCCCCTCCCCCACTTCTGAAGAAGGATCCCAACCTGAAATGTCAGCTTTCCTGCTCCTCTGATGCTGCCTGGCCTGCTATGCTTCTCCAGCTCCACACTGTGTCCTCTCAGACCCATTGTTTCCCTATCAGGCACACCTTCACACAAAAACTGGCCAAGGACCAACACAGAATGAAACACCTAGTAGACTATCCACTCAATCGAAGATTTCCTCAATACCCTCAAGAACATGAAAATCAGCGATGACGGAGATTATGGTATCCTTTGATGTCACAGCTTTATTCACATCTATTGACATGCCACTAGCCAAAGAAACAGTGGCCACATTACTAGAGGAAACAGCAATGCAGGCCAGCGGCTCCATCAGCAAGGAAAACATACTTAAATTACTAGACCTCTGTCTCACCACACACTTCGTCTTTAATGGTCAAATATACAAACAGATCAACGGTACACCAATGGGGTCACCTATCTCAGGACTCATCGCAGAAGCAGTCATGCAAAGACTAGAACACACCACCTTCCCCCGCATTCAAACTAAATTGTGGATCCAGTACCTAGATGTAATAACAACATTTGTTATTAAACGCAACAAATTAGAAGAGAACCATCACCTCATCAACAGCGTATTCACAGGGAGTAAATTCACAAGGGAAGAAGAAAACAGCAATTAACTTCCATTTCTGGATGTTAAAGTAGAACGATTGACAAATGGGAAATTCCAAACCTCATTGCACAGAAAAGCAACCCGTACAGATCAAACCTGAACTTCCACAGCAACCACCCCAACATCCACAAACAAAGCTGCATTAGGACACTAATTAAATGAGCCAGGGCACACTGCAACACTCCAGAACTATACAGGAAAGAGGAAGAACACTTCTGCAAAATCCTCGCTTTAAACGGATATCCCTGCAACTTCATGCACAGGTGCCTACAAAACAGACAACAAGAGGACACAGTACGCCCTAACACACTGGCCACACTGCCCTACATCAAGAACCTATCGAAACTGACAGCAAGACTCCTGAGACCACTAGGAATCATGGTGGCCCACAGACCCACAGCCATCCTACAACAAACACTTACAAGGCTTAAAGATCCCATACCCACAACATGCAGAATGAATGTGGTTTACAAAATACCATGCAACAGCTGCCACAAACGCTACGTCGGACAGACAGGAAGGAAACTAGCCATCAGAATACTCGAACATCAGCTAGCAGCAAAACGGCACGACAAACTCTCCTTAATATCAGTACATTCAGACAATGAAGGCCATCAGTTTAACTGGGACAAAGCAGCCATAGCAGCCCAAGCCAAACATAGACATGCATGGGAATTCCTGGAGGCATTGTTCTCCACCCATACTTCAATCAACAAGCATACAGAATTGGACCCCATATACAAACCCATACATATCAAAACTAGAAATGACACTACTAACCATAATGGACTGGACAGTATAAATTCCAAGCGGGGCAGAATAACATCGCTTCATTGGAGGCTCCACTAATCTTGGCACATAGCATGGTTAATGAAACGTCTGAACAAAAACAAGCCAGCTCGGTGAGCAAGTCAACAACCTCATCCACGGCTTGAGCTACAGATCTTTGCCAAAACTTTAAACAAAATACAGCTGAATGAAGCACTATTTGAAGAGGAACAGCATGCATGAAAAGTACAGTGGCATAAAACAAGGCCAAGAAGTCTTGAAAAGGAGGCCCATGGAACCAAGACAATTCATCAGAGGTATCAAGGTAGAATGTTCCAAAAGTCAGACTTATCAGTCATGTGTTTGAAGTAGGGAGAAGTAGATCCGAGTCATTTAGGTGCTTTTAGCAGTCTTCAGGCAGTCAGTGAAGGTTATACAAGGTCACTGGCTCTCCTTTGAGAGAAAGAAACTGCCAAAGGTGGAGATATTGGCTAAAGTACCACTTTTGGCGCAAGTGCCAGAAACCATTTGTTTGGTACTTGAGAACTGGGACTCAAGGAAGTCCACAAGCAGTATTTGCTTGGAGCAACTTGGGAGACTGGTATTCAAAGAAACTCACGTCATTACCAACTTAGTGAAATCAGCTGTCTGTAAAAGAGCTGGAATTGTGCTGTAAGTGGGTGTTGGAATGTAGCCTTAAGAATCCAGGGGAATGCAGTTCCAAAAGAGATTATTCAAACGCCACTACTTGAGCAGTCATTGAGTCAGTTGGTGACAGAGCAGTTTTGAAGGGGTTTCAAGGCTAGGTCTTCAAGAGTGAAGAATTGAAATTGCTTTTAAAAGGAGATGAAGTTTTAATCAGATTCAGTGACCACAATGCCGCTAATATCTGGATTGGTTGTTAAATCTGTAGGATTGGGAAAAAAAAATTTATTCCTACTCTCTGCGCCCTCCGTTAAACATCCCCCACATGAACTTTTATTTTCTGCAATAATCTTTGCTGTAGCACCTTATCAAATGCTTTCTAGAAATCTAAGTAAAATACATCCACTGGTTAACCTTTACCTGCAGCACAAGATACTTCTTCAAAGAACTCCAATAAATTAGCTAAACATCATTTTCTTTGACAAAACTATGTTGGCTCTGCCCAATTATCTTGAACTTATACAAGCCCTTTAATGATAGCCAACCATTTACAATGACTTAGACGATGAGAGCAAGGGTAGTGAAATTCATGGACAATACAAAGATAGAGAAGAAAGTATGTTGTGAAGAAGGCAGAAGGAGGTCGCAGACAAACATAAATAAGTTGAACAAGTTGACAAAAATCTGGCAATAAGAATATGATGTGAAATTCTCATTCAGGCAAGAACTGTAAAAGAAAGCAGGATATTACTTCAATGCCAAGAACTGTAGACTATAGTCAATGGCCTCGTGGTATTATCACTGGACAGTTAATCCAGCGACCCAGGTAATGTTCTGGGGATCCAGGTTCAAAACTATACCATCTACCGTGGGGGAGTGGGGGGAGGGGGGTAAGAGTCTAATGATGACCTTTCTTGATTGTTGAAAAATCCATCTGGTTCATTAATGTTCTCTAGGGAAGGAAATCTGCCATCCTTATCTGGTCTCGCCTACATGTGACTCCAGACCCACAGCAATGTGGTTGGCTTAACTTCTGTGGCAATTAGGGATGGGCAATAAATGCTGGGCCAGCCAGTGTCCTATAAATGCATTTTAAAAAACGTACCTCTGTCTTGCCTTGCAAACAAATCCAGGCAGCTTGTTATGGTTGTCAGCACTCAGTGAAAAAAGAGTGGACACGTTGCCGTACAACACAACGCTATGTCAAACTCTCATCAGCACCAAGTGCCAGCCACATGCACACCACACTATGCTCTGCAAGCAAATAGCCATATCTCAAAATCTAAGTACTCAGTTAAGTCCAGGGAGACTCCCTTCAGTCAGGGGTTCTAGCACAGTAAGTCAAGGGCAGTCTTGACATTAGTCTGAGGTCTTGGGCTCGATTAGTTGATTGTATGAAGAAAGGGCATTTTGAGCAAGACCAAGGCCCTTCATTGTCTTGTCACCTTGCTACTGGTGCTGAGCACCAACAGATAGAGTGGTTTAGTGCAGGTCTGTGCACATAACCAGAAGAGTGCTCTACCTGGCTCTCCATGGCAGCTACCAAACTGTCCAAGGAGACAGCTAGATGCTCATACATTTGAGGCAGCAGCGTTAAATGCATGGCTGTATACCTGCAGCCTTTGTCCAGATCATCCACATCCCCAGTAAATCTGCCGGTCACTCCTGGGTGTGCTTGTGCATCTGTATAAAGGCCTGAATTGCTGACATAACAGGATCCTCTCCTGCCTAGGACCAAGCAGGTACCTGATCTTCAGCAATGAAGCGCTCACTAGCAGTGCTCCTGGCTCTAACTTACCAGCGTCAGTATTTGAGCTGGGAGTGGGGGTAAGCCTTACCAATGCTTCTTCCGAAGCATCCCAGAGGCAGATCAAATTAGATAGGGGGAATTACTTGCAGGGTTGCACTCTTGACCAGAGACTAGAGATGCTGCTTGTACCTGAGGGAGACAAGAGAGAAATCTGAGGTTTAGTACAGATTTATAGCTCGGGTTGCGGATGTTGTGGTTGGTTGGCTCACCAAGCTGGTTCATTGTTCCGCAGATGTTTCCCAGCAGGGTAATAAAACAGCTGCGGAACAAGAGAGAAATGTTGTGACCAAGAGATAGAAGTTGTGGCATGATAATAACACATTCACCTTGTGGTAATGGGAGAATGGCAAAACAACAAACAATGCTTCTTAACTGAGTGGCTGGGACATGGGTACCTCAGCATCACACAAGTGGTCTTGGCCCTCACCAGCCAGTGCCAAGATTATCTCCACACCCTCATGAGTGGAATATCTGGCACCCCCACCCATCCTGGCTCTTTCAGCCATATTATAGTCTGTTTTCAACTGGAATGAGAAAAAAGGAGGGACTGAGTGAAGTGGCTGTAGAACCAGACAGGAGGTGAAAGAAAAAAAGGTTGGGGGGCGGGGGGGGGGTGGTGGGAGAAGAGAACACTAGAGCGAAAGCGACTGTTAGTTGCTCCAGCATCACAGGCTGTGCATTCAGTTGTGGAATTAGTGCCTCAAAACTGTCACTCTACTTCACTTTCCTCCTTAAAACCCAGTTTTTGATCATGTTCCCATTATTGCGTTGTGGCTTAAACTTATCTTGTTTGGTAATGCCTCTGTGAAGATTCCTTGGGGCATTTTATTACATTAAAAAGGTGTTAGATTGTAAACAGTTATGAATGGTTTTTCTGTAGGCATAATTAAGATTTTCACATACTGGACAAAACAAAAATACTGTGAATGATGAAACATGTACTAATTTTGTCAGCATATAGAACAAGACATGCGAACAACTTGGTTGGGTTCCTTCAGATAACAGATATTTTTATGAAGGATTATATATAAAGCGACTGGCGTCCCTCTCTTACTAAACAATCTAACGTGCATATTCAAAATTAAGTCAAAACTAGATCTATACGAAAATGCAACCACTGCTAAATTACAAATGCGTGCTGTTCAAGAGGTGACAGTGCAGAAGTTCAAATATCACAAAACTAAAAAGTGAGCTAAAGTTGGAGATCTGCTGTTATAATTTATAAAATTTATAAATAGCCCAGGGAGCGTTTTCTTGAATGATTTTATTTTCAGTCTTTTACACAAATGACATTACAGTAAAAGCCCCATACAAAGGCCAAATCTTCCTTGCAACAATCAGAAATCCATACAGATCTTCCTTCTTAATTCTGTTTCACAGTATATGAACCTTATGAAGGAATGGCAGTTGCAAATGTTTAAATAAAAATTATCCAGGAAGCATATATTCATACTCAGCATTTCAAGAAAGACCATTTTCAGTTAGGAGAAATTTAAAATGGAGACCACACATTATTACAACTGTGTTCTGTTTAGTTATAAACCATTTATAATTATACATCCCTTAATAGTGGACATTTTTATAAAATGTCCATCACAGGATTTCAATAAAGTAGTTAGCTCACAGAAAGTTTATTTCACATTCATTCTGTATGATAGTGATGATGCCATAAACTTCAAATTCCTTATTGGTGTCCTTCTTAAAATCACATTACGTGCAACTAACCTCAGCATTGTAATAAAGCCAAAATACTGTGGATGCTGGAAATCTGGGTCAGAGAATGCTGGAGAAACTCAGCAGCTCTGGAAGCATCTCTGGACAGAGAATCAGAATTAATATTTCCAGTCCACTATGTATTTGTCAGACAGGAAAGGTGTTGTAAATTTTTTTTTTAAAACATACTTTTGACAGAGGCAGAAGCTCAGTGCAAATGACAAAAGGGGTTGTTAATGGTGAGGAAGAGGAAAAGAGATGCAAAACGTGTGTAAAGGTAAGGTGTGAAAATGAGGGAATGGCTCCTCTATACCAAGGGTAAACAAGACAGCGTTGTTGGGGGAGATGGGGGTTGGGGGCGGGGAAAGAGGCAGATAGAGAGAGACACACACAGACAGATAGACAGCGACAGAGACAGAGAGAGAGAGAGAGAAAAAAAAGAGAAAGAAGAAAAAAAAAGGTAGGAAAAATGGATAACAGACATAATGTGGTCAGTTTCTGAAGTTACTGAATTCAAAATATTGAGGCCTCAAGGCTGGAAATTACCTAAGCAGAAAATGGGATTTTGTTCTTTAAGCTTGAAATGTGCTTTGTTGGAAAATCGCAGCAGGCCAGGACATAAATGTTAGCACAAGAGCAAGATGGTTTATTGAAATGACAAGAAACTGGGAGGTCAAGGTCATTCCTACAGATAGAGAGGTGGTATTCTGAAAACTGGTCACCTAGTCTACATTTGGTCTCACCAATGTAATGCAGCCTGCATCGTGAGCAGTGAATGCAATAGACTAGATTGAAAGAAGTACAAGTGAAATACCTCAGCATGGAGGGAATGGTTCCTGCATGATGCTGACAGTGGAAAGGCAGGGAAGATGTGTTTGGTGGTGGCATCTTGCTGGAAGTGGCAGGGATGAACCTTTGAATGAGAAGACTAGTGGGGTGGCAAGCAAGGATAAAAGGAACCTGATCACAAACAAAAACGGAAGTTGCTGGAAAAGCTCAGCAGGTCTGGCAGCATCTGTGAAGAGAAATCAGAGTTAACATTTCAGGTCCGGTGCCCCTTCCTCAGAACTGATGGGAGCTAGGAAATTGTTGGTTAACATGCAGAAGATAGGGTGGAAGGAGGGGGTCAGGAGTAAATGATTGTTGGGCATAGAGTTCAAAGAGTGAGAAGAGCAGTTGCACAGACAGGGAACCCTACTGTTGTCCTGGAAAAGGAATAGAGCAGGCAGGTGGGTGCGGGCATTTTCAGTTGAGGAGAAAGGAATTCATGCTGGAAGCAGCCTGGTGGAAGGTGACATCAACAGAATAAATGCCAGAGAGAGAGTGGAAAAATGGAACTGCTTCTTTGCAGAAAGTGGGGTGTGAGGGGGTATAGCTGAGGTAACTGTGGGAATCGGTGAACAGCCTTTCCTCAGAAATGGGAACAGTAAAGTCAAGGAAGGGGAGGGAAGAGTCAGAGATGGACCAGGCGATGATGAAAGAAGAATGGAAATCAGAAGCAAAAACTGATGAATTTTTCTAATTCGGGACAAGAACAGGAAGCAGCTCTGAAGACATCATCAGTGGATCGGAAAAAGAGCTACGTGTGGAATGTTGCACATCCTTCCCAAATTCTACTGGGATCCAAATGAAGCAATTTGTTGAAAACTGTAGCTTATTACTGGACTGTTGCAGTTCGGTATTAAAATAATTTAAATGATACTTGCCTGATAATATGTAATTTCAGCTTTTAAGTAACTTAATTTTTGACATTTAACAGGTAGATATTCAGCTGCTCCCATTTTATTCAGCAAGAATCTGCTCCATTGTTTGAAAAGTTGGTTGTCCAGTTACAAACAGTAAAAATAATTTTAATTTTCTAGCATGAGCCAATTGGAAACACCGTATTAACTTGAAAAAAAGCTTCACATATAATTTCCTGGTGACAGCTAGGTTTCAGAGTGCAGAGGTCTTAGTGACCGCCCAACATGACACTATATGACATAACCCCATTGAACACTTCTGAAAGTCAATCACGTATATATTTTCAGCTGCATAGGCATCTATAGCCTCTTCTCCAGTCAAAAATGAAAACTGCAATTAGCAATATGCTGCTTATAACATAACCATAATATCTATTACACTGGGTTTTTCATTTATAAATTTTTTCCAAACAGTATTTAGTTTCTGCCCATATTTTGCTCCAGAACAAGTAGATTTTCACATAAGCTATGAGTCATTGCAAATATCTTTCAAGCACCTTATAAAATATCAGACTAACATTAAAAATTCCAGATTTTGATGTCAATTAAAATGTGCGATCCGAAAGAACACATTTTTAATAAATGCTAAATCACATTAGCTGTGATAGGCAATATCTGGCAACAATGGCGTAGCTACAATGCTTGCTGTTTATCAATGCATTAAGGTAAACATGCCTTCATTTTTAAAGAATAATGGATGCTTGCTGTGATGCAGTAGACCACCAAACAGATATATCCTCATTTTTGGTTTCTACAATATTTGTGCTGTGTTCAAGCTCATTTCTAAGCTAGGAGATTGGAAATGCCCTGAAATATATCAATATTGCGTCACATCAATCTTAAACAAATAATGAACTAATTTATATTGAACCTGATATTTTGTGCTCATTAGATTTGGTTCCGTTTTTGTGAATAGTAGATAATTTTTAATGCTACAGCAAAAAGCATAAAATTCCTTTTGACCAAATGGAACTCAACTCAAAAGAAACACATTCAAGTTGTCTGACATTTGTTTTCTTTAGGTTTAGATGAGCCACAGTTGTAGTCTATTAAAATTTCACCAACCTGTTAGAAACCTTCTGAGAACTCCAAAATTGATGCAATTGTTTGATGTAAATGTAAAAGTTCATTATTTTGAAAAAAGGAATTACATTTGTTGTTTTACAAGAACATATAAACTAGTTATACATATAAATACAGAGTATTTCACAGAATTTTACATCCAAAATACTTAGACCAGCATAAATGAAGAGCAAATGGATTAATGAAGTTTAAAAAAAAGTTGGGCAAGTCATTAACATTTGTAATTGTTTGCAATTAAATGAGATATTTCAGTCTGAGAATACACCTGTGTCTCATATGTGCCAAGCATTATTCACAAAATGTTGTCAATTTCAAAAAGAATGTTAATTCATTCAGCAAGATAATTTTACTAAGTAGCATGACATAGGGTTGCCCACAATCCCAACCTAATGAATTCCTAATGATTTCTCCCAAGCATCAGTATTAAATGGATCCCAGGCACTTCCCCCAAATGCAATGAGACTGAAAGATCAGAGTTATTCTGAGTCATGCTGTGCAAATGCAACTAGCTAAAAATGGCACTGGTAGACATTAGGAGGTTGTTTGTTTGCCCTCTCAGACAAGAGACAGTGCATGGAATTGTCTTTAAATCAAAATTCAAGCCAATAATCCAATAAACAAAGCGGAAGGGTGAATGAATGGCTATTTTAAAAATTTATATTATGCACACATTATCAGTAAATTAAATAATTCAATACTGTAATACACATTTACTTGATGTTAATATAACATCTACAAGGTGTGAACAGACAACGCATTCAGAATTTATAGGAATATTATGCTTTGTATTTTAAAAGGTGCAGTATTAAACTTTCAATTGGAGAACAGCCTTTTTAATTGGTGAGTTCAGATTAACTTTTAATCAAAATTTATTTCCCCTCTTTAACATTGCAGAATTTCTCAAACCAGGTAACTCTAGTCAAAACATGATAACGTTTTAACCAAATAACTAATCTTGGAGAAACATTTACTCTGTATGTCCACATCCTCTTTCTGTCATCTACCCACCCCATCTACATCATTTTCAGAACAGGTTCATGATAAAATAAATCACATTAAGGATGCTAACATTTCTCAGTGTAGTGTGAAATAATAACATTGAAATTAATCTTCAACAAACCTGTTTAAAGTACAATGAATTGTGTCCATGTATACATTTAAAATCAAAGCAAATTAGCATTGTCACTTTCTCAAAGAATGTGTGTTTGTAATGCGGCTAGCATCAGATTTCTCAGACATTTATGAGGCTGGATTTGCAACTGTCACAATGTGCAAAGTGTTCAGACCCTCAAATAGAGCATAGAGAAAATAGGAATATGGTTGCCATGTTCCTTAACAATGTTATTTAGCAACTTTCATACATTCATAGCTTCTTCAGTTTATCTTTATTTTTCTGAAATTTTTGATGAACAACTTTAAGAGTTGTAAGAAAGTTCCCAAGGAAGAGCACCAGGAATGTGAGAGCCAGGACAAAAACCTGAGAAGAGAGGAAACGGGTAACAAAGTGACAAAAACCAACCATTTTTAGCCAGATTGTTCCAAATCCTAACCATCACTGCAAGTGTAACTATCTGTGGGAACACCCCTGCACAATGTTTCCACCAATCCGAGCCAAAGACTCCCACTCCAAACATGCATGTCAGCCTTGGCCCAGTGCATTCACACTTTGGAAGTGCAATAATAGAACAACTTGCAAGATGAAAGGAACCATCATATAATAACCATCATTTTGGAATGATTTTGAAAATAAATCACATTTCTTGTCTTTGAATACCATATTCTGTCCATTAAAGAAAGATATATTATTTGTGATTGTTTATTATTAGGAACTGTTGTGGAGAGGTCAGAGATGGCCTGCTGTGTTCATCCAGCTCCACACCTTGTTATCTGGCACACTGTTGGTATGTTTTATTTAAAGTTACAAACTATGTCACTTTTAATATATATTTCTTGTACTAAGAGTTGTCTCAGCTGATAGAATTGAATAGTTTGCTGGGATCAGGTACACACAAATTCACATTATTGCATGGTATATAGACTGTGATTTAAAGAACAGAGGAATTATCTCTGTCCAGGGTAATGTCAAAGACACAAAGAATTAGAAACTGTTAACACCCATTACCAGACTATGAGAAGAGAGTGAACTAGTTATTGGAGATTGCCAAACTGCCTGATGAGTAGGAGTACAGTTACTCACTATTAAAAGGAAAACCTGTTGGGCAACTTCTGTGCCTCTTAAATCTACGTTAGTTTGGGCTTCAGAGTAACAAGGTAATTTCATGGCTATGCAAAGACTCCATGAATGACTTTCTGTTTCATTAGGCAGTTGATGATCCGTGATCAATGAAACACTGAATATAAAATGTCATAAATAGGAGGAAAAGCTTATACGTATGATTCAAGTTGCATAAATGACCAATATTAACAATGGCCCTAAATCTTTAAAGACCAGGTAAGAAACCAAGTATTTTACTGTAATACAATGATATTGTCATATCTCTTATGCCAACTTAATTGTATTTCTTAATAAAAATGGTATGTAGATCATTTCCCAAGATATACAGCATGTCAGAAAGATTACCATTTGTTTGTCAGATGGGAAGACCAGGAAAGTATGCTCAGATTTACAATTAACTAATCTGCAGCATAAGGACATTATCAGTTACTCAAGGCATATTACATTATCAGGTATAATTTATACAATTGTATGCACTGAATGGTAAAAGCCTTTTGTGGTAAACCAACTAAAAGGTATCACCCAAAATATCTCAAATAGAATAGGTTTTATTAATTGGAACACTTCCAGTCAGAGGTCATGCAGAAAAGGTGAATTTCATGGTAGATACACTTGGAAAAAAATTTACCAAAGCAGAAATTACTTTGATCTGTACTGTACTCACTTGCCATTCCTTGCACCGCTCATGTTGTGAAAGTCCAAAAAGTGTTACTGAATTATATAACTGCCAAAACTGTAAAAGTAGGATAAACAAAGTAACAAAATTATATTAACGAAGTATGAAAACACTTAAATCTGTTGCCTTTTGTCACAACTTCCCCCTCCTCTCCTGAAGATGTTGAGGCCACATTTCAGCACAGTTCCATGTGTTTCTTGTACTCATCTTGCAATTAACTCTCTATAGTTGAAAGTCAGTTCATAATTTGATAGAGAGACATCACTGCAAAGTTCACTCTTGTCCTCTCTTGATGTGCTTCAAGATTTCTAGCTGAGGCCAACCCTATGCATTTGGCACCAATCAGGTTCTCACCCGCTATCCTCCTAATGAGCCAACCACACTTTCCAGGAGACAAGTGGCAATCTACACTTCTACATGCATGTTTTAGTTTGGAGCTAAGGATATTGATGACAGGGATTCCTATTTCCTTGAATCACATCACTGACCAGGAATCTCTCTCATTCTTACCACCTTTGATACATGTTTGAAGGACTAGAGATGATACTCAGCCTGTTTGGTCACATTTCAAAAATACTTTCCTTGGCCATCAGGTCCTACACTGCAAGTACAATCGCGAGCTTCTGGATCAGAGACAAGAATGTTACCCACTGCGCCACCTGAACTTGCCAAGTTATTTATAAGCATCAAAAAAGCAATGGTCCTAACATTGAAACCTGGAAATATCACTATCTACAATCCTCCAGCCTGAAAAACAACAATTCACCATGACTTGCATTTATCTCTTTTGAAGCCAATTTTTTAAAAAATTTGAACTGACACTGATGTGGTTTCTAGCCTTACTGTGCACCTACAAGCATCCATAGTTTTCTTTATCCCAGACAGGCCCCAGTCCATCTCTTACTACCTGCTAACTATACAGCCTGATAGAAAGATTTTGCATTCTTTCGTGTTAACTGCCATTCAATTCTAATATCCCCTTATGGTCAATCTTACTTTCCTCACAACTATTTTATTTGGCTGGTTCATACTCGAACAGTTCACTAGATGTGCAGGACACAGACTGTCCTTTTAAAGTTTAATTAGGTTCTCTCAATTCCTCTCATTCTCCAAGGGGCAATGGACTTTTCATCCCCACCTTTCTCTTCAGATGTAATGTACCTAGTTTGCACCTGAAATTTCTACTCCTTAAAAGACCATTGTACCATTATACCTTTTCCAGCTAAACCTTAGTCTGATTTTACTTTACCTGGATGCCCTCGTATCCCATTGAGATTAGCGTTCTTTCAATTTAAAAAAGTTTATTTTAGATTGTTCCCATACTTCAATATTAATAATCTAAACATGATATAGTCCAAGAGATTATTCTTATCCAAGTCTCTTCAACAAGGACTTGGTCCACGTAGAACCCCTTCAGTGCAGCAAAAAGGCCTTTTGACCCATCAAGTCTGCACCAAACCCCCAAAACAAAATCCCCATCCTATCTCCATAACCCCACATTTACCACGGTTATTTCACCTAGCCTGCACATCCTTGGACGCTAGAGGGAAATTTAGCGTGGCTAATCCACCTTACCTGCATCTTTGGACTGGAGGAGGAAACTGGCAAAAACCCAGACAGACATGGGGAGAACGTGCAAAATCCACACAGATAGTCACCTAATGTTGGAATCACGCCCGGGTCCCTGGCGCTGTGAGGCAGCAGTGCTAACCACTGAGCCACCATGTTGCCCACAGACAGCACCTGGACCACCTAAATCCCCAACATCAGATCCTCATCCACCAATGTCTCCGAAATGGGCCAAAATTATACTTCTCAAAAACTTCAAAAACATATTGCTCAAGGAAGTTCCACTGAATAAACTTTAGAAATTCCTTTTACCCTCTCTCTTCCATTTACTTTAATATTATTCCCATCAATATTTGGATAGTTAAAGTCCTCCAGTACCACATGTCTATTCTTCTTGCACACACGATTTCCCCTCAATTTTCTCTCAATATTTTCAGGCTTATAGAACACCCCCGGTAGTCCTCAAATCCAATCAAATGATTCAATTTTTGACCTCTCAAGGCTTTCCTCCATTTCCAACACTTCATTCTGCCACTGCATTCTTCCCAGTTATTCTTTGCTACCTCTTCCAATCCTTTACCTCCCTGAACATTATTCATTCCCTCCAAAATCAGATTCCATGAGATATATTTGAAAACATTTTCCAAATCACTATTAGCAAAGACAGTTATACTTACGTGACCAAAGAAAAGAAACGGAAGAAGAAAAGTTAAACCTCTCCACATCCATGATTGAAATCCTTCTGCAATTATAAATACAGTACAGATAATCAGCATATGAGAGAGTGTCAATGTGAAAATTCTTAGCCTTGCATCAAATTTTGGGAGTTTAAATATAAACATAAGAATGCAAAACTTCTGTTCCTTACAGTTAGAGAAAAATAATTATTTCACCTGGTCTATACGGTAACTACATACTCCGGTATTTAGGGTCTTTCCTTCTTCATTTATATACAAACAAGAGGGAAAAAAAAAAATCAGCAACCGGAGAGTGTAAGCCTATATGTAATTTAATTTTATTTTCTTTGAATTTGGACAAGATTCCAAGCAGTAGAGTTGGGCATTTCTATACTCCAGAAGTGGACCTGCTTATGAAGATGCTTGCTTGAATTGAGAGAGATGTGGCAACAGGGAGAAAATTCTCCACTTTCTCTCCCAATGATCCCAACAGGACAGCCTAAGGGTTGAAATTATACTTTCTCACTGCATCCAGGAGAATGCTGTGGAAGTTTTATTTAAAATTCAGACAGTAGGAATAACATTTTGTATTGCATATGTTAAACATTAGTGACAGGAACAATTATGATATATGGTTGAGATTCACTGTGCACCCAACAACATTACAAACTAGACGCCCAGGTTTTAAGCCATAAGAGATTACTGGGCAAAATTAAAGCACAAGGGACATAATGCAAAGATTGAGAACTGTTTTTAGTCTGTCAACCAGAGTGGGAATAAATGCCAGATGGCAAGTGGTAACTAGTGGTGAACTATAGGGATCAATGCTTGGGCCCCAGTTATTGGTGGTATATATAAATGACTTGGAGGAGGGAACCAAGTGAAGTTTGCTGACAAAACAAAACTACGGGGGATTATGAATTGTGAAGGTGATGGAAGGGGGCTTCAAGGCGTTCCAGACAAGTTGAGCGTTTGGGCAAATACATGGCAGATGCAGTATAAATGTGGATAAATGTGAAGTTAAACACTTTGGCACAAAAGACAGATATGCAGTGTCTTAATTAAATGGGGATACATTAGGGAATGTACATAGGGATCTAGATGTTGTTGTGCATCAGTTAGTGGAAGTAAAAAGGTAGGTGTAAGCATTTCGGAAAGCAAATGGTATGTTGCCCTCCACTGCAAAAAGGATGAGAGTTCAGAAGTAGGGATGCCTTACTGCTTTAATACAGGGCCTTGGTGAAACCACAGTTGGAGTACTGCAAAGGTTCACTAAGCTGATACCAGGATGATGGAACTGTTAGAACAGGAGTGTTTGGTTTGACCGGACCTGTGTTCATAAGATATTAGAAGAATGAGAGGGGCTCTGATTGAAACATACAAAATTTTAACAGGGCTAGACAGACTGGGTGCAGCGAGGTAAAACAAGGAACGTTGTGTGCTGGTGATTTGAAACAAACAAAAACAGAACAGAAATACAGAGGTTCAGACCTGTTCTGTAGAAGGTTCATAGGACTTGAAATGTTTGCTCTATTTTCTCTCCACAAATGCTGCTAGACCTGCTGAGTTTCTCCAGTGATTTCTGTTTTTGTTTGCTCTAGATGCAGGGAAGATAATTCCCCTATTGAGAGTCTAGAACCAGGGTTACAGTCTCAGGGTATGGGGTAGGCCATTTAGGACTGAGAGGAGGAAATATTTCTTCACTAAGAGGGTGGTCAACCTGTGGTATTCTCTACCATTGAAGGCTTTGGAGGCCAGGTCACCCAGTACATTCAAGGAAGAGACTGATAAAGTTTAAGATATTAAAGGCATCAAGGGGTATGGAAAGAATGTGGGAATCATATTGAGATGATCTGATCATCTGAGTGGTGGAACAGGCTTGAAGGGTCAATTGGCCTATTCCTGCTCCTGGTTTCTGTTACTAAAGAATAATGTTCAGTGAAGATGGTATGACTAATTTACTGAAACAGATTCTGATAATTTTTATTGCAAAACTGCCGTAGTGGATTCAAATTAGTAGCTGAGGAAACTTATCCATGCTACATCAAGCAGACATTGCTATAAATGAAATCAAATTATGCAGATATATCAAATCTACAAAGCTGAAAACCTTTATATCTAAGCAGGTTACAGAGAATGGCTCCAAGAGTAGCTGGGACTGAAAAAAACTGGAATGTCAATCTGAACAGATCAATTGAAATCAATTGTCACCAACTGAAATAGTTCGAGGTAGCAACACACTGCTACTATTCAATGGCAACTGAGGAGAGAAAATAAGTACCAGCCTTGCCAGTGTTATCCACATCCCTAGAATAATTATTAATAATAATAATAATAAAAAAATGCTAGTGTGACTCTTGCCACAAGAATGGAAGTAAAATCTAAGGTATGTGAAATCCACGCAGGCCAACAATCAATATTGAGACATTGGTCCATGAAAGATGATGGGCACCAACTCCACATTCCCTTACCCTGTGGCTCAGTGTTGCAAAGATTTAACATTGTAGGAAGACAGATTATTGCTGCAGCACATACCTACTGTAAGGTCCATGTGATCTCTTTCCCCCAGGGCCCTCAACCTATAAAGACAGCCACTTTGGTAATAATACTGCAGGAACTGTACACAACCTGCAAGAAAATGGATTCATAAACTTAAGAAATTATGCATAATCCGAGAACAATCATAGAAGGGGAAAAATATAATAAATATCAATGGATATATTCCACATTGTAACTAGAGGGTTCTAAGTATTCTGATTACCTTGCTTACAGAACAACATCGATAAAAATTATTTGACTTCTTCTGCACAGTAAATGCAAATGTTAAATACCATTCCAAGGAATCTGTTCCAACGTACAAAGTCCAGAACATTGCCCAAGAAGATTCAATATTAACTAAGAAGTTGACTGTTTTTACTCAAGAACAACATGATTACTTGCTTATAGTTAAAATCTCATCACAAATGTACCTTTAGTTGCTGGATATAAAATTTTTCTTCCTGAACCCAAGAACAGGGAAATTGTACAGATGTTTATTTCCCATCAAGTGCATCAAAGTAATATTTGTCTTAGATCTCATGGAAAATATTAAAACAACAAAATCAAAATTAAAAGCGAGGCATCTTTCCTTGGGCTGGTGAAATGGGGAATTAAATACGTATAATTTCACAGCACAGTTGAAAGGGGAATGTTGGACTTTGACAGTAAAAAGTCACTCATCTTCAGGACAAGCAGGCTCTTATTGTCACACTTCATGTACAATCCACAGCCCAGAGAATACACCTGATCTACGTACCTAAAGAAAGCTCAAAAACATGGAGAAAGAAATTGCATGGATTTAATTGTTTAAAAAGAACTGCTTTGCTGAAAGCAAACAAATGACAAAAAAGAAACCTGAATAATGTTAACCACAGACCTACTTAGGGCTGTCTCTTATTAATTTTACACAATTTCTACATGAAGCAAGGTTCAACTAACTTTACATGAATATAAAAATTTTAGCACCACATTTCAAGAAACGAGGCCGCAATTATAGTCAGCCTGACTGGAAACGCAATTGATAACATTCATGCTCCAAATTGATTACCAAAATTTGCATATTGCTACAAGGTCAATAAGCACTTGTTTCTTAAACAGAAATTAGCTCACAAAATTAAGAAGGCACAGAAAACAAAATACTTACTTTGATAAATGGAAAATGCTAGAAATTGGCTGCGAAACATCTGATACATTAACCCATTAGGCCTTAAGAATAAGAGATGAATATTAACAAAAATAGTTCAGAATTATTTTCTGATCATTTATATGAGCTCTTAATTCACATTGGCATTCAAATAATCTTCAAAAACAGAAGTTTTCAAGAAGTGCAGCAAACTATACTAATAAAAATAATCTAGTCCTGTGAACTTTTCCTGTTTTTCAGTCATTAATTCCACCAACTTTACTTTCCTTAAGATTTTTACCCACTGACTGAGCTATTGTGGCTTGAGTAGAAGTTATTCTTCACAACTTCAAGTAAAGTGACCATTTTGTGTGTGAGTCTTGACAGCAAGTGTTTGCAAGTTACTTAATTGTGCAGATGGAATAATTAACTATTCAAATCCGATCATTAAAACAGGACTAAGTCATTTAGCCACTCAGGCCTGTTCTACTGTCCAATTTGATCATGGCTGATCTGTATTTCAGCTCCATTTTCCCAGCTTGCTCCTTGATCCCCAAATGTGTTGTGCGATAAAAATTTAATAATCCTACTTTTGAAATGTTCAAATTACCCTACCTTCAACAGATTTAAGGGAGAGCTCCTCAACTGCACTAAACTTTGTATGAGGCAGTGCTTCTGGAGATTATTTCTGAATGGATTCTAATTTAAATTACAAGTTCTAGAGCTCCTAGAAGAGGAAATCATTTCTATCCATCAAATCCTTTAATCACCTGAAGCACTTTAATTAGATAACACCTTAATCTTCTATACTCAAGGGAATACAAGCCTGGTGGATGCAACCTATCTAAAAACATTTTTAAAACATTTAGCTATCCTTCTTGAAGAATCTACACTGCATTCTCTGCAAGGACATTATATCTTTCTTGTGCACCCAAAACCGAATACAGAACTTCAGATGGGATTTGCCTAGTGCTTAACAGAATGTGACATTATCTTCATCCTTTAATGTTCGACCTTACTTGAGATAAAGGTTAAAATTCCAGCTGGTGTCTGCACATGAGTACTTCCAGAAGAATCACAGTATTGTGATCAGTTGTAAAAATATATCGCTTAATTCTTACTTCCTCAGTTCAGTGACGTTATAACTAATTGCAATACTCCACCACTTTGTTCACTGAAACTAGCAAATTCAGCACAGACTGAGGATGGAACGTTTCCAATGGCATGAGCAAATATCATGCTTAACAACTGGAGAGGGGAGGACTTCACTGTAAATATAACTAGATAATTGACCATGAATTTCCCAATAAATTAGAACGTTCTAGAGTATACTTTTCCCCAGTGTTGTTGGGGGAAAACAGAAAAAAAAAAACTTACCACGTTAACATTACCCCGGAGAGAAATGTCGACACATAATGATGAGACACCCACCAGCCCTTGATTCTATCAGATAAAGAAACAAAAAGTGAAGATTAAAAGGTTCTTGAAACCAAATTAACAGCTTATTAAGGTCACTTGTAATGTGACATTACCACCCAACTTTCCAAAATATCAAAAAGCATTTAAGCAGATGGAAGCTCTCAGGCACCTCAAGATAAAAGCTTTAACAAAGAAAACAAAGCTAAGATTGAATTAAAAATCACTTGTGCACGCCCAATGCAAAATCTTTTAAAAATTAGAAGTTGTAATTCAGGCCATTTCATAAAATTAATTTCAATTTTAAAACTGCTAGAAATATGAAATGCCTACAAAATGTACATTAGTTTATACATTTTTCATGGAACCATAATGGTTAACATTACTGAATCTGTAATCCAGACACCTGGATTAATGAAACCAACCACTTAAATTACAAATATACTGAGCAGCCTGGGAATTCAAATTCAGATAATGAATCTAGAATAAAAGCTAATTTCAATAACGCCAAACATGAAATTATTGGATTATTGTAAAAACATCCGTCTGGTTTACAAACATCTTTTAGGAAAGAAAGCCTGCCTTCTTTATGCCATCTGACCGATATGGCCTACCAAACAGGGATAGCAGTGGAATGCAGCTGTTACAAGGAAAAGTCTAATAATAATAATATAAACTAAAAAATCTAGCATTGAACCAAGCACTGAAGACAACAAAGATGCATCCAGGTCAGTTAACTCAGCAAAATCCTCTACGCCAATATCTGGGGTTGTGTCAACATTTGTACAACAGACCATTCAAGCAACAGCTTTGTTAATGGTAAGTCCTGCTTGATAGTAATGTGGGCATTTATTCCCTTGATAATAATGGTGAAGAGAGGGGAATGCAATGTTGCTCATATCAGAGTGCGTCATGGATGCCCAGCTTTGATTCCATGATCATGGCTCAATGTCACAGGCCTTTACCACCATCCATACGCATGTTCTATCCCACTGGCTGGACAGACCCATGAGAAAAGACATGGCAATAATGTATAAAGTCAGGAGAGTATACCCAGGGAGATACTCAACACTTGTGTTCAGACTCCATCCAGACTTATGGAATTAAATCAAGAATGGACCAGTTGTTTTTGTCTTACCACATGACAAAGCAGTACTACTTCATGTACCACCCAGAAGCAGCAACCTTTCTTGTGGGGAAGAGGAGGAGGAAGAGGAGAGACACAGAAAGAGAGTTTCAACATCCATCACCAAGAGTACTACAGTAGCACCATAGCCCTGAACATTCAAGAACACAGCCGTAACACTGGGCCTGACAAAATGTGATTCAGAACAAGTCTGCAGCTCAAAAACAGACTTCTATGATACAGTGTGGGATACTTGCAGCCTTGCATCCTTCACTTTACTGTTAGCACCAAGTCAGGGAATTAACACTGGTTTAATGAAAGGTGCGGAAGACCTGTACCAGGCATACCTAAAAACGAGCCGCCAACTTGGTGAAATTACAACACAGGACCACATGCACAAACACCATAAGCAACAGGTTTTAGTGAGAACCAAATGATCCCAATACCAATAAATCATATTAAACTTGCCACATCCAGTTATGAATGGTGGTGGGCAATTAAGTGGAGAAGCATTCCCATCTCACCGAGAAATTCAATAAACCAGGAGACTGAATGAGAGAAAACTGACATATTTGCAGCCATCTTCAATCAGAAGTCCTGAATGAATGACCATTTTGGCCTCTTAGGGGATCATGTGTCTAAGGATGTCAGTCAAAACCCAATTTAGTTCACAACACAATAATCACAAAACAGCATAAATACATGGGATCCAGCAAAAATAAAACCTACTGACAACAACAACAACAAACTAGCCCTAGCACTCAAGACCTGTGCTCCTGAACTAGCTGCATATCTTGACAAGCTGGTTCAGAACAGCTACAATGTTGACATCTACCCAACAAAAACAGAAAATTGCCTAATTATGTCCTATCACTAAAGTCAGTCTGGCCAATTACCCCCAGTCTACTGTCATTATCAGGAAAGAAACAAAAGGTGCCCTTGACAGTGTTATCAAGCAGCCCTTACCAATTATCTGCTCACTGATTCCCAAGTTTAGGTTTTACTAGGACCACTTGTTTCCAGATAACATGACAGCTTCGGTTCACATACTGAAAAAGAGCTGAATTCCAAGGATGAAATTAAAGCATCATTTGACCAAGTGTGGCCTCAAGGGACTTCAACAAAACAGAAATCAATGTGATTGGGAGGGTGGGTACTGGTTGAACTAATATGTAGCACAAAAGACGACACTTGCAAGCCAATTAGGACAGCCCCCAGTTGTTCAGAGATATGTACTAGCGTCAATCATTTTCAGTTTCTTTAGTGACCTTTCCTCCAAAAAGGTCAGAAGTGAGCATGTTTAATGATTGCAGATAGTGTAAATGGTAGTGAACATTCTCAGACAATGAAGGAATCTATACACACATGCAGCAAGACCTCGACAACATTCAGGCCTTGGCTTGTAATGATAACTAACTTTCATATTACGGAAGTGCCAGGCAAAAAACATCTCTTGTAACGGAGTCTAATCACTTCTCCTTGACATTCAATAGCATTACCATTACTATTACTAAGTCCAACACCACCATTTAATATAACAAGCATGGGGCTGGATGAACACAGCAGGTCAAGCAGCATCATAGGAGCAGGAAAACTTGACGTTTCGGGCCTAAACCCTTCATCAGAAAACCCTTCTGATGAAGGGTTTAGGCC
>JAHRHZ010000098.1:19580168-19618882 GCA_024137785.1 Ginglymostoma cirratum
TAAACCCTTCATCAGAAAACCCTTCTGATGAAGGGTTTAGGCCCGAAACGTCAAGTTTTCCTGCTCCTATGATGCTGCTTGACCTGCTGTGTTCATCCAGCCCCATGCTTGTTATCTCGGATTCTCCAGCATCTGCAGTACCTTTTATCTCTGATACAATTTTCACCACCATTTAATACCTGGGAATACCAAACATTAACTTGATCAGCTACATAAATACTGCAGTTATCAAAGGCTGGGTACTCTGCTGCAAGTACTCCAGACCCCCAAAATCTTTCTACCATCTACAAAGCACAAATGATGAATACTCTTCCCTTGCATGAATGTAAAGCTCCAAAAACACTCAAGAAATCTGATGCCATTCAATAAAAAGCAGGCTTCTTGATTAGCACTTTATTTGCTACATTGAACACGTATTCTCTACACTATGGGCATACCATGGCTGCCATGTGCAGCATCTACAAGATTCAGTGGATCAACTCACTGAGGTTTCTTCAACATCATATTCAAATTTGCAATCTCTACACAAGTCGTGACAGAATGTCAGCTTCCCTCCAAGTCACATGCTATCATGATTTGGAACTATACAATACATATATTAAAAAAAAACAAAATTGATATTTCTTCATTGTCAGTGGGTCAAAACCTTGGAACTCCCTTCCTATCATTACCTACTCGGATTGTAGTGGTTCAAGGCTGTGGTTCAGATGATCAGTTATCCTGCCAGTGATGCCCACATCTGATGAATAGATAAAAAAAGTCTGAATTTGAAAAACTATTTTCTTTTTTGAATAGAACAATTGGTGATCATATTTCATCTTTCCAACTGAATAATTAAATCTAATTAGGCAATTATATCTTTTCAAAAGTTAATGTTACTTTTAAATCTTCCAAATTTATTGGAAGTAAACTCGATTACCCTACTTGCATTGTTTCTAGTAATTTTATTGCAGCTGGTCACATGACCAAATTATCTGTTCTGTGCTTTACTGACAGGACTTTGTACCGATACTGGTAAAGGCATAGGTGTGGCAGCTAGTCAGCAGTTTTAGTTTGCTGATAAACTAAAGTCTGTGCCTGTATCAATCACTGCTGATTTTTATTTGACACAGAGTCTGACTGTAAAAGTAATAATTGTCAGTTATTAGTTCTGGCAATTCTAATAATGCCACAGAATTACAACAATGGTTCAGTGTCACACAGCAGTTTCATCTGATTTTTTAAGGGGGTCCAAAAATATTCATTTAAATATATTTATAGATATATTGTGCCACTAACAACAATGGGTTGCTCCATGAACGAATAATTAAAATTGCAGTTAAACATATATGAATTCGTAATCACCCACATGCGGCTAGTGGCAACCATACTGGACAATATTGATTTAGTTGATCTACTGCAATTTTGCACAGAAAATCATCACAGCAAATGTATTCTTCAGTTGGAACAGTCATGAGATGCTGGGAGACTAAGGTATGCGGATATAACTTAGCTTGAATGTTAAAGTAGAGTAATTCAATGTACAATGAACTAATTAAACTTCTAGTGACGTAGGAAACTGGACAATTTCATTGATGTTCTGGCTGAGCTTGCAGATGCAAAACCAAAGCACTACATTGCCACCAGTAGTAGGACGGTGTAACTGCAGTATGAATGATTTATTTTATCAATGTGGGCATAATAATTTATACTGCATATATTCCATGGTAAAATTATTACTCAATTATAAGGTAGTTATATCTAAGCTCCTATTTAGCAGTAACAGTCGGTTCTACTATAACTGTGTTCCGGCACTGCGAATTGGCTATAATGTGACTGATGAATATGGGAATGCTATTTCTAAAACACAAATTTGTGTTGGCTATAACACGATTCCATCCGTGCATGGAGTAGTACGCATTGACATCACATGATTGTTTTGTGGGCTTTGTCCTGAGCATGTGCAAAGTTAGCGCCAAAAGATTCTCCGCGCCATCATCATGTGATCATTTCACAAGCTTTGTTATGAAGTGCTTTCTGATACAGGTACAGTACTCAGTGATTTTCATTTTTTTTTGCAAATTCTGCTGCGTTACCCACAAAAACGTGAGGACAAAGTGACAAGAATGTTAGCAAGAAGTGTCCTGGTGATAAAATTGCAGGTAGTGAATATAAAAGAAAGGCTATACCACCAGAAGAGAAGCTAAATGTTATAAAGTGTTTTGAGCGTAATGACAGAACATGTTATCTAGTTCACTTAACAGGTATAAAGAAGTCTACCTTACGCACCATTAGATACAATGCACAAAAGATTAAAGCAAGCTGTATTGCTGGATCAAGTCTGAGTGCTAGCAAAACTGAGAGGTCACGGAGAAAGAAGTTGCTCCATCTCAAGTTCCTAAGTGTGTGGATAGGAGATTAAACGAATAAGTGATCTGGGACCACCTTTCTCACCATAAAAGAGAAAGCCTTATCAATTTATGAAGATTTAACAAGAATGCTGAAAATCCTGCAGATGTGTTGGCCTTCAGAGATAGTAGCAGGGGTTTGGTGGAAGCTTCAAGATTTTAAAGGCTTTGATCTGCCAGAGGAGCTCCCAAGAATCAATACTTTACCAAAACAAATTGCTTGATTTGATAACAGCATATGAAACGGGGCAAATAAGTTAAATGCATTAGAACGATAATTTTAAAAATAGACTTACATTCTTAGAAAATTGGAACATACATAGGGTCAATGCAAGAATGGAAACGTATCACAAGTAATGAAATAGACAGATGCTGGACAAGTAAAAGGCACCAGACTGGAAAATGACAGGGAAGAGGGGTTCATCCCAGTCAGGAAAGTGGAATCATGATGGACAAATCGCCTACTCCTGCTCTTAGTCCTATATTTCACAGAAGAATTAGATTAAAAAAAAGTAGGGCTCTGAGCTGCATAAGATGATCAGGTCAGATGACCAAAAAGCTTGCTGAAAGAAAGAGACAGAAACATAGAAAATCGGAACAGAAGGCAGCCATTCAAGCCTGCCCACCTTTCATTACAACCATGGCTGATAATCCAACTTAACAGCCTGTTCCCACTGTTTCCCCATATCCTTTGATCCCTTTAGGCCCAAGTGCTATACCCAACTCCTTCTTGAAATCGTATAATGTTCTGACTTCAGCTGATTTCTGCGGCAGTAAGATATTTTCTCGGAGTGTCTTAAAGGAAGCAAATAAAACTGACAGCCAGAGAAGTGGAAGGAGAACATTCTAGAGCTTTGGGGGCGAGGCAACTAAAGACACGACCGTTTATGGGTGGGGTAATTTGTAACTTGAAATGCACAACAGGCTAGAATTAGAAGAACGTAGAAATCGCTGAAGATTGTGGAGAGAGAGGAGAATACAAAGTGATGGAGAGACAATGCCACGAAAGGATTTGAAAGCCAGGATGAGAATTTTAAATTCAAGAGGTTGATTGACTGGGAACCAATACAGATTAGTGATGAGGGGGGTGGTAAGAGAATAAGATGTAGAGGAGTAGCAGAGGCATGCATATTGTTAGTCTTCTTTTTTGGTGACATCTATGAAGCTTAAAAAGAACAAGTGAGAGACAGAAAGAGATAGAGACAGAGAGAGAAAGAAAAAGAGAGAGACACAGAGAGGGCCAAATAAAAATAACATCACAAGAAAAAACGTTCAAGAGACTGACAGAAAGAGAAAAGAATGCAATAAAACTAGAATAAAAAGAATTGCTGTGAGATTAATTCGAAAGAAAGCAAAACAACATATTTTCTTTTCCACTTTGAACCACAGTAGATCGCCCCCCAATTATAGGCCAATGTAATAAAAAAGGTTCAGATATAGTTTATCAAGACTTTTTGGATTTGATTTGATTTACCTTGTCACATGTACCAAGATACAGTGAAAAGTATTGCACTGCGTGCTAACCAGACAAATTATACCTTACATAAGTGCATCAGGTTAATAGAACAGAATGCAGAATAAAGTGTTACAGCTACAAAGAAGGTGCAGAGAAAGATCAACTTTAATATATGACAGGTCCATTCATAAGTCTTAAACAGCAGGAAAGAAACTGTTCTTAAATCCGTTTATATGTGTTTTCAAACTTTCATTTCTTCTGGCCAATGGAAGAGGATGAAAGACAGTACAACCAGGGTGGGAGGGGTCTTTGATTACATTGGCTGCTTTCCCAAGGCAGTGTGAAATGCGAACGGAGTCAATGGAAAAAAGGCTAGTTTCAACAGTTCCACATTGAAAAACATCAAAAAGTTGAAGCCAAAAAGAAAACTTGTTTGGGAATTCATTAGGCTGAGTAAAGTCAGGAAATGTCAAGGTAAATCTTAATTCTTAAAAACAAGTTTGCTGGCTTGGCTGGGATGTTAAAACTTGAAAAATATCATGCTTGACTACTTACATCTGGGTTTAATAGAAAAGACACAAAGCGCAGGTAGGTGGGTTGGCCATTTAAATATTATAAGTCTAGCAGCTTTGGGTTTCACCTGACAGCTTAAGGGAAGTGAGGATAGTATCATGAAGAAAATAAATACCATTACAATAATACTTGTGTGCCAAGAGTAGCTAGAATGTTGGTGTGCTTCCCTACCTATCGCCTCACTCACAGTACCAGCTGCAAGCTATCGGACTGGAAACCAAGTTGAATCAGGCTGATTCATGTTAAAAACTAAAAATTAAAAACACTGTGGAGTCAAAAATCAAGAGCATGTGTCTATTCTATAGTATGCTCTCTTCCTGACTACTCAACCTGCCCTGCCAAGATTAGAATCATCTGTACTGATGGAATACAACAGCTTCCAAGATTTATGATTATGTGTGGTATAAACTACCCTCTGATGATCTTATAGTGTATCTCCGGTCTCATAACGTGTCTCATCATCATCAGTTGAGTCCTTTATACAGCATGTATCCTGTGATCTCTCTGAATACCACTATTAGTTTAATCAATTTATGTTCACTTGAGCAATATAAAGAACATAAGAAATAGAAGAGTAGGCCATTTGACTCCCATTCAATAGGTTTGGGCCATACCCTTTGGTCAATATAATTGCAGTGTATAATCCACTTTCCTGCCTGACCCCATAACTCTGGATTTCTTTGCAGACCAAAAATCTGTTAATCTGTTTAACTCAGCCTTGGATATAATCAATGATTCAGCTTCACTTTCTGGGTTGGAGTTTTCCGCAGATTAACTTAGAAGACTGTCCTCGTCATCATCTTGAATGGGAGGCTGGTTATTTTGAAACTATGGCCCCAGAAGATTCCCCAAGAAGAAAAGCATCTTCTCAGCATCTAACCTGTTAAGCCCCCTCAGAATCTTGTATGTTTCAATAAGATTGCCTCTTATTGTTCTAAACTCTAATGGATAAAAAGGGCCAACAAATGAGGAATGGTTGAACAAGACATTCCATTCATCCTGAAAGCAAAGATTGAGCAGGTTGGAGCTATACTCATTGGAATTTAAATTTTATTCATGGACCTGACTGAGAAATGTTGCACTGTAGAGGACATTGGTGAGGCCTTTTCTGGAATACTGTGCCCAGTTCTGGTTGCCCATTCTATAGGAATGATATTATTAAATTGGAGAGGGTTCAGAAAAGATTTTCTAGGATGCTGCCAGGAATGGAGGGTTTGAGTTATTAAAAAAAAAAATAGGCTGGGAGTTTTTTTTCACTGGAGCGTAAGAGGTTGAAGGGTGATCTTATAGAGGTTTATACAATCTTGAGGGTCATAGATAAGGTGAATAACAAAGGTCTTTGCCCTAGGGCCAGGGAGTTCAAGACTAGAGGGCACAACTTTTAAGGTGAGAGGAGAAAGATTTAAAACGGGACCTGCGGGGCAACTTTTTCCACACAGAGGGTGATTCATTCATGGAATGAACCACCAAAGGAAGTGGTAGATGCAGGTACAGTTACAACGTTTAAAAGACATTTGGATAAGTACATGAATAAGAAATGTTTGGAGGGATATGAGCCAAGAGCAGGCAGGTGGGACTAGTTTAGTTTGGGATTATGGACAGCATGGACAAGTTGGACCAAAGGGTCTGTTTCTATGCTGTATGACTCTTTGAAATTAATAAAGTTCTTTTTCACCCCCTTCTCTTTCTCTGAGTGCATTCACTCTGTTGGGGTATAGTTTCATAAGTTCTTCTTGCCCATATTTCACATGTTGGAGTTAAGTGCCAATTATTTATTTAAATTGAGATGAATGTACAATAGATTATTAAATTTTGGGGAATACTGCAGCCAATTCAAACTAGCGTTAAGTAATCATGTTCCACATACAGATGATTACGGCAATAATTGCTGGATACAGGAGTGGAAGCTTTGTTGAAAAGTCTGCCTTCTTAATTCTGGAGTAACAAGTTAGATTATATTTGTCCTCTGCTCTCCTAAATCGAGATTAATGAATATCAAGAGATGTTGAGGTATGAAGAGAGGTTGAGTAGATTAGGATTATTTACATCAGAAAGACGGAGGTTGAGGGGGGACCTGATTGAGGTCTCCAAAATCACGAGAGGTATAGACAGGGTGGATAGCAAGAAGCTTTTTCCCCAGAGTGGGGGACTCAATTCCTAGGGGTCACGATTTCAAGGTGAGAGGGGAAAAGTTTAAGGGAGATATGCGCGGAAAGTTCTTTACGCAGAGGGTGGTGGGTGCCTGGAATGCATTGCCGGCAGAGGTGGTAGAGGCAGGCACAATAGCATCATTTAAGATGTATCTAGACAGATACATGAATGGGCAGGGAGCAGAGGGATACAGATCCTTGGAAAATAGGCGACAGGTTTAGATAGAGGATCTGCATCGGTACAGGCCTGTTCCTGTGCTGTAATTTTCTTTGTTCTTTGTTCCTGCCCTGAGATCAAGGCTACTCATTTGCTTAGCTTGCTAAAATATCAAGACAGGCACAGTCTTATGGAGTGTCACATTGGGCCTTCCTGCAATCAGGAATGAAACATCATCCAATAATGCCTCTGTGTTAACATCCAAATTCAGGAAATCAACTATTCCCTAGTGGTTTAAAAAAATATAGATTGCAAAAACTAACAGTCTAAGTGGTAAGGTATCACGTTCAAATGGGACAATAGTGGGCTTGTGAGTTAAGTGCGTATGCTAAATCTTAGACTTTGGCCATACTTGTAATTTCCTCTACACTAACACCACCACACTAAAATTGTAACGTGTCAAAAAAGTAACCCTTCCAATAGTTGATACCATTGTCTAATTATGGCATAATAAATACTAAATCAAATCCTCAGGCCTCTTTACATTACTCTCCAAAAGTGCAGTGAACTCAGTGAGCTCATATTTTAACATGGTGTCATGGGAAGACTGGTTTTATGTCAGAAGGGTTAAATAAGGCTTCTATCCTTGAGGCACTATTAACACTTCATAAATTCATACAGCCAGAAACGTTGTCTTTAATTAAATTGGCAGATGCCAAAATTAGAAACCATGCTGGGATGACTAATGGGCTAATGTAGCAGACAGACAAAATGGTAGTCAAAAAGTGTGATCGCACTTTGTTTGGTAATCCAAATCAGGCAGGCATGTGACAATGCACAGAATTTATGGGATTATGCATTAGAGATATCACTTAGAATTTCAAATGAGTTACGACACTTTAAAAGCAGCAAGACATAAAGTTATTTAGAAATTGGAGGTTCTTACCGAACAATGTGAAATTGCATTTGGATATGGCTTCAATTGTTAGTATCTTGCCACAAAAATGAAAGCAGTTTAAGGGTTGAGATACTTTAAGAAAAAGCAGGAGGTATTTCTGCCACAGAGTATCAGTTATAGTCACAGGGTCAGAACCATACAGCACAGAAACAGGCTCTTTGGTCCAAACAGTCCCATGAGACCATAATCCCAAATCAAAAACTGGTCCCACTTGCCTGTGCTTGGCCCATATCCCTCCAAACATTTAATCATTCACGTACTTATCCAAGTGTCTTTTAAACATTGTAGCTGTACCCACATTCACCACTTTTCCACATACAAACCACTCTGTAAAAAAGCTGCCCCATATGTCTTTTTTAAAACTTTCTCCTCTCGCCTTAAAAATATGCCCCAAGTCTTGAAATCCTCAATCCTAAGGAAAAGACACCTGCCATTCACCTTATCTATCCCTCTCATGACTTTACAAACCTGTATAAGGTCACCCTTCAACCTCCAGTGTTCCAGTGAAAAAGTCGCAGGCTATTCAGCCTTTCCTTATAACTCAAATCTCCATTCCTGGCAACATCCTGGTAAATTTCTTCTGAATCCTCTCCAGCTTAATAATATCCTTCCTATAACATGGCAACCAGAAATACACATAGTACTCCAGAAGAGGCCTCGCCAACGTCCTGTACAACTTCAATATGACGTCCCAACTTCTATACTCAAAAGGTCTGAGTAATGAATGCTAAATGCATTCTTAACCAACCTCTACATGTGATGCAAACTTCAATGAATTATGTACCTAAACCCCTAGGTCCTACTTTTAATTGTATAATTCTGATCCTTGTTTGTTTTACCAGAATGCAATGGTTCCTTAGATGCAAGGTGAGAAAAGGAGACCACAAAAGACGAGATAACTTATTATGTGTCGGATGTAATCCAAGTGATGATCTTACACATTTGGCATAGCTTCAGCAGAAGAGCCACAGAAAGCAAGGAAAGCTGCTCAGCAACTGTTTAGATAATTTCTCGGTAGTTTATGAGACAGTTATGTTGAATCATAGCAGACAAGATTGAAAATGCACTAAACATCAGATGTGTCCTTTCTGGATGCAAGGGTGTAAATTCAGATCACGAACAATTGTTCAGGTAACTGCATAAGTTTGTTTTGATCGCAGGGACACAGAAGAAGCCTATTTGCAAAACACTGTACACATCAAACACTTTGCCTAAGGCCCATGGTAGTAAAAGTCCATTATAGTTTTAGAAGATAAACTATATATTAGGATATTGAACAGGTGTTTAAGAATAAGAGGCCTCCATTTCGATACAAAGATGAGAAAATGTTTTTTACTTCAGATGGTTGTTAGAGTTTGGAGTTTATCCCCCCAAGGTGGTAGTGGAGGCTGGAACATTAAGTTTATTCATGGCCAAATTAGATGGATTTTCTGATAAACAAGGGAGCCAAGGGTCATGGGATGCAGGAAGGAAAATGGAGCTGAGACCAGAATCAGATCAGCTATGAGTTACTGAATGGTAGAACAGGTTCGAAGGGCCAAATGGCCAATCTTGCTCTCAAGTCCTATATCACTAAATCAGTGTCTCAGCTTTTTCAATCCATCTCATTATTGGATAGGAGTTGTTACATGAATCATATCCTAGTGTGATCCTTGTTTTGAATGTGATATGTACCTGCTCTGGGGTACCACCTTGGTTAATAATATCAAGGACTGGTGGTGGAAAAGGTGGGGAAACATCAACATCTTCTCTACTTCGTATAATACACCTCTCATTTCCAATTAAATGACATGTTAGGATCAGTCTTTGAAAGCAATATTCATGTACGTTCTGAAATTTAGATTATATAGCAATCCTTTTCCATTAGTTACCCTTATGTTAAGCTAGCTTTCTAATATGGTTACAGAAGGATTAACAGGACCATTACTAGTCACCATAAATACATATTGAAAACAATCTTAAAATTATAGTTATCTAACAATATTATCAACTTTAAAATGAGAAAGTAGGAGCATAAAAGTAGGGAAGTTTTAGTAAAACTATACAGGCACTAGTCACACCACAGCTGGAATACTGTAAGCAGCTCTGAGCCCTTTATCTAGGGAAAGATGTACTGACATTGGAGGCAGTGCAGAGACATTTAACTTAGTTGATGCCAGATATGGAGCGACTATTTGATTTTTCATTCACGGGAGGTGGACATCGCTGGTTAAGCCAGCATTTATTGTCGATCCTTGAGAGAGTCAACCACATTACCATGGGTTTGGAGTCACATGCAAGCCAGACCAGGTAAGGATAGCAGTTTCCTCTCCTAAAGGACATTAGATGGGTTTTTCCAACAATCAACAACAGTCTTATGAGGAAAGGTGGAGTAGGTTGGGTCTGTAATCAATGGAACATAGAATAATTACACGTGACCACATTGAAACATGATTCTTAGGGGACTTAACAGGGTAGATGTGGAGAAGTTATTTCCTCTTGTGGGAGTCTAGGACCAGAGGGCATAATCTCAGAATAATGGGTCATATATTTAAGAAAGACAAGAGGAGGAATTTCTTCTGTCAGAGGATAGCAAATGTGTGGAGTTCTTTCTGGACAGGACTCTCAAGGCTGTCGTTAATGATACTTAAAGCTGAGATACAGCAAACTTTTTATTAACCGGCACCCTCTGGGACCAAAAGTGTTCTGGTTGATCAAATATTCTAGTTCATCAAGAGGTCCACATAAATCGATGCAAAAACACACACTAAGTAATACAAAGGTAATGCAGGGGGTATACACATCACTGTTACACTTTATTTACAGCTTAAATCACTTAAATAATAACACAACTTTGTTTTAAATAAAACTTACCAGCAGAGAGCCTTCTCACTCGCACCTTCAATTGACTACTTGGACATCATAATACAGGAAACTTCCAGTATTTCAGGTATATAATTTTTGTCTGTTATCAAGAGCGCCTGTTCATAGGTGCCGATTACAACAAAGTTTGCTGTAGGTTTCTAATCAGTAAGGGAATCAAGAGTTATAGCAAAAAGGCAGGAAAGTGGAGATGAGGGTTATCAGATCAGCCATGATCTCATTAAATAGCACAGACTCAATGGGCTAAATGGCCTACTTCTGCTTCTACATCTTCTGGTCTTAAAATGTAGCTGTACAGCTTGTCCTACAGAATAATTAAAACAAATTTTTGATGATACAAAATTGAGTGATAGTTTCTCAAGATAGTTAGGAAAAAGTACCAAAAATAGCAATGTGTCATATTACCTTGATCCATTGCTAATGAGCACACTCTCTCTTATTGTTAATGTGCAGTAATACCAAACCAGCAGGAAATTAAAGATTTCATCAATTACCCTGTTAACAAAAACAAATAATCTTGATTAGAAATGGAGTAACTGAACCAAGATGGGACTTCTAACAGTAGAGTTCCTTACTGATGAAGTCTGTACAATGAAACTTGCTTTTTTATTTGAAATAATTGAATAATTCTGCGGTCTTTACTGACACAGGTAGTTGTAATTATCCATTTTTGCCTTTCATCCAGCAAACTGTCCCTATTTCCAATGGAATACACACTACCCAACTGGATTAGCTTCATGCAGAGTGACCAACATTCTCTCTATTTTTTTTGTTTGAATATGTGGTTGACTTCCTTAAAGTATACAATCCCTTTAAACTTATTTTTGTATGGCCACACTTGTAGTAATTTAAAGCTGTTAATTTGTGCATGGCTTGCATGGGGACTTTCAGGTTGCCATGTAGCAGAAGGAATATTAGGTAACAATTTATATAGCATTTTTAATGCTAATAATATAGAACTGGTACATCTTGAATTCAACACGTCCTACTTTCATCTGATATTTTATAAATGTATGAAATTAGGCTAATAAATCAATTTAGCCATGAAGCATAGAATCAACTTAGCAAGCTGTCATCATAAATTAAATTCACGCTTAAGTTTTTAATATAGCGCAAAAGAGATAATTAGCAAAAACAACACTTACTCTAAAAAGAGCAATACTAGAGCTTGTGGTCCTCCACATTTTTGGGACATTATGTCCTCATTTGTTAAGATAGAACCATGACATGTAATTAATTGGATGGCCATCTCTTTGATCCCCTTTATAACTTCCCGGTTTCTGAACATACGGGACATATACTGGTCACTAAACTTTTTCTCTGCACACACCCATGGAAGCTCTTACAATCATTTTGTACATTTCCCAGAAGTTTAATCTTGTACTCTATTTTCCCTCTCAATCAGTCCTTTTATCGTCCTTTGTGGAAATCTGAGCTGTGCTCAGCTCCAGGTTTGCTGCTTCTTTCTGGCCAATTCATATGCGCCTTCCTTACTAGCATTAATTTCCTTCATTAGCCATGGTCAGTTTCTCCAGGCACTCTTTAAAACGTTTGCCGTTGTCTAATCACCATCATCCCTTTAAGTAACATTCCCCAATTTATCATAGTCAGCTCACCCTTCATACTACTATAGTTTTCTTTATTTGAATTCAGGACCATAGTTTCGTAATCAACTTTATCACTCTCCATCTCAATAAGTCAGTCAATCATATTAGGATCACTCCTCCCCAAGGGGCCTTGCATGGCTAGATTCCCATATACAGTCAATGAATTCCTCCTCCTCTGTGGTATTGTTACCGATTTAACTTGCCCAATCTAGCTGCAGATTAAAGTCACAAGTTATAGATGTACCTTTATTACTTACATCTCTAATTCCTTGTTTAATGCTTTCCCTAAGATAACCACTATGATCTGGTGGATCCAAAGATGGGTCTGCAGGCATGTCTCCATAATCCCAACTATATCATATCCATTTATATCAACATGCATTACTAATTCAGCCACTTTACTGCAAATGCTCAATGCATTAAGACAGAAGGCTCCAAGGCTTGTCTTGTTAATATTCTTAGTTCCGTTTGCATTTTTTTTTGCACTGTGGCCCTGTTAGATTCTTGCTGCTGTATTCCCAGCCTATCACATTTTTAAAAATTCCCCATTCTGACTTTTGTTTTTGCCCTTATTTCCCTCTCCTCGGTCTCCCTGCATAAGTTCCCACTCCCCCATCATTTTAGTGTAAACCCTCTCCAACCATGCTAGCAAATACTCTCCTTAAAACATCAGTTTTGGACCTGCCCAGGTGCAAACCATCCAGCTTGCACTGGTCTTACGTCCCCCAAGAAATCTGAAACCCTCCCCCTTGCACCACCTTTCCATCCACATATTCATCTGATATATCCTGCTATTTCTACTGACTAGCGTATGGCACAGGTTGTAATTCTGAGATCACTTCCTCAGAGATCCTATTTGTTCCTAACTCCCTGTATTCTGCTTTTAGGACCTCATCCCCTTTTCTACCTATGTCATTGGTACTGAAGCGTACCAGGATCCTGACTCTTCACCTCCCAAAACAGAATATCCAATAGCCACTCAGAATACCCTCGATCCTCCCACTTGGGAGGCAAAATACCATCTTGAAGTCTATTTCTGTGCAGTTGAATCCCCCATTACCAAAGCCTTCCCACCCTCATTCTACCTCTCCTGAGCAGAGAAACGAACCGTGGTGCAATGAATTTGGCTGTTACAACTTTCCTCAGAGGCCATTCCCCTCAATAGTTATCCAAAGCAGTATATCTGCTTTGCAGAGGAATGGCCTTGGATGACTCATGTGCAGTTTGCCTAGTTCTCTCTCTGCCTGGCGGTCACCTATTCCCTCCGGTCGTCCCTGAGTCTAAGCCTGCAAAGTGACCATCTCTCTGTACATGCTATCCATCATACTCTCAAACTTGCCAATGCTCCATAGTGACCCCAGCTCTGAAATGCTGGCTTCCAGGAGCTGCAGTTAGACATATTTCCTGCATACATTCTGGTCCCAGGCACTTGAAAGCAGCATTATCCACTAGGAAAAAAAGAGTGAAAACTAGATTGGTAATCACAAGGTCATTCTGCTTTTCCCAGTGTCTGGTGCACACAGTTAAATGTACTTGGTTTTCTCAATTGGCAGGGGTGGTGGAAAGAAATCATGTCCTGAATAGTTTCACATCTTAAACTCTAAAATGGTTAATGTAAAGATCATATCTTTGCTTTCTCTCCATAAGCAAAAAAGTGGAAATTTAAAAGAACTATTTTAAAAACTAAGGACCGCAGAAGAGACTGCAGCACTTTTTAAAAAGCTTGTTACCAACACTCATTACAAAGTGCTGTTTACACCTCTGCTTGCTTAAGCAGTGGGGCAAGATCTTACAAATGGATGTGTACAAAGTGAGAAAACGTTTGACAATGTGTACACATTCGGCAGCTAGTAGCTGATTTGTTTGTGGAACTGTGACCAGTTGTAGATAATAACAGCCTTTTGCCTGCCAACAACTACGTCCCAGGTTGCTGAATAGCTTTGTACGTGTGAACAATATAGCCAGAAACCTTTGGACTTCTGGAAGGGGAGATGGTCTCTCTCTCTCTCCCTGCAGTAAGAAACACCTAAAGCCTAAAAAAGCCAGCTTATTTTTGCTCACCAGTTGCCGTAAGCTGTGGCATTTAAATGAGTAGCTAAGAGACTTCGCAATTTGTGAACCAGTTGCTTTGTGCCTCCTGCAAGGAATTGAAAGGTACCTGGAGAAGAGAGATCAATGAGCAGAAAGTCCTGACAAGCAAAAGGATCAGCTCAGCGAATCCTATGGATAGGGACCATTGAACTGCCTTCCCAGTCCTTCGTCCATCATAACACCAATACTTTTGTTTATCGGTCTATCTGCATGCATATGCATGTAAACAGAGTTTCAAAGGGGTTCTGCGTTTCAACTTGTAGCATTATATGTCAACTGTTCATTGTTGTTTACCTGTAGCTAGAATCTATTTATTTGTAATAAATAGTAATTCTTGTTAAGTACAGAAATCTGGCCCATGCTTTCTGTTAACCTGGGTCTAAAAAGACAGGAAAGTTGGAAAATTTTGTGTATTTTGATAAAACTTTTAACTTCTATGACAATTCTGAGAATAGCGGAGCTTGATTTCAGTGCACAACCCCAGTGAGGCATGAGACATTAAACAGTAATGTACTTTTTCTTGGGAGTAGGTCTAAAGACAATAGTACCCCTCTGGTTCCTTGAAGTTGCAATTCTTCACAAATTGTTGTAGTTGATTGGCTTGCCCAGCTGGTTTGTTGTTCCGCAGACGTTTCATTACCATGCTGGGTAACATCATCAGTGCAGCCTCCGATGAAGTGCTGTTGCGTTTTCCCACCTGATATTTAAATTCTGGACCCCGTTGAGCTGGATTACCTCACTTCCCGTTTTTCTACGCAATGGAGTGTATATGGGGTCGAGTTCTATGTGTTTGTTGACGGCTTTCTTTGTGGAGTACCAGGCTTCTAGGAACTCCCGTGCCTGTCTCTGCTTTGCTTGTCCCAGGACTCCAGAGTTTAAATACCAGGCAGGAAAATACAACATCGGAGGCTGCACTGGTGATGTTACCCAGCAGGGTGATGAAACATCTGCGGAACAACGAACCAACCACAACATCCACAACCCGACCTACAAATCTACTCTAAAATCTTCACAAATTAGCCTAGATAATTAGATTAATGCTTTCTATGTGCTAGATGTGCACCATTGTCAAGCCATTGTGTGCATTTCCTTCATGGAATCTGAATAGCAACCTGGTCATATTGCTCTTTCCATTGCTCAGAACACCATTGGCAACGTTAGTTCATCATTGGCATCCTGGATTATATCAGCTAACATGACATACAAGCTCCCAAGAAAATTAGGTATTGAGACTAAGCCATCCACTTTAGAAGGCAGTTAAAACAAAGAAGGCATAACTTTTTAACCCAAGCGCAGACAGTAAACTGGTAGCTGTAAATTGATTGACCATAAAATGATATGTCAAATTTTCCTTTTCATTGAATTCAATGCAAAGGTAAAATTGCGCAGTGTGAACAACATGTTGGCCATATTGCACTGACAGATTTTTGCCCACGAAAATGTTCCATTGTCCTTGGAAATTTTAATTGATACTAAATTATGTAATCGAACTCCATGCATTGGAAAATTTGAATGAATCAATCATTTTAGACACTGCCTAGAGGGCTGTTCTGTATAAACAATGTTCTTTGATATTTAAAAAAAAAAAAACTTGCCTGTATAACTACAAAGAACAGTTAAAAAGAAAATAACAGAATAATTTCTCTGGAACAGATTAAAAAATTCAATTATATACATAAAGCAAAAAACAAACATTTTGTAAACATCTCAATAAAAGAGATATGTTAATCTAAGGTTAACACCACGTTTCTGTGGACTGGATTGAAACTTTATCACTTCAATATGGGAACTTTAGCTTGACTGCAGTGTAATTCTGTTTGGCAGTTTCAAGGGTCAGAGTATATGAAGTTTGAGCAGTCATAATACCGCTTCTTATAGATTGTAGGTTAGGCCAGAAATTGTCCTGATTCTTACTGCTGGTTGTAAACTGACTGGACATAAAATCAGGAGGTCTCATTCCAAAAGGCCAGACAGAATGAAGAATGCAAGAAATTCAGCTAGTGCAATTTAGAATTCTCTTTTGCAGTTTGAGATAAAGCACGTTACTTGGGGAGTAAGTAAGGGAGTTCTACTTTGCGCATTGAGCTAATGCAAAAAGCTGATACTAGGTTAAAATTAAAAACTTCCAGTACTATCAATACTTGGTTCTTCTCAATTGTATAAATGACTTGACAAAAGCAAAGCACAACGTTTATACAGAACAGCTCACCATGACTGAATTGTTTCTAGCCCAAATTTCAATACCACATCAACTTTGACACTTAAAAGTTCAATTTTACTGGACAAAACAAAACTTTTACCTATTCAGAAGAAACACGCAAGATATCGCACCAAGTAACAAGATGATGGTCAAATAAAGTTTGAATTTTTCATATTCATCTTTGTAGGCAAACCTGTGAAAACATTGTTGGAAACAATAGTTAAGCTTTTTAAACCCGAATGGAATGGAACAAAACATGGACTTTATCTGTTTTTTTCAGTTTTAGAACTGTTCTTCAAATCCTAACTTGCAGACATAAGAGTAAATTCAACTTGTGTTTCTTTAAGTCAATGGTTTTAGATAGCTATTATACTAAACCCAAAAGCAGCGAGGATGTTGGCAAAAAAATGAGCATGTATTAAATCCACGAGACTCATCAACAGTTGTATTTCAGATTTTTGGAGAATGGGAAATGCACACTTTATTCATAATTTACAGGAGGTTTTAGTGACACCTGTTCTCATATTTTGGGGAAGATCTCATTCACTGACAACTTTGTACAGTAATAAATCTTGGCTTTGATTTAACTGTAAACTGCATTGGGGCCACTGCTGACCGATTGTTCAAGTCTTTATTCGGTATTGGTAAGAAATGCATAATATAAACTTCAGACTATCCAGCTCATGACCAACCAGAATTCTGTAGGAACTGGAAGTAATGACAACTCTTTTCATTTTGAGAAAGCTGGTCAGTTTCAGTATTGCAATAATGCATTATTATTAGCTGTTTTTAAATAATAGAAGAATATATTGCAAGTCTGCAAAATTTTTTCTTGGGCTTCACACTGAAATTATGAAGTTATTGCATCAGCTTGGCTATTGTGTTTGAACAAAGATATATCATTTAGAGCAACTGAAAATGCAACTGACAACTGATTTTTTTTAAACAAAATGTTAGTCTGATGGTCACGGAGTCAGCTTGGTCCTCATTTGCAGTGGTTTTACGGTTGTGCCCAGCTGCACCACAGCCCTTAACTGGCCAGCTACTTCTCCTCTCCCCTAAAGACAGCTATACCTTGTCTTGTGACAAGAAATGTAACTCCCAGTTAACTGGCATTTTTGATTGTTATCTAGCATGGGTGGTGCTAATCAAAGATACAAATACACAATTTATTCATGGAATAAACGGTGTGTGAATGAATATAATGTATGGTGATAGTTAAGAAAGGAATGGGATGGCGATAGGTTATAGCATTAACACCTGGTTTCCACACAGAACGATTAGGGTGTTCAATTCCCCTCTCTTCTCACTTTTCAATGTGAATTTTAGTAAGCAGAGTTAGACAATATTCCAACAGAAAAGAGGGTAATGTGGACGGCAGCAGTATAATGTCTCTCTGAGTGGTGGGTAAAGGGAGCTTTGTTAGTTATCTTTAAGTAAATAAGCCAAATTTACATCAAACTGAAGAATCATAAATAAATGTGAGCACCTTATGCTTTACCATTGTTTTTACAAGGAAAACCAGGCCATTACTTACTGAACTTTATGGAATGGCATTATTTCAGGAACAATATCAAATACTGATGCACAGTGACAGCACAGTTACAGTGCAATTATTTTATTAACTGGAGTATGCTTCAGATGGTTGGCTTGAGGTATAGGAGAATGCTGTTGGGTATGTCCACCAGTAAACCAGGAAAGCAAATAAAATTTCTAACAAACCAGCCCATTTGGAACCAACTAATTGCCAGTTTGTATGGCTGTGGCTCTCCTGGCATCAGCTCTGCACAGTGCACCAATGGTCTTCGGTTAGGAAAAAACCCCAGAGCTTGTTCGTAATAAAATGAAGGAGCCAATACTGTGGGAGAGTCCAGGAAGTTATGTACTGAACTCAATTCAGTGGCTTGCTTGATATTTTGGATTGCACATGGCACCTTCTGGGCATTTTTAATAAATGAATATATTTTCTGGGCTTTCTGTACAATTTTATAAAATTTAAAGATGAACTACAGGAAGCAAGTCACACTACTGCTTCTCAATAAGAAGTGGTGCTTTTAGGAAAGAAATGACAAAACATATACGAATTAACTTGGCAGTGTCATTTTAAAAGAAAATCCCAGCATCACAACTTGATGAGACAAGTGAAAGCCAAAAAGATTGTTGAATGTGGCTAGTAATTACGGTGGTAAATTTACTAAATACTGTTTTAGTACAAATTAAAGAAATTCTTCAGAAGACCTAACAATTATAAATGTAGTACTTAAGCCAAGCATACCAAAAAGGTTCCAGGTTAAATTCCTGGTGTGTAGTAAGTAATCTGATCTCATTAGCACAGTAGTTCCAACACTATGAATGATCTTAGAAACTCTGGGGTCCGATGGCATGAGAGAAAAAAGTCAGAATTCCTATTTATGATCACTTACAGCTGGAAGGTGCAAGTATGCACACTGGGTAAGTTCAGATCTGAATTCAACTGTAATGCTCCCAAAAGTCAAACATTCTGTTGACATACTCTTAACTAATGAAGAATGGCTTTTTAGGACAAAATGCCAAGTGTCTATTGGCACCTATAGAATTATATTCTGGGGTAAGTTAGAACCTTCACAAAGGGAAGAAAGCAAATAAGAAAAAAAAACTCTTTTGCAAAGTCAGCTGATACGCAACGTAACTTGTCGTAAGCACTGAAAAACATGCTGGAATATATTTTGAAAACCAGACCAAAAAATAAACTGATATTACTTAGCTTGCTTGCTGAGAAGTGTCACATTCACATTTCCGAGCACCAAGTTCAAGTATAGCCTGAAGAAAGGAAAAAAAAAATGTAGAGGGTTTAACTATTTGGAATTTCTTTTTATTACATCTTACCATTCCCAGACACAGCAAAATTGGAACTCCAATTTCCAATTTGTCACACATCATTTCCGTGATTCAGAAACCATGAAGTTATATAACTAGGACCGTAAGAAACAGCCCAGACCATCACGGAAACCAACCTCCCATTCACGGACTCCATTACACGGCCTGTTGCCAGGCAAAGGCTGCCAACATCAAAGACCCATTGCATCCTGGCATTCTCGTACAACCTCTTCCGTCAGGCAGAAGATACAGAAGCTTGAATACACGTACCAGCAGGTTTAAGAACAGCTTCTTCCTTGCCATTATTTGACGGATGAGTGGACTGTCTAACTTCAAACAATGCTGATCTTCCTGATGTCAATCTTGCCTAGCACACATCCTGCGCGCTGTGACTTGTAAGCCTCTGTCTGGTGTTTTTTCACCCCATGATCTGTATGTCCTTGCTTACAATGATCTGCCTGTACTGCTCGTAAACAAAGCTTTTCACTGTATTTAGGTATATGTGCCAATAAATCAAAAGAACACTGTCTGACCGGACTCATCAATAAGACTTTTGGAAAAGGTTTCTGGAAGACCTTGTGCTGATGAGATTCAATCTGGAAAAGAATGACTTTGTAAACAAAACCGAAACCTTTCATTCATTCCAACTGCGTCACTAAACGGAAAATGAGAATGAATGAATCAGAAGTCCAGATTTTTAGTGAGATTTCCAATCTAATACAAATTTTGAGGGGTTATCAAGGTATTTTATAATATTATGGACCAGGCTAAACCTCCTCAAAGTATATTAATAAGATAACCTAGACACCAACTTTTTCTTATTTTTAAAAGCAAGCGTAATGCTGTGTGTGTTCTGGATGCAATTTGATTGGTCAAACAATCAGGTTTGAAGCAAAACACACTTTATTCTTACACTATAGTTAAAATACAGACAAAATAAGAAAATAGTAGCTTAACTGTAACTCTACTGAAATGTTTAACAAAATAATATTTATGTTAACTCCCACTGATTAACTGTTCCAAGAGAGTCACATCTGATTAAACACACCCTTGGTAGAGAAAAATTCAGTAAAATAAATTTGTCTCACATGCAACACTTCTCCAGTCCAGGAGAAAAGAACATTAAGATAAAATTCTGAGAGAGAGTAATGTATAGCTGCTTCCAAACTCCAACAGCTAATGAAAGTTAAACTAAAATCCTGGTTATATGGGCGCTTGACCCCCCCACCCCTTCTTCCTACTTCTATTGTAGCAATTAAAAAACCCCAACGCCTCACAAACTCTTTATTGGATTGGAACAAACTGATCACCATCTCCATCTCAACGTCTTTTCATAAGAAAAAGGACAAAAGCCATAGTATTGTCACAATAAATTATCACAAAATAGGTGAAACAATTTTTTTTTAAAAAAAACTTATTTTACTAGTTCCAACCATTTGCCTTTTTGAAGTGTGAACTTGATAGATGCATGTTCAAGTTGGTTTCCATTACTTTACGGCAAATAACACCAGTGTGGGGTAGAGAATAAGAAAAAAGGGGGAAATGGCTGGCATATAGCATGTTGGCAATTCCTAACCGTAGGACAACTGAAATGCTCCGTTACCATATCTCCAGACCACTAAGGAAACAAAAACTATATACGTTTTAAAGTGTTTTTTTTTTTACATTGCATAAGGTTTTTTTTTGTAAAACCGACCAGATTTTTTTCAAAAATAAGGAGTTGTGTTTTCATTTAGGGAGGATCCTACATGTGGTTGGCTCTGGACAAGATTTTTTTCTTCGAGGAATTTACTGAAGTAGAAGTTTTTTTTAATTCAGTTAGTCAGCTAAGTGGTTGATTTTATTTAAGTTTTATACGTTTGCATATATATTGTATACACTTGCCTTTTTCCATCTTAACATTATTTTGTGAGGGTAACAAAAAGTAATTTATTTTACATATCAGATGTTTTGAAAGTTCCTTTTTTTAGGCTTAATGTTATTAAGGGCATATGAGGTACAGAGTGAGACAGCTAGTAGATTTTTAAAAAGTTACTACACAGCAGGTTGATGGGTGACTGTCAGGAAAGGTAAGAAGATAGTTCAAAAGTCTCCGCTGGCTATTCCTCTATTACATAGATAATCCATTTTTGGAACTGTTGAAGGGATTGCCTCCCTGCAGAAAATGGAAGAGGCAGTCAGTTATTGGACACTTGGAATCTTGGAAAAGCAGTGTTTGACAAAATTTAACACAATTATTGTTACAGGGGACTCGCCTGTCAGCAGGATTCTGTGGCAGGTAGGGTAAATTTAGGATGGTTTATAGCTTTCATGGTGCTAGGATTAAATCAATGATTCAAGCATATTGTTAAAGCCGAGATTAAGAAGCTGGAAACTATTGAACACATTGGTAGGAATGATATTTTTATGGAAAAGATTAAAGCAGTACAGAGTGTCTTCAAGAGGTTAGGGAGAAGATTAAAAAAAAAACCATAAAAGTAGTAATCTCTGGTTTACTCCCAATGCCAAATTCAAACAAGGGAAGGAACAAAAGGATAAAGGAGACAAATCAATGGCTGAAGAGCTGGTGAACTGATCAGGGATTCAGGTTTTTGGACAATTGAATGTCTTTTGGAATAGAAAAGACCTTTTCAAACAGTATGGGTCTAATCTGACCTGGAAAGGGAGACTTTATACTGATAGAGAGGGATAGTGGAGGTATTCTAAGTAGCAGTGTAAATAGAAAGATTGATGGGGAAGGTTCTGAATGCAAAGACAGCGTGTCAACTAGAAAAGAAAGACAACAGAGAGTCAGAGTTGTGGTAACTCTTAAGAACTGCATTTATTTCAATGCAAGGGGTCTTACAGGTAAGGCTGATGAACTCAGGGCATGTTTAAGAACATGGGATTGAGATGTCATAGCTGTTACAGAAACTTGGCTGAGAGATGGACAAGACTGGCAGCTCAATATTCTGGGTTTTAAATGCTATAGAAAGGATAGGAAAGGAGGCAAGAAAGGAGGGGACGTGGCACTTTTGATTAAGGAGCACATTGCTGCAGTAACTAGAGAAGATATTTCTGAAAAATCATCTAGTCAAGACATATGGGTAGAAATTAGAAGTATGAAAAGGGAAGATCACCTTGATGGGATCGTACTATAGGGCCCCAATCGTAGGAGGGAAATTGAGAAACAAACAAAAATGTCAGGAGATCTCAGATATATGTAAGCATAATAAGGTTGTAATAATTAGAGATTCTAATTTTCCAAACATTGACTGGAGCTACCATAGTGTTAAAGGTTTGGATGGTGAAGAATTTGTCAAATATGTTCAAGAAAATTTTCTTTATCAATATGCAGATGCTTCTAAACCTTGCAAAACTAGACCTTCCTTTGGGCAATAAGACAAGGTAGGTTACTGACGTAAAAGTGGGGGAACACTTTGGGTCTAGCAATCATAATGCTATTATTTCCAAAATACTATGGAAAAGGATATGTCTTCCATAAAAGTTAAAGCTTTTAATTGGAGTAAGGCAAACTTCAATGGTATGAGACAAGAACGTTCAAAAGTTGACTGGAGTGGAAGGCGAAGGGACATCTGACAAGTAGAAGGATTTCAAGAGTGTGATAATGAGAGTTCAGAGACATTATGTTCCTGTTAGAGTGAAGAGTAAGGCTGGTAAGATTAAGGAGCAATGGATGAATAAAGATATTGAGGTTCCAGTCAAGAATAAAAGAGATTTTATATATTTTAGATATAGACAACTTGGTTCAATTGAATCTCTTAAGAGTTGAGGAGCATTCTTAAGAAAGAAATCAGGAAGGGTATATGACTGCATTATCCTTAACCTTATCTGCTAATGCTAAGAGATTCTACAAATACATTAAGAGCAAGAGGGTAACTAGAAAGAGAGCAGGGCCTCTTAAAGATCAAGGAGGTTGTCTTTGTGTTGAACCCCAGGAGCTGTGAGAGATACTAAATGACTATTTCACGTCATTTTTTACTGTGGATAAAGAAATGGAGCCTAGAGAATGCAGAGAAATAAACTTCAATGTTTTAAAAATAGTTCATGTTACAGTAGTAGTAGTAGTTCGGGAGGGCTTAAAGAATATAAATGTGCATAAATCTCCAGGACCTGATCCAACATGTCCCAGAATGTTGTGAGAAGTAAGGGAAGAAACTGAGAGACCCCTTGCAAAAATATCTGTATAATCTATAACTACAGGCAAGGTGTCTGATGAAAGGAGGGTGGCTAATGGTGTACCTTTGTTTAAGTAAGGTTGTAAAGAGAAACTGGGGAACTACAGACGTGTGAGTCAGACGTCTGAGTTGTGGGCAAACTGTTGGAGGTGATTGTAAAGGATAGAATTTATGGACATTTAGAGAGGCAAAAATTGATTAGGGATAGTCAGCATGATTCTGCGCAAGGAAAATCATGTCTCACAAACTTGATTTTTTTGACGAAATTATCAAAAAGATTGATGAGGGCAGAGCAGTAAATGTTGCTTACTTGAACTTTAGTAAAGCCTTCAACAAGATTCCACTTGTTAAACTAATTAGTAAAGAACATCACATGGGATTCAGTTGAGCTTGCCAGCTGGATGCATAATTGGCTTAACAGCAGGAGAAAGAGTGGTGGTAGAGGCTTGCTTTTTGCACTGAAGTCCTGTCACCAATGTTGTTCCACAGGGATTGGCACTGGGTCCTCTTTTGTTCGTCATTTAGCTTAATGGTTTGGATAAGGATATAGAAGGCATTGTTAGTAGTTTCGTGGACAATACCAAAGTTGGTGGCAGAGTAGACAGTGAAGAAGGTTTTCGAAGATTACAAAGGGATCTTGATCAAATGGATCAATGGGCTGAAGAGTGGCAGATGGAGTTCAATTTGGATAAATGTGAGACATTGCATTTTGGTACAACAAACAAGGATAGGGCTTATACAATTAATAGTAGGTCCTTGGATAGCGTTGTAGAACAGAGGGGCCTAGAGGTGCAGGCAGGGTTGCAGGTACATAATTCTTTGAAGTTTGCATCACATATAGACAGGATGAATAAAAAGGTGTACGAGGTTGAAAGGCGACCTGATAGAAGTTTATTAAATAATGAGAAATATAGACAGAGTTAATGGTAGTGGTCTTTTCCCTAGGATGGGGTTTTCAAGTCTAGGGTGCGAATTTTTAAGGAGACAGGAGAGAGATTTAAAAAGACATCGGGGCATTTTTCTTTTTACACAAAGAGTAGTTCACGCATGGAATAAATTTCATGAGGATATGGGTACAACTACAATGTTTAAAAGACATTTGGACAGGTACATGAATAAGAAAGGTTAGGAGGGATATGGGCCAGGAGCAGGCAGATGGGACTAGTTTAGTTTGGGATTATGTTTGGCATGGACTAGTTGGACCGAAGGGTCTGTTTCCATGCTGTATGATTCTATCTGCAACAAATATTTAGTGACTGTAGTGGAGATATGTGTGGATACGTGCACTCATGGATATTGGTTTGAAACAGAAAGGGACTCGGTCCTGGTTTTCCTTACAGGCATGCCCAATTACCAAGCAGGTTCATGATACTGAAACAATATCTACAGCAGTGGTCTTCAGTGTGCTGTGACAAGGTTAGGCAGTTGCCACAAACTTTTTGGGAAGCAGCGCCGCTCTACCTGAGCATTGAGGCCAGGTGCTTGCTTTCTGATCTCCCCTGGAGACTCGGTGTCTATCATTGAAGGCATTACCGACTGACATCAGGCGCCCTGACAGCAGGGTGGGTTGAATAGCTCTAAGCGTCTGGTGAACTGCGCCGTCACTCAGTGAGTCTGTCATGTTTGACCATTCCTGAGCTGAGCCAGTTAGATCATGCACTGCTGCTACTGCGGGTTGTCAGGACTGTGCCAGAGCAGAGCAGAGAACGCTGTTTGTGCAGGAGCAGCAGTTTGCAGAGTTGGTCCTTTGTTGGAGCTGAGGGTCCAGGGACGATGGTTTTAACTTACTGCCTCACCAGAACCCTCCACGGTGTGGGGACAAGTGCTGCTGCTGGCAACTGGGCTTCCTAAGCGTCACTGGGCCGCACAGCAACTGCTGCAAGGTGGGCATGTATTGTGAGAGGCAGCAGAATGGTGGATGGATGGATGGGGAGTGAGGAGGCTGCATGGGAGCCTCATTGATCACACCCAGTGCCTCCATTCCCACTTGATATAGCAAATGCAATGTTTATGAGCAATCAATTCAGCTCAGAAAAATTGGGTGTGCCGTGAAATTGTTTCTCATATCAAAATGTATCTTGATGCTGAAAAAAATTGGGAACCACTAACCTAGAGTATTTCTATGCCAGAGTTTATCTTGTCAACTAATTGCCTCCTATCACCCTCCATTCCTTCCCATTCAACTATCCTTCTTGTTCCCCCATGCTAGATAATAATGCTTTATTTTCCTTAAGTACTCATTCTGTTACCACTTCCCACAACCCCATCCCTTTATAATTCGGACCCTTCTCAAAAAAAAAAGCTAATCTTACATCCTCACCAATTATCACCCTATTTTCTATCCCCATTTCCTTATCCCCTATTCCCAATTCCTTCACCTCCGCCGCATCCGCTCCCAGGATGAGGCATTCCACTCCCGTACATCTCAGATGTCCTCGTTTTTCAAGGACCGCAACTTTCCCCCAGCAGTGGTCGAGAACGCCCTTGACCGTGACTCCCGCATTTCCCGCAACTCATCCCTCACACCCCGTCCCCGCAATAACAACCAAAAAAGAATCCCCCTTGTCCTCACGTACCACCCCACCAACCTCCAGGTCCAACGCGTCATCCTCCGACACTTCCGCCATCTGCAATCTGACCCCGTCACCAAAGACATTTTTCCCTCCCCACCCTTGTCTGCTTTCCGGAAGGATACTCTCTCAGTGACTCCCTTGTCCGCTCCACACTCCCCTCCAGCCCCACCACACCCGGCACTTTTCCCTGCAACCGCAGGAAGTGCTACATCTGCCCCCACACCTCTTTCCTCAACCCAATCCCAGGCCCCAAGAAGACTTTCCACATCAAGCAGGTGTTCACCTGCACATCTGCCAATGTGGTATACTGCATCCGCTGTACCCGTTGTGGCCTCCTCTACATCGGGGAAACCAAGCAGAGGCTTGGGGACCGCTTTGCAGAACACTTGCGCTCAGTTCGCAACGAACAATTGCACCTCCCAGTCGCGAACCATTTCAACTCCCCCTCCCATTCCTCAGACGACATGTCCATCCTGGGCCTCCTGCAATGCCACAATGATGCCACCCGAAGGCTGCAGGAATACCAAATCATATTCAGCCTGGGAACACTGCAGCCCAATGTTATCAATGTGGATTTCACAAACTTCAAGAATCTCCCCTCCCACAACCGCATCCCAAAACCAGCCCAGCTCGTCCCCGCCTCCCTAACCTGTTCTTCCTCTCACCTATTCCCTCCTCCCACCTCAAGCCCCACCCCCATCTCCTATCTACTAACCTCATCTCGCCCCCTTGACCTGTCCGTCCTCCCTGGACTGACCTATCTCCTCCCTACCTCCCCACCTACACTCACCTTTACTGGCTCCATCCCTGCCTCTTTGACTAGTCTGTCTCCTCTCCACCTATCCTCTCCTCTATCCATCTTCTATCTGCCTCCCCCTCTCTCCCTATTTATTTCAGAACCCTCTTCCCCTCCCCCATTTCTGATGAAGGGTCTAGGCCCGAAACGTCAAGCTTTCCTGCTCCTATGATGCTGCTTGGCCTGCTGTGTTCATCCAGCTCCACACCTTGTTATCTTGGCATTTATACCATGCCTTTCATACCCTCAGGACATTCCATAGAGTTTCATGGCTAATGAAATGTGTTTTAAAAGTTGCCAATATTGTAGATAAATGCAATAACCATTTTACATACAGTGAAGATTCACAACACTAAGATTAATGTCCAAATAATCTACTTTAATATCATTGGCTGAATGTTAACCTTCAGCCAGGCTATCTTTTGAACTACCTGGTTCTTCTTAAGTGTCATGGAATTTTCTACATTTACTCAAGGGCAACCAGAATGTGGGTTTAGTGTCTCATCACAGTCCCACTGTACTACACTAGCGTCAATGTAAATTCTTTTGAATGGCGTTGGAGCCCAGGACATTCTGAAGTGAGTACTGCCGCTGGCACGAAGGTCTTTTAAAGTGTTCCCCTCAACTCTGCGTCCATCTCTTCCGTAGTACCCTACTCTAAACCTCTCCTATCCAGCATCCACCCTTCTTATTTGGGCTGAAATGGCTTGAGCCAAAGTCATGAATTATATTTTCTGTGACTGTGAACTTAGGACATTCTTCTGCCTCAATCTATCTTTGGCAGTTGATAGGTTGGTCACGCCGATTTCCACCAAAGCATCTACCACTGTTTTCCAGCAATCATGGCCAATCATGTTTCCAGTTTTGCTTTTATTATCTTTATTCATTCACAGTATCTGGGCATCACAGGCCAGCATTTATCTATCCGTAATTGCCATGAAGGCAGTTAAGAATTAGCCACATTGCTGCGAGTCTGAAATGACATGTAGGCCAGATCAGTTTTTATGACAATGTTAGTTAAACCAGCCCTTTATTCCAGATTTTATTTAATTCAAATTTCATGACCTGCCAAAGTGCAATTTAAAACATATTCCAAGAACACGAGCCTGGGGTTCTGGATTGTCAATCCAGTGACATGACCACACCCCACCATCTTCCTCGGTGCTATACTCTTCCTCTACATAACTGCAGTGGTGCATTTCAATAAGTAAATTCTCTTCCCTCCTCTGCACTGCAGTCCCTTGATCCTATCCTCTTTCTTATCTACAATTTACTGCTCGTTGATATCTGCAAGCATCAGCTTTCACATGTATACAGATAAACTCCACCACCCACTCAAGTAATTATTTCAACATAAATCAGGCAATTCAGAACTTCAACACTGACTAAATGCTAGTGATCAAAAACAGCACATAGTGTGGATGGGAATCATCCACTGAACCACCCGCAACAGGTTCAGCTTGAAAGCTCATTCACCACTTGTCATATTCATTCTCCAAAAAGTCTATGAATCTATTTGTCACCTTAGGGCTCTTGTGGTATTCCCACTTCTGGGCCAGAAGGGCTGGGTTCAAGTCCCAACCGCAACAGAAGTGTGTCATAACATTTCTGCACAAGTTGATTAAAAACATTTATCTGTTGCCTCGTCCCAGCCTATTTCTACATTCATTTCCAACCCTATCATTCCCTCCTCTGTTTGTCTGATCCTGCCTTTTTCAGTATCAACACTTCCTTCACCTTTCTAGGAAATACAGAGCCATCGGCTCTCCAGTTCTACAACAGAGAAGTCTGTCCCTAAATATCTCTAACTCTAACTTCAAAAGTTGGACTTCTTAAAAACCACATTTAGCCAAGCTTTTGGTCATCTCTTTGAATGTTTTCTTCCTTGGCTGTGGTCCTGTTTCCCTCCATATATTCATAAAATACACTGGGAAGTTGCTTTTGCTATGATCCCAGCAGATGTTATTACTCGACAAGTCAGATCCTAACCAGGAACCCAGCTTGATAGATCACAGTTTTATTTGTTTTGGTTTGAACAAAGTGGTTTTTCGCTGAACTATAAATATGCAATGCTGCAGATTTCGTTTAACAATGAAATTCAAGTTTATTACAAACGGAACAAAGAGAAAATACAATAATCCAAACTATCTGCTTAGAATACAAATTCAACGATTTCAAACACATTATAAAAGTATAATTGAATTAACTAATAAAAATACCTTTGCAAGTTAGAAAAACAAAACCAAAAAACAGCTGCTACAAACTAGCTGTTTCTAACTCTTAGTATTCAATTTTTAAAATGGAACCATGATAACTTCTTCCTGGAGCTATGGTACACTTCAGCTTCAATGCACTTAGCTTAAGTAAACATTTCCTGGTTTTTAATCACACCTAAAACTAACAATAACTCTTCACTCAAAAGGATCTACCTCACTCTCCTCTCTTCTCAGGAGCATTGCTCTATACAACCATCCTGTGCCAAGTTCTTCACAGGACTAAAACACTATCTGAAGTGAAAAATGTACCAAACAATTTCTCTCAGTGAGCCAAGGGAACATCCAAGTTAAAAAAAATCAGATTTCAGAAAAACTTTTGAGGTTCCATTACCTACCATGCTGCGTCACAAACAATTTAAAAATTAACAAAATTTCAACAATGCACAAAACCCATCCATTCTACAGCTAGGCTTCAAAAAAAAATGCTTTTACAAAATCACAATGGTTACAGAAAACGTACAAGTTAATAATTAAACTTCAGACACAGAAAAACACACCACTTACTGACAAGCCCAGAAATCTAAGCTTGCAGTAACTAACACCAAAACTTATACATATCCCCCTCGCAATTTACACACTTCATGTTAAAAGGTGCTACGTATTTGCAAGCTGTCATTGAATTACATTTGCAGTGAGAGTTGCCATCTTTAGGAAAAGTTCTTTTTAAAATAAAAACCAAACAGTCTGTCCGACTCTACGATTTGTTTCGATTTAACAAATCAAGGTTAAGTTTCGTGATCTAATATTTTTGTTGAAAGGAAGGAGGCAACGCAATCCAAAAAGTAAATCACAGAAGTATCACATTTGGAGCTGCAAAGTTCGTTATTGGTTAACATGGTTAGCTGGGACCTGGACTTGGATGCAGATAGAGGAGGTAAGAACCTCTCTACTCTTATCTTATTTCATATATAGGATGCTTAAGCTAACCATGGCAGCTCTGAGTGGGTGTCAGCTGTTCTATTAAAATGTCTTTATTTTGTCAAGATTTAGAAACTTGCTCAGAATATCTACCAAGGTTAGCTGTCGCGCAAAAAGAAAAACATTAACTCCTGTGCGCAATACCTGCTAACCTCCTAGGTTTGTGATTCATAATTGGGCATGATGAGTTTTGCTCCACATTTCAGTTCAGTACATGATCTAGGATTGATAGCTGCTCACACTGTCCCCAGAAAGGAACATGCTACACTACCAAACACTTGCATCTTTCACCTAACAGGGCAAAATTTCAAACAATAAAAAAGCGCAGGTTCCTGTGTGAAGCCTCCCTCCCATGAAAAAGTATTGTTGACCCTTGCTAGCTTCATAAAAGCCAATATAATTTGTGAAGAAATAGATGGTAGTCCATACTGCCAATGTTACTCTTCTAACAATTTTCCTTTTACAGAGCATTTTTAAATAAAGTGTAAATAAAACATACCCATTTTTCTTGGGCAAGAACGCTTCCATCTCAAAGAAAACGTTGCGTCGCTCTTTGATATCATTATTAAATTTCTGTATAACTTCAGCTTCTTCTACATTAGCAGAATGTTTATACCTGTGTGAAAAGCAATGTATAACATGTTGCACATCTTAGATCATCATCCTGATAAAGAAACAGAAATAAGCTATTACAACAGTGTGTGGTTTCCAGCTATATTTAAGGATAAGACTGGCTTAAGACAAAAAGATCTGAAAGATTGTGCGTGACAAGGAACCATGTAAACGTAGCACCTAATGTTCAGTAGTGAAATGTAAATTCTTCTAGACCCCGTCAAATAGGTGAAATTATTGGACACAAGGGATTAGTTTTCCTTTTGTTTACCTCCCATTACAACAGTTTGGACCAATGCTTTTGTACAATATGATCAAAATAGCTTCATCATGTTAGCATTCAGTGCACTTCATGTGCTGGACAAAGAAGTGGCAGATGAAAGTCAACCTACAAAAGTGTGAAGTGATTCATTTTGGAAAGTCGAATTTGAATGCAGAATACAGGGTTAATGGCAGGATTCTCAGCAGAGTGGAGGAATAGAAAGATCTTGGGGTCCATGTCCATAGATCCCTCAAAGTTGCGACCGAAGTTGACAGGGTTGTAAAGGAGGCGTATGGTGTGTTGGCTTGCATTGGCAGGGGAATTGAGTTTAAGAGCCGTGAGGTTATGCTGCAGCTCTATAAAACTCTGGTTAGACCACACTTGGAATATTGTGTTCAGTTCTGGTCACCTCATTATAGGAAAGGTGTGGAAGCTTTAGAGAGGGTGCAGAGGAGATTTACCAGGATGCTGCCTGGACTGGAGGGCAGGTCTTATGAGGAAAGGTTGAGGGAGATAGGGCTTTTCTCATTGGAGTGAAGAAGGATGAGAGGTGACTTCATAGAGGTGTACAAGATGATGAGAGGCATAGATAGAGTGGATAGTTAAGAGACCTTTTTCCCCCAGGGCAGGAATGGTTATTACGAAGGGGCATAATTTTAAGGTTACTGGAGGAAGGTATAGGGGAGATGTCATAAACAAATACTTTTAAAAGGCTCTGAAATTAAATTGACCTCAGAGAGTAGCTAAATCAAAACAGCAAAAGCATAGTAACATTTATATATATATTGTAAAATTTTGCATATTAAAAGATCAACATAGATATGAACATCTGCCTTTAAAGTTTTTTGTTAAAATATTACTTTATATACTCACAGGTTTCAGCTAAGCACTTTGGTTTCTTTAGTGCTAGAGGTTTAGTCAAATCACTCTTCCCAACACACTTGTAGTAAATCAGCCTCTCCCCTCCACCACTATATACACATTTCTCTTACCAGACACACCCTCAGCCCTAGCCACAAGTCCTCTTCCCAAGTCTCATCCTTCTCCCAGCAGCCCCCATTTACTCACTCAACAGCCTGGCCTTGCCAATAATCTTACAGGAACGTCAAACCATCCTGGTGCACCACAGACCCCTTCATAGCCAGGCCACTACAATTAAAATAAAACACAGAAGAATGCTTCACCTGAAGAAGGATCAAACCAGACTCGACACGTTAACTCGATTTGTCTCTCCACAGATACTGCCAGACCCCAGTTTTTCCAGCATTCTCTGCGCTTGTTTCAGATTTCCACCATCTGTAGTATTTTGCTTTCATCCACCACAACTGAACTCCGGTGCCAATTCACTATCACTTGGTAAAATAAGCTATCCAACCGGAACATGGAGTCTTTTTCAAAGCATGTCTCTTAACGTGTGAGTTTTGTCTTGTTTTGCAAGAACTCTTCGAAACTGACCGATAAAGAACTCATTATAAACAAAAATGTACCAATGTGAATTAGTGGAAGCAAACTGTCAAATTACTTTCTGAACTTTTTTTAAACAACCCCAGAATATTACCTGGGTCTCTGGTTTAACAATCCAGCAATAATACCATTAGGCCATCACCTCCCCAAATATACTTGACTATTTTCTCTTGCGCTGTAATGGGTACTACAGTGTATTTAATCTATAGCATAAAGCAACTCAACAACGAAAGCCCACAAACCAACAATCACCCTATGATAGCTACTGATGAACGTAAAAGGATCCCATAACCAAAACCAGCAAAACTGGGGCAATATTCAAATTACAATTCAAGAACTGCGGGAAACACTACATAGGCCAAATCAGAAGAAAACTGACTATATGGATACATGAACACCAACTAGCCACCAAGAGACATGACCAATTCTCATTTGTCTCACTACACACGGACAACGAAGGACACGAATTTGACTGGGACAACACATCCATAATCGCACAAGCCAAACAGAGACACACTAGGTAATTCCTGGAGGCCTGGTATTCCAACCAGAACTCCATCAACAAACACACGGTACGCAGGGTTTAGTTCAAACACTGAGAAACAAAACCAGCAGTCATACCAACCACCCCAGAAAACCGAGGCATATAAATAACAAATGGGACAGAACAGTGACACTTCACTAGAGGTGCACTGACAATGATACCTAGCAGGGTGACGAAATGTCTGCAACCAAACACACCGGCTCAGCGTGCATGTCTACAACCTCATCCATAACCCAAGCTACAAATCTTCACAAAAAAATTTAGGCTGGCAATGCGTTAACAATGATCTTATTGTTATAAAAGGTGCTTACACTCAGTCGGCAGACTTGAATTGTCTACTAAATTAGCTGCAACAAGTGATGTGCACATTCAGAAAATTCTTAATAACAGAGGCAAGGGTGAGATATTGATGCTTTGTGTGAGGCAAATGGCAGCGCAACATGTGAAAGCAGCTGGAGTTGCTCAACTTATTTATTTCTGCAACTAAGTCTGATTTTCCAGTAAAATAAAAAGAGTATTACAATTTTCTTTAAAAACAGTATTCAAATGCACCCCCACATGTTCATCGTTAGTTTATTTACCTTCGGAGATTGCAAGCAAGATCTTTTATTCTTCTTTTTTGTTTACTTATCGAGTTGCTGCATATAATCTGAAGGTTTGAAAGCTCATCAAGTTTTTGTCTATATACTTTGTGTGTTTCCTAAAAACAAAGATAGATAAAAATTATACACTCTACAGATTGATACATAAATAAAGGGTTAAAAAGAAAATCAGTAATGAAAATACAACTGCAATTTTTTTTAGTGTTTAAAAATAAGAGGAACTGAATTTAACCACCCATCATCATAAAAGCTGTTTAGAAAGATCTGGTGGATGAACTTTAACTTCATTTTATGTTGTTAAGATGCAAGGACAAAATTAAAATAATTGAAAAAAGTGTGGAAAGAAAATGTGTAAGACACAGGAAATATCTTGGTACTTTCTCCCCTGCCTAGAGAGCTCCTCACCTCAGTTACACTTCTTTCACTAAGAACGGGTTAGGGACAACAAGTTTTAAAAGAACCCTTATTTAGATAACAGGTTAGCTTTACTGTCTTACTTTATCAGAGTTGCAATGTTCAAAAATGTAAACATTCAAATGCATTTGATTGAAACATCAGGTTTTGCTCCAACTCCATCAAACCACCATGGTCATAAAGCATTATGCTAATTTCACATTTTGTTTTAAGTCTTTTTTAGTACATTTCCAACAGAACACTGTTCTCCTTGTACTCTCTTTCCAACTGGTAGTGATTTAATCTGAGGATCACCATGCTCAGGCAAAGGGAGAGGTTGAGACGGAGAGTCCTTTCACGGTAACCTCAGCCAGTGTGGAAATTGATTTCACACTGTTAGGAATACAAACCAGCTGTCCAGCTAACTGAGCTAACCAAACCCCACCACCTGTCCAATTTATAGTCGACTCGAGTGAGTTATGACATCTTCACTGATTTTACCTCCTGGGGGTTAACCAAACTGTAATATAATGTAAGTACTGGAGAAATGTTTTAGTCATTATGAAACACTAATCTCTCATCAAACAGTGAAACTGATAATCTAATTGGCATAAAACTAACTTTTTTATGGTTTCGGGGGTGCAGGGAGGGAGTTATTATCATTGGAGTATATTTTGTAAGGAAATAACATTTTCTTTCAGAACATTGTTGTCCGATAGAAAATCACGAGCTAGCCACAGGTGTAGCTATGGCAACATTGTTGGAACCACATGTACTAGATTTTGTACAAGTTTCTTTTAACTAAAAGTAACAAATACATGCAAAAAGTGAATTTAACTAATCAAAAACACATACCTCATCCTTCAATGAAAAATTTTGTAATCTTATCAAAGTGGGGAATTCTGGCATGAATTTCAACTTGTAGGTTTTCTTTACTTCAGAGCGCTTATTGAAAATGTGGACACATGTGAAATATGCTGTTCCAAATACTGCTTTCCATCTAGGACACTTGCCTTAGCATGACGACCCCTATTAGAGAGGTCAGTTATTTGTTCAGTTTGCTTTCTGGCTTGGAGCAGTTATTCTGATTGTTCAAGCTGGTCATGATGACAGGTCCACTCTCCATAAACACTTGCCAGTTTTACCATCATACTGAAATCTGATGTTTACAGCCAGTCTACACACCATTTTAGGAAATAACTTACATGCAATAGCCAAATAAAGTGGACTTGCACAATATATTTACAATTTTATCAACAAATGCACAAAAGAGGTTGATGTACACAAAACTATCTGTATGCATGAGTAAAGATCACATTCCCAATAACAGTGCCTAATAAAAACGTAAATTGGGCATATCCAATGAGCAACTTGTATTATTCAATACACAAGCCACTAGCTACAACTTTAGTGCAAATTATGAGAAATATGAACACATACAGCAAATATTACTCGATTTGAAAATTTAAACTTCTGAAAATAGTTGTTTACCATAAAGGATACTGAAGAACTAACACTGTTTTGAATTGCATAGCTATGATTCTTTTGTTGCAATATTATACACTCTTTGAAAAAGGAATCTATTTCAGATAAACCACTTTGATTTGGTACATCTCAAACAATACAAATTGACTAACTTAGAATTTAAAATTCTGGCACAGGTTCACTGGCATTAAACTGAATTTGTGTAAACAGTTTCACAGATCATTTCATTCTTCTTACTGTACAAAACTTAATTCTCTGTCAAGGGATCTGGCGATTAGTGTAATAACATTTTAGACAGTTGATCACCGAACAACTTGTCTTTTAATACAGAAACACGCCAAAGAGTCGGTTCAGTATTTACCTTTAGAAGGCAATAGTTCCATGCATACTGCAAGCCCTATGCTGATTTAGCTTTTTTTGGTGATACTATGCAATCTATGTTTATTTTTATTGAGTGAATTGGTCAGTTGACTTTTTTCAATCATGGTCAACCATGACTACTCCCTTGATACATACTACAAAGATAAGTACAACTGAAACATGAGTGTCAGAGCAGAAAATGTAACTTTCCTTTAATATGCTAGAAAGATGGGCCTTCTGCTATATTCATTTCGGAGTTCTGCTTTCCAATGGCCTTGATGAGTGTCAGTGCCAAATTGACAGAAATTGTCTGTTCAAACCAACAGACAGCCCAAACTCAACAAGGACTCCCTTGTAGCTATCAGAAAGAGTTTTGCATAAAAATAGAATGGTTAGGAATACAGAATAGTCACAGCAAACAAGGAAGTCATAGAACAGTGCAAAATTTAATTTTCTAGTTCTGGTCCAATACAGCGCAGAGACAGATCCTTCAGTCCGAGCAGTCCATGATGTCCAAAATCCCAACTAAACTAGTCCCACCTGCCTCCATTCAGCCCATAAACCTCCAAACATTTCTTATTCATGTACTTATCCAAATATCTATTAAACATTGGAACTGTACCCGCATCCAAAAATTTCTCTGGAAGCTCATTCCACACACAAACCATTCCCTGTGTAAAAAATATGCCCCTCATTTCTTTAAATCTTTCTCCTCTCACCTTAAAATATGTCCCCCTAGTCCTGAAATCCCCCAGTCTAGGAAAAAGATACCTGTCATTCACCTTATCTAGATCGCTCATGACCTTATAAACCCCTATAAAGGTTACCTCTCAACCGCCTACGCTCCAGTGAAAAAAGTCCCAGTTTATTCAGCATTTCTTTATAAATCAAAATCTCCATTTCCGCAACATCCTGGTAAATGTCTCTGAACCCTCTGGAGCTTAATAATATCCTTCCTATAACAAGGTGACCAGAATGGGACACAGTACTCCAGAAGAGGCCTCACCAACATCCTGTACAACCTCAACAGTATGTTCCAACTCCTATTCTCAAAGGTCTGAGCAATGAAAGCATACATACTAAACATCCTGTTAACCACCCTGGGTATATAGAACATAGAACAGTGCAGGAACTGGAACATGCTCTTTGGCCCATGATGTTGTGCTGAACATGAGACCAAATGAAACTAATCCCTTCTGCCTGCCCATGGTCCATAATCCCTCTATTCCTTGCTTATTCATGTGCCAATCTAAAAGCACCTTAAACAATGCTATCATATCTGCCTCCACCACTAACCCTGGCAGCACAATCCAGACACCCACTACTTTTGAAAAAAAAACTTGCCCCTCACAGCTGCTTTGAACTTATCCACTCTAACTTTAAATGCATGCCCTCTAATATTAGACTTTTCAACTCTGGGAAAAAGATTCTGACTGTCAACCCTATCTATGCCTCTTATAATTTTATAAACTTCTATCAGGTCTTCCCTCAGGCTCTGCCACTCCAGAAAAGACAACCCAATTTTGTCCAGCCTCTCCTTATAGCTCATACTCTCTAATCCAAGCAGTATCCTGGTAAACTTCTTCTGCACCCTCACCAAAGTCTCCGCATTCTTCCCAGAATTGAATTCAATACTCTAAGTGAGGCCTAACCAAAGTCTTATAAAGCTTCAACATCACTTATTCTTGTATTCAGTTCCCTGACCAATAAAGGCAAGCATACCAGATAACAAGCATGGGGCTGGATGAACACAGCAGGCCAAGCAGCATCATAGGAGCAGGAAAGCTTGACGCTTCGGGCCTAGACCCTTCATCAGAAATGGTGGAGGGGAAGAGGGTTCTGAAATAAATAGGGAGAGAGGGCGAGGCGGATAGTGGATGGATAGAGGAGAGGATAGGTGGAGAGGAGGCAGACAAGTCGAAGAGGCGGGGATGGAGCCAGTAAAGGTGAGTGTAGGTAGGGGGGTAGGGAGGAGATAGGTCAGTCCAGGGAAGACGGACAGGTCAAGGGGGCGGGATGATGTTAGTAGATAGGAGATGGGGGTGGGGCTTGAGGTGAGAGGGAAAACAGGTTAGGGAGGTGGAGATGAGCTGGGCTGGTTTTGGGATGCGGTTTGGGGAGGGGAGATTTTGAAGCTTGTGAAATCCACATTGATGCCATTGGGCTGCAGGGTTCCCAGGCTGAATATGATTTGCTGTTCCTGCAGCCTTCGGGTGGCATCACTGTGGCATTGCAGGAGGCCCAGGATGGACATGTCGTCTGAGGAATGGGAGGGGGAGTTGAAATGGTTCACGACTGGGAGGTGCAATTGTTTGTTGCGAACTGAGCGCAGGTGTTCTGCAAAGCGGTCCCCAAGCCTATGCTTGGTTTCCCCCGATGTAGAGGAGGCCACAACGGATACAGTGGATGCAGTATACCACATTGGCAGATGTGCAGGTGAACATCTGCCTGATGTGGGAAGTCTTCCTGGGGCCTGGGATTGGGGTGAGGGAGGAGGTGTGGGGGCAGGTGTAGCACTTCCTGCGGTTGCAGGGAAAAGTGCCAGGTGTGGTGGTGCTGGAGGGGAGTGTGGAGCGGACAAGGGAGTCGTGGAGGGAGTGGTCCCTCCGGAAAGCAGATAAGGGTGGGGAGGGAAAATTGTCTTTGGTGCTGGGGTCTGATTGCAGATGGCGGAAGTGTCGGAGGATGATGCGTTGGATCCAGAGGTTGGTGGGGTGGTATGTGAGGACGAGGGGGATTCTTTTTTGGTTATTATTGCGGGGACGGGGCGTGAGGGATGTGTTCCGGGAAATGCGGGAGACACTGTCGAGGGCGTTCTCGACCACTGTGGGGGGGATGTTGCGGTCCTTGAAGAATGAGGACATTTGGGATGTACGGGAGTGGAATGTCTCATCCTGGGAGCAGATGTGGCGGAGGCGAAGGAATTGGGAATAGGGGATGGCATTTTTGCAGGA
>JAHRHZ010000098.1:19623882-19634603 GCA_024137785.1 Ginglymostoma cirratum
AGGCCCGAAACGTCAGCCTTCCTGCTCCTCTGATGCTGCTTGGCCTGCTGTGTTCATCCTGCTCTACACCTTGTTATCTCAGATTCTCCAGCACCTGCAGTTCCTACTACCTCTGAAATATTCTTATATAAATCATTTATATAAATGACAAACAAAAGTGAACCCATAAACCATCACCCATCCCTGTGGAACACTGCTGGTAAGAGGCCTCCAGTCTAAAAAAACAACCCTCCACCATCACTCTCTGTCTCCTGCCGTTAAGCCAATTTTGTACCCAATTGGCAAGTTCACCCTGAATTCCATGTGATCTAACTTTACTAATTAGTCTACTATGTGGAGCCTTATCAAAGGCTTTACTAAAGTCCGAGTAAATAATGTCTACCGCTCTTCCCTCATCAATCTTCTTGATTACTTCCTCAATCAAGTTTTTGAGACACAATTTCCCTCGCACAAAACCATGCTGACTATCCCCAATCATTCCTTGCCTCTCCAAGTGCGCATAAATCCTATCATTCAAAATCACTTCCAACAACTTACCCACGACCGAATTCAGCCTCACAGGTATAGTTCCCAGGCTTCTCCTTACACCCCTTTTTAGACAAAGGCACCTCACCGGTAGTTATAGATGATACAACTACTTCTGCAACGGGCCCAGCAATTTCCTCCCTAATGTCCCACAGTGTCCTGGGATACATTAGATCTGGTCCTGGAAATCCATCCACCTTTATATTTTCTAAGGCCTCCAGCATTTACTCTTCTGTAATGTGAATAGTTTTCAAAAATCAATATTTAGCTCCCTGTGTTCTCTAGCCTCCATTTCTTTCTCAATAGCCAAAGCTGACAAAATATTCATTTAATATCTCTCCCATCTTCGATCTGTAAAGAGGCCCTACTCTCTCTCTAGTTGCTGTAATTCTCTTAATGTACTTGTAGAAACTCTTTGGATCAGCCTCAGCAGATAAGGTTAAGGATATCTCATATGCTGTCTTTTCCTTCCTGATCTCCCTCTTAAGAATGCCCCAACACTCTCGATACTGTTAAGAGATTCATTTAACCCAGTTTTCTATATCTAAAAAGACTATTTTCTATTCTTGTCTAGAACCTTGAAATCTTTATTCATCCATTGTTCCCCAATCATGTCGGCCTTACCTTTCACTCTAATACAAAGATATGACTCAGAACTCAGTATCAGGCTTTTGAAAGCCTTCCACTTATCAGACATCCCTTTACCCGCGAACAGTCTATTCCAATTAACTTTTGAAAGTTCTTGGCTCATCCCATTAAAATTTGCCTTACTCCAATTAAGACCTTTAACTTTTATGGAAGTCTTATCCTTTTCCACATTTTAAAACAAATAGAATTATGATCACTCGTCTCCAATTGTTCCTCTACTACCACTTTAGTCACTTGCCCTGTCTTTTTACCCAAGAGAAGGTCTAGTTTGCTCCTTCTCCAACATTAATATTTACGTATTGATAAAGAAAATTTTCTTGAACATATTTAACAAATTCTTCACCATCTAAACTTTTAACATTACCGTAACCCAGTCAATGTTTGGAAAATTGAAAAAAAACTACTATTGCAATCTTATTATGTTTACATACATTTGAGATCTCTCTACATATTTGTTCCTCAAATTTTCCTGACTACTGGGGGCTCTATAGTTCAATTCCATCAAGGTGTTCATTCCTGTCTTATTTCTAATTTCAACCTATACAATTTATTTTCGCTATACGATTTCAGAAATATCTTCTCTGGTTACAGCAGCAATGTCTTCCTTAATCAAAAAGGCCACACCCCCTCCCTTTTTGCCTCCCTTTCTACCCTTCCCATAGCATCCGAAACCCAGAACCAGCTGCCAGGCTTGCTCGTTCCTCAGCCAAGTTTCTGTAATAGGTATGACATCCCAATCCCATGTTCCCAAATATGCCCTGAGTTCGTAAGCCTTACCTGTAAGACCCCCTGGTATTGATAATAAATGCAGTATAATTCTTCAGAGTTACTTCAGTCTCTGACTTGCTCTTGTCTGACTTTTTTAATTAACTTTTTTTTTTCAGATTCAAACTTGGTAACTGGAGGCTGGGCCAGAAAATATATTACCATGAAACAGACATACTGTATAAAAATCAATTGATTCACCAAGGTTCTACAGGGGAGGAAACATGCTCTTCCATCTGGGCTGGCTCACAAGTGACACGTATCCTAAACAAGACAGTCTTAATGTCCCAAGAAAGCCACTCCACTCAATTGTACAAATTGGATATTTGTTTGCCTTGTAATCTAGAAGTCAATTTAAGGATGGGCAACAATTTCTAGCTTTTCTTATTTCTCATATCAGATAATTAAGTGAATCTGGGCTAAATACAAACACATTACAGAAATCCAAGACATAAAGCCAGAGTACTAATTCACATAGTATCCAATCTCTTGCCATAGATTGGTGTAGTTTAATATTTCAGAAGTTATTTTCCTAGTTTTTTTAAAAATGTTAATTTCATAAAAATATATTTCATATTATGTTCAATTTTCTTATCGGAGCTGTAAAATACAATCATTGCTAACATTTCCATTCTCTAGAATTCACACCTTAGCTATGGAGATAAAAAGGGTAAATTTCTATTGTAGTGTGGAAGCTTGAACGTCCTGCTTCTGGTCAGGAAATAGTTATGCGCTGTAACTCATACTTGCAATACATTTTTAGTGCACTAACAGACCTATACATCACCATAAAACAAAACAAAATCTTTGAAGGAAAATTAAAAATATAATAATCATATCATAATCATGAGGGAGTGGGAAGGTTGGAAGTTGCTGATGATTGCACAGGTTCAGTACCACCAAATGCTTGAACATTACCATCTCCATCAGAAAAAAAAAGACTAACCACTTTCCTTTGATATCCAATGGTTTTACTGTTTCTCAACATCAACATACTATGGGTTACCATTGACCATAAATTTGGCTGGACTCATCATAAATAAATACTGTGATGATAAGGGCAGATCAGATGCTGTTCTGCAGCAAATAACTGTCTAAAAAAAAGCACAATTCCAAAACATAGTGATACTCTCCATATACCAATACAGCTTCTAGTAACATTTAAAACACTTGAGTACAGGGGCAAAGCAGCCTTTCTCTTAATTATTCAGGATCCTGGAGTTAAATTGAAATAAATCCTGCACATCCATGTTTAACTAGGGGAGGATATGGCCTAGTGCTGTTATAGCTGGATGTTAAAAAGAGACCCAGATAACGTTCTGGGGACCAGGGTTTAGATCCCACTACGGCAGATGGTGGAATTTGAATTCAATAAAATAGCTGGAATTAAGAACCTAATGATGACCATGAATCCATTGTCGATTGTTGGGAAAAAAACCATCTGATTCACTAATGTCCTTTAGGGAAGGAGACTGCCGTCCTTGCCTGGTCTGGCCTACATGTGACTCCAGACCCACAACAATGTGGTTGCAATAAATGCTGCCCAGTCAGCAACGCCCACATCCCGTGAATGAATAAAAGAAAAAATATATTAAAATATCTGCTTGCAAAATTAAAATAAAGAATAATTTATGCCTATTTCCTAATTAAATATTTGACACAGCAGGTGCGGCCTTTGTTTTTGCTGGCAATGAGCAAATGCTCATTGAAGGAAGATAAGAAAGTTTCAAAAAAAAAAAAAGGGAAAGAAGACTTCTTTCATTTTGGCATCATAGCAACAAGTTTAATAATAATTACCAGTCTTTGGGCATATGTCTTATTGAACACCTGGTGCATTACAATTTTAACTGCAGTTAATTTGATGCAGCAGTTACCAGATAGGCTAAAAGCCAGCTGTGTTCTATGTCATTTGCTTTTTTAAAACCTCCCATTCCATGTCAAAAATAAAATCATCAGATGCCTAACATCAAGGAGTAGCTTCCACGCACCTCCCCCTTATCAAACAGTATTCTGTTAGAGCTGCTATGCCAAGCTCTTGTCTTCTCATTTTTGTTCCACACATTTAGGGAACTTGGGCCAGCATATCAGACAGATATGCTCTTTAGGACACACTGCATCACAATTCTTTTATTGACATCCAAACACCCTGGTGCAACATTAATTGTTAGGAATTAGGTAACAGAGAGCATTCACCTGCGTCTCTGAAATTTCTGCCTACATCAGCCCTTTAATACACCGAGAAGAAATATCTGCATTGAATTGTCCTTCTAAAATATTTGAATATCACATTTATGCAAGGTTTTAGATTTTGTAAATACATTTTGAAAGAGAAAACAACAACATCCAGATTTATGAGGAGACAGGTTTTAGAACATTAAATACATGAAGATGTCAATGTTATTTAGAGATCCAGAGGTAATGAAAATTTCACTTGCCATCACAGATTACAAGTCCCTGATTATAAAACGATACTGCCACTGGACATTGAATTATGTCCTCAACAAACCTCAATTGATAAAAACAAGAACTACTGAGTAAGGATCAGATTTGATCTGATCAAAGTAAAATCTATGCTATCTCCATGTGACATGACTACTATAATGAATAAATTTGGAAGCAATTGCGTCTAAAGTGCATTTGGTTTCGGTTTGGTTCAGCTCACCTAATCTGTGACTTTTACAGAACATTCTCAGTAATTAATTATGACAGCATATACTGTTTCATAAGTAGATTATTTATTCAAACAAACAAAATGAAAAAAAACTTTCTGTTCATGTACAGAATGTGAAACTTAATAATGCGTAAACGGTTGGAACCGTTTCAATTGAACAGCTTTTTGGTTTCTAAATCTCTCCTCTTATGAGGGACTCGATTGTTGCAGCAGTATCGTCCCACATCTGAATGGCACTGGTTGAAAAATGCATGCTTTTTCTTCAGGTCAAATGAATCGTAATCAGGAAGGAAAATAGTGTCCAATTTTCTTCTTGAAAAACAATCATCTCACTTATCTTTGCTCAGTCCTGGAGTAATCAACCTATCACAGAACTTTTTGGTTTCTGTGGCTGAAAGATAAACCTTTGCTACATTTATCATTAAGATTGGTTTTCATGCATTCGTGCATTTACAAAGCAGTATTTTGCATGGTTAAAACAGTTGTAAGGTATGACAACTGTACTGCTATGTGGAGGTTAGATTATTGAAAATATTTAAATAAGTGGTAGATAGATTTTTGAAATAATTGGGGAGTTGAGGTTTGTGATGAGACAGCACAAAAGAGGAGTGGAGGCCTGGGGCTAGTCAGCTACGATCTTGTTGAACAGCAGGGCAGGTTTGAGCAGCCAAACAGCATACTCCTGCTCCTTTTTTTTTTAGAAAGTTCTTATGCTATGGAAACCTCAATAATACTTTCATACAACCTGATTGATTCTCAGTAACTTGAGGTGCATCACATTATTCAGGGTACTCTGGGACTAATTTTTTGATTTCTATATCAGTTTTAGACCCTCATTAATAAGCAAATTCTACATCATCACACCCTAAAGACTGTTATTACCAAACAAACAAACAAACAATCTCAGCTAACATTTCCAAATTTAAACTATGTTTTAAAATTGCATTTAACATTTGTATGGTTATCAAAAGCAGATTTTAAATATAGTAAATTGCTTGATACTATGCTCTAAAGTCAAACCTCAATGTCAGTTGCTAGCCAACTATAAATGCTTAAATTGCAAGCCAGGCTTTTTCAAAAGTACCTTGTACCGTTTTTAAAACCATTGATAGCACTATACCCCCATAATCAAATGGCTATAGACTCAAATCACCCAATTTTAAATATTTCAAGATGCTCTTAACTAAACGATACTGCATAGAAAATGCGCTGGCAATACAATAACGTGCACAGAATCAACCAGCAGAATGTTAAATACAATATTTTCCAACATGGTGCAGCGGCTGGTTGGAGCTAGCAGAGATTTATAGCCAAATGGTTCAAAGGCCACGTTAAAACACAATATAGACCGTTATTTGATCGACAAAAGCATACTAGTCTCCACCTTGCTAAAAGCTGGTTCTACAAGGAGGCTGAGACAAAGGGGGCCCCAACCCCAATGTGACACGAACACTGAGATCTGCCTCAGAGGACAATTTAACCCACTTCAAAAAAAACATCGATGGAGCGAGGTCACCGAATAAAAGACAATAGCCTCCGCTTCGCAGGATCAATCCCTCCGGACTAGATGCTGCCGTTTACCTGCAGCTGTTTGAATTCTTTATCCAACTCTTCCCATTCAGCCTGGCACCTCAGCAATGACATTGTCCACCCGGCTCCGCAATACATGCGCTGCACCGGGACTGCTGGGATAGCTCCGTGACGTCAGCCAAGCCCACTGCAGCAGTACCTCACTCTCCTGCAAACTGCCTGCTTTATCTTACCCAGGCAGGGCAGGGGGCAAAAGATACTTGGCAGCTCAACAGGCGGCAGTCATAGCTGGAGTCTATTGAGCTTAGGAAATCATTAACTCCATCCTGCCACCATAGTGGCACCGTAAGCCTCTTATCTGCGTATCTCCTGCCACTTCAGTGGCACAGTAAGCCCTTTACCAATGTATCCCCTGCCGCTGCACTGGCACAGTAAGCCCTTTACCAATGTATCTCCTGTCACCAAACTGGCACAGTAAGTTAGTGCCACTGATTCTTGTCTGGAACCAGAAACCTGTACTAACTCCAGTCATATGAGCATGTGCAATGCTACTGATGCCCAGATTTCATGTTGTGGAAAGATCTTCAGACATGTGGTTCTACAGTTACTTGGCTTCTATTCAATTGGAGTAACAGTACACTACTATCAAGAACATTTTATTAATATCTTCAGAGTTTCATCCCAAGATGGTCCTGTAGACGTAATGCAAAGATAATGACAATAAGTTCCCTTATCTCTTGACAATGAATAGTACAAGTAATACAACTTCATGTGATCTTTTCTGAAGATTCCAGGAACCTGGCCACCTAACAGAAAATCTTGCTTTTGGTATGACATTTTGTGATACCCAGATGTTTTTAATGAAATTTTTGTCACATACCAGGACTCTCAGAATGAACAGTTTTTCATCACAGTGTCTCATTTATAAAGGTTACTTTGAGCAAGAACTTTCTGTTTTGGTGTACTACAGCAAGAACCTCTGGAGCTCAGTCAAATTCTGAGGGGCTGGAACATTCTTGATTGCTCTCTTCTTCTGTGTATCAACTCCAACACAAGAAGTATCCACACTATGACAGTCAGCAAGAATTTGCATTGGTACTTAAGTCTAACTCCTGTTTTGTGTAGGCATTTTGGCATAACTCACAGTCTGGTGTCATGTTTTGTCTGAATGGACCAAGCCATCATCCATGTAACATATGAGTCCATCCAGTGCTTCTGCAATCCTTGACACTGTCCTCCAGGAGATTTCAGGAACTGATGTGATGCAGAAGGGTAATCTGTTGAAGCCAAACCTCCCAAAACAACGTAATGAATATTGTGAATGATGTAGACTTTTCATTGATGGGTAGTTGCTAAACCTCATCATGATGTTATTGTAGGCTCTCTGCTTCTTTGGGGGATGATAAGGGTAGTAGGGGAGGTGATGGCTTAATGGTATCATTGCTGGACTGTTAATTCAGGGACCAGGTAATGTTCTTGGGACTTGGGTTTGAATCCCACCATGGCAGATGTTGGAATCTGAACTCAATAAAAATCTGAAATTAAGAGTCTAATGCAGACTATGAAACCATTTTCAATTGTTGGAAAAAAATCCATCAGATTTACTAATGTCTTTTAGGGAAGGAAATCTGCTTTTCCTATCTGGTCTGGTGTACATGTGACTCCGGACCCACAACAATGTGGTTGACTTTTAACTGCCCTGTGGGCAATTATGGGTGGGCAATGAATGCTGGCCTAGTCAGCGATGTCCTAATCCTGTGAATGAAATAAAACGATTCCAAAAATTCCTATTTGCATCTAGCTTCATGAAGGTTGAACTGTTTCCCAATTTACCTAAGCTTTCATCCAGACAACAAGACACAAATTTCAGTTTTAATAGCTTTGTTCAGTAATGCAAGATCTGTCAAATTCTGATAGATCAGTTGAGTTTTGGCACTGGGAGCATCCCCAAGCATCAGTTTGTTGGTTCTGTCACAAGTAATAGAATCAAATTCCTTTTCTTAACCTTTGGCAAGATTACATGAGGAACCTTTTTGGGAATAAATAGACACACTTGCTTTGTCTTGGGAATATAAAGTGATGTTTCCATGTTGAATTGCTTGTTTGTGAATAAAACACAAACATAAATGTCTGCTAAAGGGAAGTTCCTTGCAATCTGACTTTTTAAGTTACAGTTTTAATGTTGAGCTGTACACATGTAGTGACTAGACTAACAGTAAACAGAGCACTGATTTCCAAATAAATTTACAATTTGAGTATTAACTGCCATTGTGATTTCCCAGAACTTACAACTAGTTTAAAATTTAATGTAATGTTGGTGTGATGTCACGGGTGCAACTGTACATGCACAGATCATCAATGTATCAGAGAAAGAGTTGTAGATGAGGACCTGAGTAGGACAGGAACAAGGAATGTTTCAAAAACCCCACAGAGAGTCTGGCTAAGCCGGGACTTATGGTGGTACGTACACCCACACCTTTGACTTGGAGAAAGTGAGATGAGTTAATGAAAAAGTTGTTTAAAGTTAGAACAAGCTCAGCCAGGTCAAGAAGAATGGTGATGGATGGGGACTGTTCAGGCCTCCTTTCAAGGAAGTAGCAGAGAGCCTTCAGACCATCCTAATGGGGGCTGGACATGCAGACTGATTACGCGTTCATAATGAAGAAACAGTGAGTAGGGCCAGAAAAATGACAATTGTGGAACTGACATAAAAAATTAAAAGAATCATGAATGTAAGTGGGAAGAGAATGAACAAATGTGGAAAAGATAGGCTAACTTTCCTACTATGTAATTTTGACCAGATTCGCTGTTACCTTGCTGAGCTTTGTCATTTTCTATAAGCTTATTTTTGAGTCTGAATTATCATTATGCTTTTATCATTCTTGTAGTGAACTGAACTATGTTAAGGGCTTAAGAATAAGATTACAGAGGTAGGCCATTCAGTCTCTTGAGTTTGCTCCATCATTCTAGATTATGGCTAATCAATGTTATTTTCTCATGTAATCACTATTTCCCAATTATTCTCCTAATCTCTCGACTGAATTTCCATGCAAGATGGTGAATGGTGCTGACAGCGGTCAACTCCTTGCGAGCTCCTATAGCAGATCTAACTCTAACATTTCTTATAATCGTTTTATACTTTTAAACTTAAATACTAAATCAAATAATGTAACCAGCGTGCCTGTAAATCTTTTTGATCTGTACATCCTTTGCTTGCTGTGATCTGCCTGTACTGCTCAAAAACAAAGCTTTTCACTGTATTTCGGTACATGTGACAATAAAATCAATCAATCAAACATCTTCACTGTTTGGTGGCCTGTAATGCATGTCAAGGAATGCATAACTTCTTTGTGTACCTTAATTTTCTTATTCATTTTATCTTAGCACAACTCGTAATCTTTAAGTTCCAGTCCTTTAATATAATTCTATACAAACCGTGCTGGCTTGTTATCCATCTTGTCTCATGAAAATGTTATATTCAGGCATATTAAATTATCAGTTCTGTTCAAAGCCAAACCACATCTCTATTATTGGTATTATACTGCCCTCCATAGTATCAATATTTATTAAGTCATACAGCATGGAAACAGACCATTTGGTTCAACTCATCCTTACTGACCAAGTTTCCCAAACGAAACTAGTCCCTCTTGCCTGCGTTTGGCCCATAAGATTCTAAATCATGCCTATTCATGTATCTGTACAAATGTCTTTTAAATGTAACTGCACCTGCATCCACCACTTCCTCCGGCAGTTCCACATACAAACCACCCTCTGTGTGAAACAGTAGCCCTCAGGTCCTTTTTAAAATCACCTCTCACCTTAAAATTATGCCCTCTAATTTTGAACTCCCCAACCCTAGGGAACAGACCTTTACTTTCACGTTATCTATGCCCCTCATGATTTTATACTTGTAACTCTGCAGTATTGTTTTGAGCATTTGTTTCATTTACTTTCATTGTACCCAATTCATACTTCAACTATTTTGGAATTTGATCAGAAATGACTCAAAATCACCATACATTCAGCTGAAAATAATGTTTTGATGACTCCCACTGATCTGGTTACCTGGTGACATTTGACTAATTGGAACGTATGAGGTTGTAGATATGCTCGCCGAGCTGGTGAGTTTGGAGAAAACTCAAGGGACTGAATGGCCTACCTCTATAATCTTATTCCTATTCCCCTAACATAGTTCAGTTCACTGCAAGAATAAGAAAAGCATAATGATAATTCAGACTCAAAAGTAAGCTTATAGAAAATGACCAGACTCACTAATCACCCTACCGTACATCAAGGGCATTTCAGAGAGGACCACAAGACTACTTAGATTCCTAGATATCAGAGTAATCCACAAACCAACATCACCCTACCACAGCTACTGACAAAAGTAAAGGATCCCATACCCAAAACCAGCAAAACTGGTGTAATATACAAAATACCGTGCAAGGATGTGTGAGAAATACTAGAGATAAAAGGTACTGCAGATGCTGGAGAATCCGAGATAACAAGCATGGGGCTGGATGAACACAGCAGGTCAAGCAGCATCATAGGAGCAGGAAAACTGGCCCGAAACATCAAGTTT
>JAHRHZ010000098.1:19635003-19683353 GCA_024137785.1 Ginglymostoma cirratum
AAACTTGATGTTTCGGGCCAGTTTTCCTGCTCCTATGATGCTGCTTGACCTGCTGTGTTCATCCAGCCCCATGCTTGTTATCTGTGAGAAATACTACATAGGCCAAACTGCAAGAAAACTGACAATACCGATACACAAACACCAACTAACCACCAAGAGACACAAAAAATTTTCACTTATCTCACTACACACAGACAAGGGGGAACACCATATTGACTGGGACAACACATCCATAATCCCACAAGCCGAATAGAGAGAGACACGCCAGGGAATTCCTGGAGGCCTGGTATTCCCACTGGAACTCCATCAACAAACACATTGAATTAGACCCTGTGTACAAACCACTGAGAAACAGAACCAGAAGTAATACCAACATCCCAACAAACCGAATCATACAAATAACAACCGGGACGGAACACCGATGCTTAACCGGAGGCGCACTGACGATGTTACCTAGCACGGTGACGAAATGTCTGCAACCAAACCCATCGGCTCGGCAAGCATGTCTCTAACCTCATTCACAACCCTAGCTACCAGGCTTCTCGAAAACTTTAATTGGAACTCATTTATGTAAACAATTTCCCCTTTGAAAATGTACCTTAAGATGGTTGGGGGGAAATTTGACACAACGATTTCAAATTAAGCTTTGCGTGATCAGAATTACCAAAATAAATAAAAACATTTCAATGACAGAAATCGCGAAACGTCCCGTAAACAGCAGGCCAACTCTTATCCACTGTACGTTGTATAAAGATGCATACCATTTGAAGGAAGTACTAGGAATTTATTCAACTCTTCAGGTATGTGAACTGCTTCATTTGTGAGTGAATATCCGGCAGCTCGCATTAAATAATAGAGAGCTATTCGGATCTGAAGGTTAGCAACCTCTTGCTGGCTGTAATGTTATTTCCTACAGGTGGGGTAATAGGGCAAGGCACGACTTATTCTATCAAAAACTTCTCTTTTTGTTTGACAGTATTTTCACGTTTTTACTCTCTTTCGCCCCTGTTTTGCCAAAAAAATGCACATGACGAATCACAAGGCCCGTCTCTGTTGCTATAGGAACAGGCCGTACACTATCGCACAAGGAGCGTCAGCAACAGCGAGGATTGTTGTTAAACATCCTGTTGTAGCCTCCTTGTTGCTGATATGCACGACTCCCGATTTTCTGCAGGTCTTTCCGATAACTACTTGGCAAGGGTTTTCGAGTGAAAACGGGTCCATTTCCATTAAACTCGTCTTGTGAAAGACAGCTAAAGAGACCCAGTCTCGGCCTCCCCTCCTTCTGCCGGGAGTGTGCAACACTTTGCTTCCTTCTCACAAGTAAATCCTCCCATAGCTGTTCTTTGTTATAAAAGAATATGCCATTTCTGAGGCCTCGGAAGCCCAAAGAAAATCGGTGGCATGAGTGGGATCGAATTGCGCAGAAAAACGGTTTAAAAAGCACCGTCTACTCTTTAGGCGGGGACGAATATACAGGAGAGTGGCTGGACAATAAAAAACATGGTAAGATTTTTTTAAAAAATACAGTGCATCATTTTACAAGATATAACTTCTGAAAATAAAGTTAAAAACATGGCTCAGATTGGCTTTAGACAGGAATTGCTTGTACTTAATGTCCTGCACTACTCAAAAGCAACGAAAACGGACCACACCATGAGCTTAGAATGCATGTGACACATAAAAAGGCCATTCAGCCTATCATATCCACAATAGCAACTCGGCTTTTTATATTTTTATATTGTTGTTGTTTGGTCTTCTTCAAGTGTATTCATTCACACTTCTGTGCAACCAATTTCATCTGCCACTTGTTAGCCCATTTCACCAACCCCTCCCTATGTCCTTTTGGATTCTATCATAGTTTACAATGATAGCTCCAGGCTTTCGTTGTGTACAAATTTTGAAATTGTGTGCTGTACACTTGAGCCTTTGTGATTAATACTTAGCAGGAAAAATAGTCGCAGAAACAGAAGTTGCTGGAAAAGCTCAGCAGGTCTGTGAAGAGAAATCATAATTAATGTTTCGGGTCTGGTGACCCTTCCTCAGAACTGATGGTAGCTAGAAAAAGGTTGGTTTACATACAGAAGAATGGGTGGGGGGAGGGGGTAAGGAGTAAATGATAGGTAAGGATAGAGCCCAAAGAGAGAGAAGAACAGTTGGACAGACAGATAATGATCTGGCTAGGAGGGTGAATAGCTGTTAATGGAGAGTGTTAGTGACTAACAATAGTCTACCATTGCACACTGTGTAACAACAAGGCCTGGTGTGTGGGATAGCGGACAGGGACATGGGACAGCTCAGGCCCTAAAAATATAGAACCCGATATTGACTATGGAGGGCTGCAGGGTTCCTGAGCAGAAAATGAGGTGTTAGAGATAATAGGTACTGCAGATGCTGGAGAATCTGAGATAACAAGGTGTGGAGCTGGATGAACACAGCAGGCCGAGCAGGAAAGCTTGATGTTTCGGGCCTAGACCCTTCATCAGAAAATGAGGTGTTGTTCTTCCAGCTTGCACTGAGCTTTGCTGGAACATTGCAGCAAGCCTGAGACAGAGATGTTGGCTAGGGAAAGGGGTAGTATGATAAAGTGGGAGGCAGCTGGAAGCTCAGCTACATTTGTAAGCAGAAGGTAGATGTTTTGCGAAGCGGTCACCTAGTCAATGCTTCATTTTCCTAATGTAGAGGAGACCACATTGTGAGCAGCGAATGCAGAAGACGAGATTGTGAGAAGTGCAGGTAAAGTGCTGCTTCACCTTGAAGGTATGTTTGAGCCCATGGAAAATGAGGAGGGAAGAGGTAAATGGACAGGTATTATACCTTTGGCAGTTGCAGGGTAAGGTGCCATGGGGCTGTGGGGGTTGTGGGGGTGGAGTGTTGGGAATGAATGAAGAGTGGACCAAGGTGTCAGATCGTTATCCACTCCTTTGTCTGTCCAACTGTTCTTCTCTCTCTTTGGCTGTATCCCCACCTATCGTTTAATCCTTACCCCCTCCCTCCACCTCATCTTCTGCTTATAAACCAACATTTTCCTAACTACCATCAGTTCTGAGGAAGGGTCACCAGACCCAAAACATTAACTCTGATTTGTCTTCACAGATGCTGCCAGACCTGCTGAGCTTTTCCAGCAACTTATGTTTTTGTTTCTGTTTTACAGCATCCGCAGTTCTTCCAGTTTTTATTTAGGCAAAATTGTGGTCCTTGTTTGAACCTGTGGGAACCCCACTCTCTATAACAGGGAATTGATTAAGGAAAAAAAATGCAAGTATGTTAAAGGTAACTACCAGTGCTATATGCTAGTCAGAGTAGAAATAGCAGGCTATCAATTGAATATGTGGCTGGAAAGATGCTAAGGGAGGGTTTGGATTCCTAGGACATTGGGGCAGGCTCTGAAGAAGGTGGAACCAGTAACAAACTGGACAGATTACTCACGGGCAGGATTGGGACTGATGACCTAAGGCAAGTATTTTCTAGTGTGGTTAGGATAGGTTCAAACTAGAATGGTAGGGGTTCGGAACCTATGCAGGGTGACAACGGAAAGAGAAACAACAATGCTAATAAAAGAAAGAACAGTAAAGTGCAAAAAACTGTAAACAGGGTAATCAAGGGTGAGAGCCAAATGTGTCACAGTACAAGTAAAAGTCAGAATGATTAAAAAATAGAAAAAAAAGGCAAACAAACTAATGGCACAAATCAAGGTAAATGTATGTGGTCTCATAGCCATAGACATGGTTAGAAGGAAATCAGAACTGGGAACTTAACATTCAAGGAAATTTGACATTTCAGAAGGATGGGAGGGAAGGAAAAGATGGTGGTGTGGCACTACTAATAGAGATGAAATGAAGCCAGTTGTGAGAGATGATCTAGGCTCAGACGATGTAGAATCCATTTGAGTGGTGGTAAACAACAGCAAGGGAAAGAAGACACAGGTAGGAATAAATTATAGACCCCCAAATAGTAGCCATACTCTAAGAAAGAGTATAAATCAACAAATAATATGAGTATGTAAAAATAATCGAGAAATAATTATGGGTGACTTTAATCTTCATATTGATTGTGTCAGTCAATTTGGAAGGGGCAGCTACGACAACAAATTCATAGAGTGCATTAAGGATGGTTTCCTAGAGCAATGTGTCATGGAACTGACAGGGAACAAACTATTTTGGATCCGGCAATGGGTAATGAGGCAGGTTTAATAAATGACCTCAGATTAAAAGATCCCTTAAGAAGTAGTGATCATAACATGGTAGAATTTTATTATTCACTTTGAGTGAGAGAAAGCTTTTTTTTATTCATTCAGGGGATGAGACGTCACTGGCTGGGCCAGCATTTATTGCCCATCCCTAATTGCCAAGAGGACAGTTAAGAGTCAGCCACATTGCCGTGGGTCTGGAGTCACATGAATGCCAGACCAGATAAGGATGGCAATTTCCATCCCTAAAGGACATTAGTGAATCAGATGGGTTTTTCCTGACGATTGACAATGGATTCATGGTTATCGTTAGACTCTTAACTCCAGATGTTTATTGAATTCACATTCCACCATCTGCCGTGGCGGAATTCAAATCCAAGTGCCCAGTACATTACCTCGGTCTCTAGATTAACAGTCAACAATAAGACCACTCAGCCATTGCCTGCGCCACCTTCATTGCCTTCACCTGGGTCGGAGCAACGGGTTTAACTTAAATAAAGGGAACTACAATGAAATGAGGACAGAGTTAGTTAAAATGAACGGGGCAGATACATTGAAAGGAATGATATTAAGCAAGCAGGAGCTAACCAAGGAGGTTGAAGCAAGTATTAAGTTGAAAGTAAAAGCATATAAGGAGGCAAAAGCCAGTGATATCTCTGAAGACTGGGATAAATTCAGAATCCAGCAAAGAAGGCCTAAAAAGATAATAGAGAGAAAATAAACCATGAGGACAAACTAGTGAGGAATATAAAAAGTGACAGTAAGAGCTTTCTTAAATATATAAAAAGGAAGAGAGCAATCAGGGTGAACATAGACCCCCATGTGTAATGAATCTAGGGAGATAGTTATGGGGAACAAGGAAGTGGCAGAGGTGTCAAACAGATGTTTTACGTCAATCTTAGTGGTGAAAGATACTTTGAGCATTCCATTAATACTAATGAATATGGGGAAGAATTAAGTACCATCACCATCACTGGAGAAATAGTATTAGACAAACTAATGGGGCTAAAGGCAGGTGAGTCCTTTGACCCTGATGGCTTGCATGCTAAGATCCTAAAAGAAGTAGCTACAGAGATAGTGGATGTATTGGTTGTAATTTTCCAAAAATCTTGGACTCTGGTTAAGTACTGGGCTGTTTGAAAACTGTCATTATGACACACCTGTTCAAAAAGGAGGCAGGCACAAAGCTGGCAACTACAGGTCAATTAGCCTAAAATCTGTTATTGGAAAATTGTTGGTATCAATAATTAAGGAAATAATAGCAGCACATTTTGAAAACCATAATCTAATCAAGCAGAAGCAGCACAACTTCATGAAAGGGACGTCGTGTCTGACTAAGTTATAAGAGTTTTTTGAGGAAGTCTCAACCAGAGTGGATGGAGGGGAACCAGTAGATGTGTTGTACTGAGACTTCCAAAAGGCATTCGACAGGGTACCTGAGAGAAAGTTAGCATCATAGAATGTCTACAGTGCAAAAGGAGGCTATTTGGCCCATCAAGTCCACACCAACCCTCTGAAGAACATCCCAGCCAGACCCAGCCCCCTACCATATCCCATAACTCCACATTTACCATGGCTAATCCACCTAGTATACATCCCTGAACACTATGGACAATTTCAGTATGGCCAGTCCACCTAACCTGCACATCTTTGGACTGTGGGAGGAAATTGGAGCTCCCAGGGACATAGGGAGAACATGTAAACTCTACACAGATAGACCCAAAGCTGGAATTGAACTCAGGTCCCTGGTCCAATGCAGCAGTAGTTCTGAGCACTGAGCCACTGTGCCACTCTAAGTTAAGACATTGGAGGTAGTGTATTAGTGTGAATAGAGCATTGGGCAGGAAATAGCGAGTGAGGATAAGTCATTCTTTTTCAGGTTGGCAGCCTGTAACAATGGGGTTCTACAGGGATCAGTGCAGAGTACGACTGTTTCCAATATATATTAATGACTTAGAGGAAGGAACTGAATGTACTGTCGCCAAATTTGCAGATGACATAAAAATAGGTAAAAAGACAAGTTGTGAGAGGGATTAAAACTGTTTACAGAGAGATATTGATCGACTGAGTGGGCAAAAAGTTGGCAAATGGAGTATAATGTGGGGAAATGTGAAGTTCATTTTTGAAGGGAGAACAAAAGAACCCCATTATTTAAATGGGGAAAAAAAACTGCAGAAAGCTGCAACACAAAGGGACTTGGTACTTGTCCACAAAATACAGGATGTTAGCACATGGGCGCCACAGGTAATCTGGAAGGCTAATGGAATGTTGGCCCTTATTTCAAGAGGTTTGGAGTATAAGAATAGGGAAGTCTTACTGGAACTGCACAAAGTGCTGGTGAGACCACATCTGGAGTATGAGGAGATGTTTTCATTCCCTTCTGGAAAAATATCATTTAATTGGAGACAGTTCAAAGAAGGTTTACTGGGATAATCCCTGGTATGGAGGGATTGTCTTCAAAGGCTAGACAGGTTGGGACTTTACTCACTGAAGTTTAGATGAATGAAAGGTGATGTCATTGAACCATATAGGATTCTTAAAGGGCTTGACAGGGTAAATACTGAGATGTTTCCCCTTGTAGGAGAATCCAGGACCAGAGGACATAGTCTCAGAATAAAGGGGCACCAATTTTAAAGACTGAGATGAGGAATTTCTTCTCTCAGAGGGCTACAAGTCGTCGGAACTCCTTGCCACAGGGACTTGCGGGCAGAGTCCTTGTGTATATTTAAGGCTAAGGTAAGGTTGGTTATCAGCAGGGGAATCAAGAGTTATGAAAAAACATGTAGGAAAGTAGATGTGAGGAGTGTCGATCAGCCATAATCCTGTTGAATGTCAGTTCCTATTTCCTATGGTCTTATGGTGAATGTAAACCCCTGTTTAAGAAGGGAGGGAAGCAGAAGACAGGAAATTATAGGTCAGTTAGTCTGACCTCAGTTGTTGGTAAGACTTTAGAGTCCATGATTATTAAGGATGAAATTGCGGAGTACCCGAAAGTGCGTGGTAAAGCAGGGCTGAGCCAGCATGGCTTTGTCGAAGGACATCATGCTGAACAAAAGTCTGTTAGAATTTTTTGAGATCGTAACAAGCAAGTTAGACAAAGGAGAGCTAATAATGTGATCTATTTGGATTTCCAGAAGGCCTTTGACAAGGTGGCACACAGGAAGCTGCTAAATAAGATAAGAGGCCATGGTGTCAGGGGAAAGCTGCTGGCGTGGATAGAGATTGGCTGACTGACAGAAGGCAGAGAGTGGAGATAAGGGTGGATTTTTCAAGGTGACACTGGGTGACTTGTGGAGTTCTACAGGAGTCAATGCTGGGACCACAAGTGTTCACTTTATACATTAATAATCTGGACAAATGATCTGACGGCATTGTTGCTAATTTTGCAGATGACACAAAAATAGGTGGAGGGATAAATGGTGTGAAGGAAGTGGGAACGCTGCAGGAGGACTTGGACAGGCTAGGAGAGTGGGCAAAGAAGAGGTAGATAGAATACAGTGTGGGAAAGTGTGAAGTTGTGCATTTTGGTAGGAAGAATTGAGATGTAGACCTAACCATGGAATAGTAGGCCTAACATACGATGAACGGCTGAGGATCCTGGGTTTGTATTCATTGGAGTTTAGAAGGTTGAGGGGAGATCTAATAGAAACTTACAAGATAATGCATGGCTTAGAAAGGGTGGACGCTGGGAAGTTGTTTCGGTTAGGTGGGGAGACTAGGACCCGTGGGCACAGCCTTAGAATTAGAGGGGTCAATTTAGAACAGAAATGAGGAGACATTTCTTCAGCCAGAGAGTGGTGGGCCTGTGGAATTCATTGCCACGGAGCGCAGTGGAGGCCGGGACGTTAAATGTCTTCAAGGCAGAGATTGATAAATTCTTGATCTTGCAAGGAATCAAGGGCTATGGGGAAAGTGAGGGTAAGTGGAGTTGAAATGCCCATCAGCCATGATTAAATGACGGAGTGGACTCGATGGGCCGAATGGCCTTACTTTCACTCCTATGTCTGATGGTTTTATGGACTTGATAGTTCCAGTTCAGGATTCTGTTAAGGTTAACATGTAGTTGGTAGTTAGGAAGGTAAATGTGATGTTGGCATTCATTTCAAGAAAACTAGAATACAGAATGGGTATGTATGGCTGAGGCTGTATAAGGCTGTGTTCAGATGAAATTTGGAATATTGTGAGCAGTTTTGCATCCCATATCTAAGGAAGGATGTGCTGGTCATTGAGGGGTCCAGGGGAGGTTTACAAGAATAATCCCAGGGATGAAGGGCTTGTTGAATGAGGAGTGGTTGAGGATTCTGGGTCTGTACTCAATGGAGTTTAGAAGGATGAGGGGTATCATTGAAATTTATAGAATACTGAGAGGCTTGAACAGAGTGGATGTGGAGAAGATGTTTCCACTAGTTGGAAAGACTAGGAACGAGGTGAAGGGATGACACTTTAGAACTGAGATGAGACGGAATTTCTTCAGCCAGAGGGTGGTGAATAAGACCATAAGACCGTAAGATACTCGAGCAGAATTAGGCCATTTGGCCTATTGAGTGCGCTCCACCATTTAATGATGGCTGATAAATTTCTCAACCCCATGCTCCTGTCTTCTTCCCGTAACCTTTGATCCCCTTACTAATCAAGAAATCTCTCATATTGTACTCTCTGTAAACTTCAGATCATCCAAATCTCTGCTGGCTGTATCATAACTTATATCAAGCCCTATACACCCCTGTGCTTGGTGACCCAGGCTCCTGGTTCAGCTTCCTTGTGTGGCACCACCCTTCTGTGTATCTGTAATGACTTCCAGCCACAACCATGTTCAACCAACTGGGAACAATATTCTCCTCCAAATCTGGCCTCTTGCACATCCCCAATTTTAATTATCCATAGAATCCCTACAATGTGGAAATAGGCCCTTTGGCCCAACAAGTCCACACCGGCCCTCCGAGCATCCCACCCAGACCCATCCCCCTGTAACCCACCTAGTGTACACATCCCTGAACACTATGGGTAATTTAACATGGCCAATTCACCTAGTCTGCACATCTTTTGGATTGTGGGAGGAAACCCAAGCAGACACTGGGAGAACGTGCAAACTCCACACAGACAGTCGCCCGAGGTTGGAATCGAACCTGGGTTCCTGGTACTGTGAGGCAGCAGTGCTAACCACTGAGCCACCATGCTGCTCCAAATTACTTCATCAGTGTTCCCCGAGCTTACCGCGTCCTGTGGCATAACCTTTTAGCGTTCCCTTCCTGAACTTCTGCATCTCATATTTCTCATTTAAGACACTCCTTAAAGCTTACTTCTTTGACCAAACGTTTAGTCAGTAGTCCAACTTCTGTCAATGAACTCTGACAAAAAGTCATTGAGACTTGAAATGTTAACTTGCTGTCTGTCCACAGATGCTGCCTGACCCATTATGATTTCTAGCATTTTTTGTTTTCAGTACAGATTCAAGCATCTGCAGTGATTTGTTCCTAACAACGGGGGAGGTGATTGCCTAGTGGTTTTGTCGCTGGACTGTTAATCCAGAGACCTGGATAATATCCCGGGGACCTGGGTTCAAATCCCGCCACGGCAGATGATGGAATTTGAATTCAATAAAATATTAAGAATCTAATGATGACCGTGAATCCATTGTCGATTGTCAGAAAAACCCATCTCGTTCACTCGTGTCCTTTAGGGAAGGAAACTGCCATCCTTACTTGGTCTGGGCCTTCATGTGACTCCAGACCCACAGCAATGTGGTTGATTCTGAACTGTCCTCTGGGCAATTAGGGATGGGCAACAACTGCTGGCCTGGCCAGCAACACCTTCATCCCCTGAATGAATATAGACTTCTGTCAATCATTGTCAAGTTGTATTTGAGATTGCTCCTGCAAAGTGTCTTGAAGTTTTCTACTGCATTAAAGGTCTGTGGAACCCATTTCTGCGGAAGGCTGTGGAGGCCATGTCATTGAGTGTATTTAAGACTGAGATAGATAAGTTCTTGATTAGTAAGGGGATCAAGGGTCACAGGAAGAAGGCAAGAGAACAGGTTTGAGAAACCTATCAGACATGATCGAACAGTGGAGCAGACTCAATGGGCCAAATGGCCTAATTCTGCTCCTGTATCTTAAGGTCTTATTGTCCTTAGTAGTGCTGGGAAGAGCAGTAAGCAAGAGAAATCAGAGATTACAACAAGCGCAATATCAGAATATTGGGGAGTTAATTTGCAAATTGATGAGACTAAACAAATCAGCCAAAGCACGCTCCAAGATGTAGAATGCATTTATAATGGTTTTCTGGAACATTGCATTATGGAACCAATTGGGGAATAAAGATATTTTAGATGCAGCATTATGCAATTATGTAAATCTAATGATCATATCGTAAAATGTCCTCTGGGGGGAAAAACATAATACAATTGAAATACAGTTTAAGTTTGAAAGTGACATAGTCCAGTCCTTAACAAAAGTATTAAGCTTAGTGAATTATGTAGGTATGAGGGGAGAGCTAACCAAATTTGATAGCATAAATGGACTGAAAGAGAGGGGAACAAATAATGAGTGGGAAACATTGAAAGAAGCAATACAAAACATTCAACAAAAATACATTCCATTAAAAAGGGTAGCTGGAGAAATAGTGGATGCACTGCCTATGATTTTCCAAAATTCACTGGATCCGAGAATGGTCCCAGAGAATTAAAAGTTAGCAAATGTAATGTCACTATTCAAGAAAACAGGGAAAGAGAAATGGGGAATTATGGGCTGATAGTCTGACATAGGTCTCCAATAAATTGTTGGGATCTAGTATTAAGGAAGCCTGGAGAATGTCCTTGGTATGATCAAACAAAGTCAACATGGTTTTACAAACATGAAAAACAAGTTTCAGAAATTTATTAAAAGATTTTGGTGTAAATAAATAGAAGCTAGTAGATGTGAGATGCTTTGGTTTTCAAAGACATTTGATAAGGTGTCAGAAGGTTAATACATGAGAGAAATCTCATGGAGTGGGGGGTAACAAGTCAACATGGACTTAGATTTGCTTAACAGACAAAACTTGGGAAAATACAGAACCTGTCCTGAACAGACACACAAATTGATTGCATACTTAAGAAAAATACAGTGGTTTTTCCTGTACAAAAAAGATTGTTTTTAAGCCTTGCTGCCTCCTCAAAAGAAAAATCAAAACAAAATGCTTTTGTAAGAGGGCAATAATGAATGACTACATATAGTCAATATCTCACACAGGAGAGCCAATAAAACACCTGTACTTCTCATGGAGTCATTTCAGAACAAATGAGCGTAGCATACCCGTGTTCATACTCTATATGACCATTCTGGTGTCAGTGTCATAAGTCTGTAAGATTCAAGAGTTGGGCTGGAAATAATGGTTCTGATTTGGGGAAAGGCCAAGTTTAATATAAGACAGGATCTGGCAAAGTGAACTGGGAGCAGATACTTGTAGAAAATTTATATCAGAGCAGTGGGAGTCACTCAAAACGGAATTCAGAGTGCAGGGCCATCTGTTGCCATGAAGTTGAAGAATCGGACCAAATCTAGGGAACCCTGGATATTGAGGAATGAACAGGATTGGATAAGGTAAAGGAAAGTGTATGGGAGACACCAAGCACTAAAAACAGCTGAAGCTCTGGAGGAATATAAAAACCACAGAGGGTTACTTAAAAAAGAAATTAGGAGAGCAAAGAGGGGGCATGAAAAATACTGTTGCGTAAAATTAAATGAATTCCAAAGGCATTTTATAATAGGTTAAGGAGGATAACCAGGGAAAGAATATGGCACATTAAAGATCAAAGTAGCAAGTGGAGCTGCAAGGTGTAGGTGAGGTTTTGAACGAGTGTTGTATTTGCTACAGAGAAGAACAGTGGAAGATAGAAATCAAAGAGGGGGGCTGTAATAAGCTTGAACAAATCGACATTGAGAGGGAGGAGATATTATCAGTTTTAGAAGGCTTAAAATTTGATAAGTTCTCAGGTCCTGTTGATATGTATCCAAACTTGCTGTGGGAGGCAAGGGAGGTGATTGTCAGAGACCTGACATTAATTTTCAAATCCTCTATGGCCACCAGACAGGTGCTAGGAGATTGGAAGATAGTGAAAATGGCACCATGATTCAAGAAGTGTGATTGGGATAAACCAGGGAACTCTAGGTGAGTGAGACTAACATCAGTGGTAGGAAAATGTTGGAAAAATTCAGAGACTCAGAACTAATCTTCACTTGGCCATATAAAGATTAGTCAAAGATAGTCAGCATGGCTTTATCAGGGGAGATCATGTTTGGTGAACTTGAATGAATGTTTCAAGGAGATGACCAGGTTCGCAGGTGAGAGTAGTGCAGTTGGATGTAGTCATCATGGAGTTCAGTAAAGCTTTTGACAAGGTGCTGCATGGAAGACTGGTCAAGAAGTTAAGAGCCTATGGTATCCAGGGCAACTTGGCTAACTGGATCCAAAATTGGCTTAATGGCAAAGGCAGAGGATGCTGGTTGAAGAATCTTTTTGTGACTAGAGGCCAATGTCCAGTGCTGTACCACAGTTTTGGAGCTGGTCCTTTTCTGTTTGTAGTGTACATTAATGCTGTAGGCATAACTGTAGTTGGTTTGTTCACAAAAATTGATGGTATGGTTAATGGCAAAGAGAAAAGCCTTTGACTACAGGACGATATAAACCATGATGACTCAAAGAACCTCTTTCAGTGGGGTAATACTCAATGGCTCTATCTATGACTCTAATGGGAATAGTTTTTTAAAAAATTCAATTCTGTTCTTATTAGTTATTGAACAATATTTTAAGGACTAACTTGAACAAAGGCTTGCCCAGAACATGATTAGCTCTCTCAAAGCAGATTGGCATAGGACCTTAGATAACAAGCATGGGGCTGGATGAACACAGCAGGTCAAGCAGCATCATAGGAGCAGGAAAACTTGACGTTTCGGGCCTAAACCCTTCATCTGCAGTACCTTTTATCTCTGGCATAGGACCTTGTCATCCGATCTACAAGTGTGTTCCCCTGCCCTCAAGTCTTCTAACTGGAGAGTTCATTTGCAGAACTGACAATTAGCCTGGGTGAACGATATCCTTTCATCAAAAATATATGAAAGAAATTCATCCTCATAACTTTGGCTAGATCAGATGGGAACATCTATTGCACTTCTTTTGATGATTAATGCCAATTCTGGAAAGGCAAAGTCTGCCAAACAAGAAATTGTTCTGTGCCAATGATCTCTGATCTTTACAGGGCTTCTGAAACCACATATCATCAGGATAGCAAATTCCTGTCTGCAGTTGGTGTCATAATTTGCATCAATTGTCAGGTAAAGTTTCCCACTTGTTGTAATTGATGCAGACGGCTTTTATGTAAAGTTGATGTATTCTTTCCATTTGCTTTTTGGCTGCATGGCCTGGATTTAGAGACATAGATTTGGGCAGCACCTGCATCTTCCTCTCAACCTTGTAGAATGAATTCAGAGGAAGGTTGGGAGCCTCTGTGGACGGAGTTGTTGTGCAGGAGTTGGCAGAAAGCAAGCACCAGGAATCTGTAGGACTACACTCCAATGTTCTTATGCTAATCTACTCCAACCTAGTTGGAGACAGGAAATTAAGACACATATTTCTTTTCTTTTGTGAAGAGTTTATTGATTTTCTCAGGCTTGTCCCTCTCAGTCCACATTCAACATTACCTATAAGATGCTCTTTTTATATATGTGCTCAGACAATTAATAGCTACCATCTCTTCTTAATCTTAAATAAACACATGAACAAACCTAACAATTTGATTAAACATACATTAACATTTGACTGTCCAAAAATTAAGGCTGTGTGTACTATTTTGACCCATAGGTGGGAACTGGTTGATGGGTACCAGGGCATGACCACATGCTGGTCAACTTGTACAATGCGCCATTGGGGCCAGAGTTCCACTGAGCCCCGCAGAGGTTCCATCCAGGGGGTAAAGTGCCTAGTTACTGTGTGTTGCCGTGATGGTCTTTGTGATGCAGAGCCTATATGTTGGCAGGAGGTGAGACTTTTGCACTCAGCCACTTCTTCACAATAAGCTACCCAGCAGCAGTGTATCATGCAACAACATGAAACACATAACATTATCCTGTGGCAAAAACCACTAAGGCACATCTTGCTTCCAATTATGGTGAATATAGTTGCATTGTGGAGACATGACTGCTTTTGAAATGAATAGGGTCACCTTGACACAGTGCATATGTTTTTGTCTTCAATCAATTAAATAAAAATCATTTCTGTCTATGAAGGATGGATGATTTATCTGCCAAATTATAACCCAGGCAATGAAGATGATAATCTACCAAATGGATCTGGATAGATTCTCATTTTCTAATCTGGAAGGCAATATTTCAAAGATCTCTGGCATCAGTTGAACACACAACTCACTCCATACCCCCACCGACTCTTGAGCTTGACGTATACGTAGGAACAAGATCAGGCTATTTAGCACCTGAAGCCTGTTTCACCAGTGAGATCATGGCTGATATGAGCCCTTATTGTATATACCATATACCACATAATATAAACCGTGTGCAGATATTTCTCGGTAAAGTGATCAAACATCCCAAATGTGACACCCATCCAAAATTTATTCCTGATAACCTATCAGTAGCTTTGAGGCGGTCAGAGAATTGGTGGAGTGATTGAGATGGCTATAGCTAGTGCCTTGTGAAAGCTTATCCTGTACTCATTGCTAATGGATAAAATTAATGAGGGGTTTAAGATTAAATTGTTGCAGATTTGTGGTTAATGAGGGGCTGAATGATAGACAAAAGTACCAAGGTTGGGAAGAAAAGTCATTTCTGGTAATGCACTGACTGTATTTCATTACACAAGACTGGATCATTCCCATTGAGCTGAATGACATGAAAGAATAATTTGAGAAGGATTACAAAATATGGCTTCACTATCCTCATTCAACAGTGCACTGTGATGTTAGTTTATCCTGTTGACTCCCATTGCCAAACCTACTTCATCAGCATGTCCCAACCTTGTGAAAGCTACTGTTGAGAAGGCCAAGAGCAGAAGTATAATGCAGAGTTCATTATTTCCAATTTCTCATCCACGTTAAATACAATCTTGACATGGACATATTTTGCCATGCCTATATTTTTGCTGGTTCAAAATCCTAGTACCACTGGATCATGACATTTGCAGTGATTCTTAAAGATAATCCATCACCACTTATCGGTCAACTTAGGAGGGGTAATGTATATCAACCAGAATCTAGAAAAAAAGCAATGAACATCTTATTGAGTGTTGAAGAGAGGACAAGTTGGGTTATGCAGAACAATCATGGAAGAAGTGTCAGTACTCTGAATATGGAAGCTGACATGAGGGATTTGAGAAAAGTGTTTTAAGATGATGAGCATAGAGCTGCAAGTGACAACTTGTACACTGACTTTGATGGTAATGAAATAGTTGGAGATGGGACTGTCCTTGGAGAGCAAGGACGGGCCAAGGGTACTTTTTGAGAAGAAAGTGATAATGGTCTCAGGAAAGGCAGATATTGACAATGTTAATCATTGGCTTGTTTAATAGTGTTGGTCCAGTAGGACAAAGCAATGTTGAAATCAAAGTACAATGTGTTGTTCCATAATTTTAAAGATGAAGACATTCTTTGCAATTGATATTTGCAAATGTGACAGATATTGCACTACATACCCACCAACTCCCACAGCCTGGACTACACATCCTCACACCGTGCTTCCTGTAAGAGCTCCATTCAATTCTCCCAGCTTCTCCACCTCCATCACGTCTATTTTGATGATATCACCTTCTGCAGGAGGACCTCATAAATGTCCAACCTTTTCCTCAATGGGATTCCCTGCCACCATGGTTGACAGGGCCTTAACCATGTCTGACCATTTCCCACACTTCTGCCCTTACCCCTTCCCTTCCTTCCCATAACAACAATAAGATCCCTCTAGTCCTCACGTTCCACCTGATTAGGATCTGCATCTAAAGGATTGTAAGCTTCCATTTCCGCCACCACCAGACATGTATTCCCCTCCCCTACCTTGTCAGCATTCTGCACGGACCAATCCCATAGGACATCCTGGTCCATTCATCCTCACTCCCAAAACCTCCCCACAGCACCTTCCTGTGCAATGGCAGAAGGTGCCTGCCCGTTTATGTCCTCCCTTCCCAATATCCAAGGCTCCGCCTTCCAGGTGAAGCAGCTATTTACCTACACTTCTTTCAATCTAGTTGACCGTATTCACTGCTCACTGAATCTAGTTGACTCTGTTCGCTGCTGACAATGTGATATCCTCTATACTGGGAAGAGATTAGGTGTCTGCTTTGCAGCGTACCTACATTTTGTCTATAAAAATGACCCTGAGCTTCCACTTCAACACCACTGTTCCCTGGCCAATATTTCTGTCTTGGGCTTGCTGTAGTGCTCCAGCGAGGTTAAGCGCAAACTGAAAGAACAGTATCTTGTTTTCCACTTGGGGAACCTGCAGTCTTCAGGACTCAATGTTGAGTTCAGTAATTTTAGAGCCCAAGCATAAGGGCTGCTTTCAGCCCAGCTAACCCATTGTCAACTTCTTATTGTTCCCACCTCTCACTCTCTGTGCTTGCTCTCCTTCTCTCTCCCTCTCTGTTTCCACCTATCCAGTCACTCGTTTTTCTCACACCCCCTCTCATCAGCTAGCTTTTCCTAGCTACTATTTTGAAGAAAGGTTACTTGGACTCAAATGTTAATTTTGTTTTCTGTCCTTAGATGCTGCCAGATCTGTTGAATTTCTCTGGCAAGTTCTGTTTTTGTGACAGATATTCACATTTAATTTATAATTCTATATGTCAATACAAAGAATTGTTGAAATTGCGATCTCCACGTAATATTTTAGAATATAGCATTATTGTTCTCAACTGAACTTTCTGTAAAACTCAATTTCAGCAAAATATTAGGTGTTGCTGGGTATGCTCCTTTAGTTCCTCATACATTTGGACAGGGTATACATCAAAAGCTTTTCATTTGATTCATGGTCTTTTTTACTTTATAAATTTTGCATATAGTGCGTCATCATATTTGATACAGGTTAAAATAACTTCTAAGAAAACATAACCAATTATTAATGTGAGCCTGAAATGTAGAAACAATTGCAATTATCCCTTTGATTTAGTAGTTTGAATGTAGCCATGATTAATTCAGTTCATCTATTTGGCACAGGCAAACGCAGATTAGCATCTGAACTTCAAGAGGTAGCAAGAAGTGCAGATGCTGGAGTCAGAGTCGATACAGTGCGGAGCTGGAGGAACACAACAGGTCAGGCAGCATTAGAGGAGTAAGAGAGTTGACGTTTCGGGCCTACACCCTTCATCAGGACTGAGTCTAGGCTCGAAACTTCGACTCTCTTACTCCTCTAATGCTGCCTGACCTGCTGTGTTTCTCCAGCTCTACACTGCATTAAATCTGAACTTCAAAACTGTACTCCAGACTTGGAACAATACACAAGCAATATAAAATAGTCCACAAACAATGTATCAGTAGACTTGCTGGTTAGTAAAGAATTCCAATTAGGCTGCCTTCATGCTTTTCTTCGTTGTTCTAATTTCCAGTTGCCTTAATCATTTTGTGTCATTTCAGTTTTACTTCTAGAACATTTACTAACACCATTTTAATTTTATAGCTGAGACAGTGAAAAATCCGTGGGTCATTGGTGTTCCTAAGGTGGAACTAAGGCAGATTTGAAGTTCCAGTGGTCTGTGGAATCTCCTAAAAGTATGTGCTAAAGATGATCACCATGAAACAATGTCCTTGAGCTTCTCCTTGGTGTTGACACATTCAATTTGGATTATTTAGAATTTTTTGTACTATATTGGCTTAAGCTTTGAGTTACAGGAGACCCAGTTCTATTCCTTAACAAGTGGCTTTGGTTCTGATTTTGAAATTTTGTTACAGTACATCTTTCAATGTCACTCTGGAGCAACAAAAAAAATACACTGTCTAGAAACATTTATGTTTTGGATGCTATGAGATCTTTTTTACATTTATCAATTTTCAAAATGGGAAACTGCATCAACAATGTGTATAAAAGGTCTCTCAAACAAGCAGCTTGTACACAATGATCAATACATTTATTTCAGTTTGTATTGAAAACATTGCTTTTTACATAACATCGGAAAAAGGAACAAGAGTAAGCTATTTAAGTTTTCAAGCCTGTATTCAACTACATTGTGGCTGATCTTCTACCTCAATATCATTTTCCTGCACTATCTCCACATCCCTTGAAAGGTGTGATATTTAAAAATCTATTGATCTCTGTCTTGAAAACACTCAATGACTGCCTTCTGAGGTAGAGAATACCTCTGTTTCTGAATTCTGAAGAAATTCCTCCTCATCTCATTTGAAATGGCTTATCTCTTACTCTTGAGACATTTTTCCCTCTTGTTCTAGACCCTACAGCAAGGGGAAACATCCTTTTGGAATCTATGTTGTCAAACACTTTCAGAATTATGTCTGCTCCTATTGAGATAAACCTCTCATTCTTCTGATCTTTAGAAAATACAGACCTAGTCTTTTCAATTTCTCCTTGTAGAACAATTTTGACATCCCAGAGATCCGTCTGGTGAATTTCATTGCACTGCCCAAATGGCAACTTTATCCTTCCTTAGGGTAAGGAGAACAAAACTGTGCAAAGGTGCAGTCTCACAAATGCTGTATACAATTGTGGCAAGATGTCTTTCATCTTGATCCAAATCCGCTTGCAATAAAGGCTAATATACCATTGCTTTCTCAGTTGCTTGCTGCACCTGCATGTTAGATTTCAGTGATTTAAGAACAATAATACCCAGGTTCCTTTGGACATCAACACTTATCAACCTCAGAAAATCTAAGAAATATTCTGCATTTCTGTTTCTTCCTATCAAAATGGAATATTCACACTTTTCCATGTGATATTCTAGCTCCCATTTTCTTGTCAGAAAACAAACCCAAAAATTGCTGGAAAAGCTCAGCAGGTCTGGCAGCATCTGGAGAGAAATCAAGAGTTACTGTTTCGTGTCAAGTGGCCCTTCCTCAGAACTCCATTTTCTTGTCTCCTCTTCCGTTGTGTCCAACTCTCTCAAGTTTGTTCGTGCCTAGCCATAACTCACACTTCTGTCTAAATTCGTGCTATCAGCAAAGTTGATCCCTTTTGTCGCACTGATGATAAAGTATAAATTTGGTGTTATAGCTTTGAATTCAGAAATTTAAACCCTTTATTACATGAATTAATTGTGAAGAGATTGAATTAACCCTTATCTTAAACATTTGGGTTGTATAATGATAATCCCTCATTAGAAGTCAAAAATTGCACTAACCAGTATCTATTTTACAGTAACAAGAGTACTGAAAATGTCCAGTTTAAGCATAACAGCAAAGAAAACATAAGTTCTAAAATACTAAAACATTTCCTATTGCATCATCATTGATAGTTTACTCTAAACAGGAAAGGGAACACAGAAATGGAAATCTAATGGAGCCATATACAATGGTGACTGGGAATATGGAAAGAGAAATGGTTTCGGGACTTACAGTGTACCAGATCCAATCAGTGGGGAATATAAAAAGGTCTATTCGGGAGCATGGAAAAATGACAAAAGACACGTGAGTACAGAATTGGCATGATGTTGGTAATTGTTACCTTTTCTGAAAGAATATCATTGTTTACCGCTGTAGGGTATATTGTATCATTATTATTCAGAGCATATTCATTTTTAATTTTTTATCTATCCAGGATAACTGACTATCTTTAAACAAACCTAGTGCATCTTTCACCTTTTTTTTGTCAAATCTTTCCTTTCTTGCATAATGAGTTACTTCCTTGCAGTGTCAAATTTAGTTTGGCTGTAAATATTGTAAGATTTTGCAATAGTCACTCAATGAAGTTTTTATATTGTATGCTACTTTATAATTGTGGAAATCCTTGTATCTCGTATGGACAAGATTTGGTTTTGGGGTTAGGTGGTGAGTGCTGAAGGCCTACCCTCAAAACAAATTGAAATTTCCTGATTTTATTTTGGTAAATTTTGTAATGGATTTTTTAAATGTGTGTATGCCAAATTGGTTTCAAATGAATCACTGAACAGGTGCCCACACAATGTTCCTGGTTTGCTTAATCTGAGACTTTGTAGATATGGAACTTGAATAATGCTGAATAGTGAGATATTATTGAAGCTTTTTGTCTTACACTCAACAAGACAAATATAAAAATGTCAAATTTACAAACGATGGCAACAATTTAAGCTACAGAAGAAAAGGATGTTGTTTGGTTGGCAAGTAGACTCTTATAGCTGAGGCATTGCCATGGAGAAAGCAACAGTGTGCTATAGGTTCAATAAATGTGGAGCTGGAAAAGCACAGCAGGTCAGACAGCATCCGAGGAGCAGGGAAGTCAATGTATCGAGCTGAAACCCTTCATCAGGACTGGGGAGGGGGAGGGAAACCCAGATATAAATAGTGGGAGGTGTACCTGATATTTCGCCTTGGGAGCTTACAGCCCAATGGCCTGAATACTGACTTCACCAGCTTCAAAATCTCTCCACGCCCAACCTGTCCATCTTCCGAGTCACATATCCGCTCCACCCTTCCCACTGACCAACCACAATAAGCTACTACCTGCATCCATCCCACCTACCCTGCCCCCAGCCCCACCCACTCCATCTATTTATTTCTGGGCTCCCCTCCCCAGTCCTGACAAAGGGTTTCTATCCGAAACATTGACTTCTCTATTCCTTGGATGCTGTCTGACCTGCTGTGCTTTTCCAGCTCCCCATTTATTGACTCTTGTTTCCAGCATCTGCAGTCCTTACTGGCTCCATCCCCGCCTCTTCGACTTGTCTGCCTCCTCTCCACCTATCCTCTCCTCTATCCATCCTCTATCCGCCTCCCCCTCTCTCCCTATTTATTTCAGAACCTTCTTCCCCTCCCCCATTTCTGATGAAGGATCTAGGCCCGAAACGTCAAGTTTTCCTGCTCCTATGATGCTGCATGGCCTGCTGTGTTCATCCAGCCCCACGCCTTGTTGTCTCCAGAGTGATAAAGGTTCCCCAGCTCTCAAGTAATTCAAAAGCGCAAGGTTGAAAATAATCCTTTTGTTTACAGCAAATGGGTCCTATGCATACAAATGTATATTGCTTCTAGCAAGTTAAATAAGCCATATTACAAGCTTGACTGTTTATCTTTAATTGGTTGTTATTTTGGCTATTTGTGCACTCAGAATTATTCATCAGGTGCTGCCCAACTGCAGAATCATATCTGACAGTAGACTTTTTTTTTGGTTTTGTAAGCGCAAGCTGAGTAAGGCCTTTGCTCTTAATATTACACACAACTGAAGGAGCATGCTTTGATTTAGTCAGCCAGTCACTAGAGTGTACGGTCCCTGTCCCTGACATCACACCAGCACTTGGGATTTAATAATTTCCCGTTGTTTTCTCCATGGCAATAGGAAACTATTGGTTTTAGCCAATTTGTCCTGTCATACAAGTCAGAATTCATACATGACATTGCTCAAAAATGTGAAAGAAGAATGTCTTTTTCAATGACGTCAGCATCCACACGCAGCTACTGCTTTGTCGTATAGTGAAATGGCTTGCTTGATCTATTCAGCTTCTTTGAGAGACTTTGCCTTTCTGGTGTAAATTTGACATGGATAAGACATTTTTCAGATCCAAAAATGGAGCCTCTGGCTCACATATGAATTTTTGAGATACTCCATATCAGGGCTCTTAGTCCTGCAAAATAGTTGGTGAAATTGACAGAGATCTGGAAGAACCTGTAGTCTGTTGGTTGTCCTTTTGAATCCTGACATCTGTAAATTAGTAATTAATTGATCCATTTGTTTTGTCTTTCACTTCTGGAATACAATGGGATGCCAAGAGAACAGGATGATGAAGTGTGCTAAATCGTGTGAATGTGATTAGCTATCTTGCGGTATGCCCTAATGGCAGTTACTGTAATTAGGCTATTTTCTAATACATTACTATTTGACAACTTTGGGAAATGCTCAATAACCATCCCCCGCACACACACCCCAAATAGTATGTTGGTGTACTGGCAAAGCTCCCATCTAACCATATTATTTATTACTTTTGAATTGCTAAGAAGGTAACTAAAATATAGACAATACTAGAGCTTTGAACTTAGTAATACAAAAACTGTAAACCATTTATGGATGCTGACCTCTTGGTTTCAAAACTAAAATTACTCTAGTAAAAATGGGGCTTAAATGACTTTAACTTGCTTGGAGCCCATTTAAAAATAGCGAACAAGTTTCACTGAAAAGTGGTGGTTTTTGCCTTCTGGCAATTTGGAGGCAAACAGTATCCAGGCAGATTCCCAGATTTAGAATAGGATGGCAAGATCAATTGCTGTGACGATTGCCTTTACCTTTTTTATCTTTGATTCATGAAACTGCCTTGAAGTTTAAGTTGCAATTTCTGTAAAGCAACGGCTGGAAATTTGGATTTCAAATTGGAATTAAATAACAGGTCTTGGTACAAATAAATTTTCAGACTTTTCCGCTTCCTGGAGGTAAAAGGTTCTCTGAAATAAATTGGTTTGGTGGAGTCTGATGTCACTTGGCAGCTGATGTATTCTCCTAGTTTTCCCAAATCTGCAGACCCTTCTACTCATGCCTCGTTGTGAATGAACATATGTACATGCAGTGTGCAGAGAAACTACTTCCTTGAAGCACAAGCCTGTTCGATAAATAGGGTGATTACTTTGCAATAAACAGATGCAGAATTGTTACCCATGACCTCCATAAAAGTGCAGTATTTTATATCTCAGCAAATCTTGAGATGTGAATTTCCAGCAGTGCTTCTAGAATGTCCTCTGACCTCTCAGGTGTATGAAAAAAAATCCCTTGACACAGTTTTGAAGAAAAGCATGAGAATCGTTTGCTTGTCCTAGCCAATATTTATCTCATAATCATCCTAAAAATTGTTGATCTGATCCTTACTACTTTGCTGTTTGTGGAGCTTGGTATGTGCAAATTGCCTGTCATTCCTTTATATTACAATGGTAGCTATAGTTCAGACATAGTTCATTGGCTGTAAAGTCCTTTGGAACATCCTGAGGCTGTGAAAGCCTGATATAAATTAAGTATATCTTTCTTATTCATTTCTTTCTGCTGTGATTTTGATTTTACCTTTGTTTTATCATTATTGTTATGATATATCACTGATCCCTTTCCTGCAGGGGTTAGGAACCAACTTTTACTCAGATGATGATATTTATGAGGGCCATTGGTATGCTGACAAGAGAAATGGCTGGGGTAGAATGTACTATGCAGATTGCTCTACTTATGAGGGTGAATGGTTTGATGACACTCCCAATGGTCAGGGAATGCTCCGTCTGGGTAAGTTACGTTTTCCAGTATTTCTTATAATAATCTAAGATAAATGCTTATTTTCTGAATTGAGTGACAGCAGTTTGGCTTTATAACAGGCTGAAATACAATAGAAAATGAACAGTCTGTATTGAGAAAACCCAGTTCCCCAGATCACGTTTATTCTGTCCAGATGCTGCGTATACTTCTTCTTGGATTGAGCCTTTTACCTCATGCCTCATTAACCACGAACATCTATTGAACCATAATTCAAGGAACACTGTTTTCCTTTCTATATCTCTCCTTTTTTAAAAAAAGTCAAGCAGTGTTATTTATATTTCCGTAATTCCCAGCTTCCCTTCTTATTGAATTTAATTCCAGTTCTCTTTTAACTTAATTTATCCCAAAGTGGTTACTTTCCTTAGAGTCATTTGTGAAAATTCAGTATCTTGTCAGACATGGGTAAAAGGTTTCATTGAGTTCTTGTCCTTACTTCATTTCTATAAATTCTCCGCTTAGTGGCCTCCAGCCCTATTATTCAACTTTAACTAACTTGTTTACTATCACTCAAACCTACATCATTCATTTTCCTGCAACATGACTCTTCTCAAAGAAAATAAATTAAATAATCTGAGCTTGTCTTCATATGTTGGTTGATTAACCTGGTCACCTATAAGAATTCTTTGTAATGTACTTTTTATCTTTTATAATGACCAAATGGAATGTCATTAAAGCAGGTGTTAACTTGTCATCCAGTATCCAATATTTGCATCCTTGTACCCATTGGGCTTACATAAAAACAGGAAATGCTAGAAATACTTAGCAGGTCTGATAGCATTTATGAAGAGAGAAATGAACTTATGTTCTAAGTCAATGTCCTTTTATCAGAACTGGGGAAAAGTTAACAATGTAGTAGGTTTTATGCAAATTAAAATGAAGAGGGTTGGAAAAGGAGCATAAGGAAAAATAGAGTGGAAGGCAAAAGAGAATTAAATGGTTAAACAGTTGACATTGCAAGGCCAAAAGGAATTATAATGCGACATGTCTGCATTTCCTGTATTTCTATGGAAAGATGGTATGGAAAAGGAAGAGTGTGTTGGAAGTGATTGAGGAGCAAACTAGAGTCACCTGGTCGCAGTAGCTCACTGGCGTATTTTCCGGACCTCCATCTTAACCAGCAATCCCCAACATCTCAGGATATGCTTCATGAGTAGCAGAACCAGGCTTACTACATCATCATGGCTCATCTCGACTCACTTATAATTCAGTGGAGCACTTCAATACTACACTTTGCAGCTCAACAATACCTTGCATTCCAATGCTGCTGTCAGGCCATTTTGCACACAGGGACAGGCAGCCATCTCATGCATAAGAACGGTTTGCATCTCTGACTCTTAGCTTGCATTGTTAACGCTCACACACGTTGTACCTACTTAGATGTTCACAGCATCTCTGCTTTGCCTTGCCTTTTTTGCACCTTGCTATCTCATTCAGAACAGTACTTCTGTTTTACCTTGCCTTTTAGCACAGACAAAAAGCCAGGCGACTTGCCTTTGTTTGTCAGCGATGATCAATGAAGGAGGTGAACATTGCCATATCCAGGCACCTGCTGCATTGACGTCACACCTATACCATGTGGTAGCAGCTTATGAAATGAAAACATTGGACATGCTTCAACCAGGTGGCCATGTCTCAAAATCTGAGGGGAGTTGTTCTTTGTGGGTTGAAGAGGGACTGTTCTCAGTCAGGAGCTCCTACCATTGTCACTCAAGGGTGCTATCCAATCTCTATAGTGCAGGGGGTGGGCCATGATCAATCCTACAGACGAGTGCAACCAAACAAGGGATTAGTGGTAAGTTAAGAAGCTATACTGATATCAGTCAAGGGTCTGGTCAGTCATCAGTCACTGTTGTCATTCCAAGATGATTGGGAAGTACCCCCAACAACAGGGCCCTTATCTTATAAGTAGCTTTAATAGTGGTGCCTTATCAAAGACTTTTGGAAATCCAATATATTACATCTCATCTAGTGGTTCCCCTTTATCTGTAATAAAACTGTAATAAATGTGCCAGGCATGATTCTTCCTTCATGAAACCATTCTGACTCTGCTTGATTGTATTATGTGTTTTTAAATAATCTTCTATTACATCCTTTATAATGGACTCTAAAATTTTCACAATGACAGATGTTAAGCTAAATGGCCTACAGTTTTTTTTTGTCTCCCACCATGTTTGGATAAGGTGTTACATTTGCAGTTTTATAATCCTTTGGGGCTTTTCCACAATCTAAGAATTCCAGGAAGATTCCAGGGCATCCACTATCTCTGCAGCTACTTCCTTTAAAATCCTAGGATGAAGCTCACTGGGCCCAGGTTACTTATTGGCCTTTAGCCTTATTGGCTTCCATGGTACATCTTCTCTAGTGATAGCTGTTTTTATTACTGGAGCTGCTTTTTGCACACATTGAACTGTTACCAAGTTTCACAACATGTTCTTTAATGCACTGTTAAACTTCCTGATCATGTGAGAGGTGTGGGGTGCAGGAGGGTGTCATTGTTCATAACACATCTTCAATTCTAACACATGGATTAACAGTCCAAAATGTTTTTGAGATTTGTAGCTCAGGTTGTGGATGAGGTTGTAGACTTGCTTGCCAAGCCGGTGTGTTTGATTACAGACATATCGTCACCTTGCTAGGTAACATCGTCAGTGAGCCTCCGGTGAAGCTTTGGTGTTCTGACCCGCTTGTTACGTATATGCTTTGGTTTGCTGGGTTGGTTGACATCACTTCTGGTTTCTTTTCCTGAGGCATTCATGTAGGAAGTATAGTTGATTGCGGGTCACGCTCAGATGGATGGCATTTGTCTCCCAGTTGCAGACTGGTGGTGGTTGTTTGATGGTGTTGTACCCGTAGGTGAGTAAAGTTTTTGAGAAGATTCGTAGCTCAGGTTGTGGATGAGGTTGTAGACTTGCTTGCCAAGCCGGTGTGTTTGATTACAATGTTACGTAGCAGGGTGCCGAAACATCTGCAATCAAACACACCAGCTCAGTGAGCAAGTCTACAACCTCATTAACATCCAGTGATAATACCACTCGGCCATCACCTCCCCTAAATCACATTACTGATCCTGCCCATGTAGAATCATTGGAAACATCACCAATGGATCCAGGCTGTATTGTCTCTGTTGCCATGAACTATTAGCAGCCACATGTATCTGGAAACCCAACAGCAGCACAACCTCTAGCAGATGTCAAACAGTCTCGATGCAGAGTTTCCAGCAATATGTCCCCTCAGGATACAGAGGTTCAGTCTTTTGAATTCCTCCAGATGAGCAAAGCATAGTGCAGCTGCTGAATGAAGATGCCTCAAGGCACTATGACAGAACTGTGTCATCTCTGGAGCATTCTAGATGCTGTAGACTGTAGATAGGTCACAGTAAAAGAACCATATCATAATGCAACTAACTTCATTCGTAGGAATTGTTTCCATTTAGTAAATATGCCACATTTTAAAAGTCTGCATAAGGAATTCTTGAAGCTTCCATAATTCTTATATCCTTGATAATTCTCAGGTTGTTCAGTCATCCCAAGGGCTGCATTCTTTCAAGAATAGCCACTGAGAGGCTGCCCTCTCCAACCATGGCTTTAACTCCATTACACAAACATCTGACTGAAGCCAAGTACAAATATAATGCAATGCCTTCTTCCACTGGGGACATTGAAAGCCATATGATGTCTCCTCAAAATGAAGTTCCCATGCTCGGACAGGTATGAGGGTTCCTTGTATACGTTACAGAGAGAGTTTGCCTCATAAAAACTAAGAGCAGGAGTAGGCAATTCAGCCCCTCGAGCCTGCTGAATCATTTGATATGAACATGGCTGTTCTCATCTCAACTATGTGCCATCATAAAGTTTTCTTTATTCTTTCCCTCCCCTCTGTCGCAGTGCACTCCTGGAATCCATAGCTGGGGTAGAGGGAGCCTTTGCCCATTCCATTTTGGAGTTTCGGATGGACAACTGGGAAGGGGTGGTGTGGAATTGAGGCTGGAGAGCCTAGACCTGCTGAGTGTGCTCTGGTCAGATGCAACTTCACCCTTCTCGGCTTGATGTCCCACAGGTTTGTGGGATGCAGGCAGAGATAAAAGGTGCCCATCCCTTCCACCTCCAGTGTCCTGAGAGCAAATTTCTAGGGGGCATGTATGAGATTCACCCTCTCTCTGGATATCTATTGGCTGTTCTGTCTCTTTGCGAAGAAGGGTCACATGGAGTGATGTCAAAGTCTTCCATCTCCTTATTGTTTTGCCATTGGTGTTCACTATTAACGGTTGAAGCTATGGACTGTAGGTCTACATGCATTTTCAGCATCCATTGACAGTGCTAAGAAGCACGTATTCATATGCAGGGCCTGTGTCCTTTGCAAACAGAATAGGCCCGTGCATTGTACCTTTTTCAACTGAACAAAAGCTTTGGTGCATTCCCCATGGTAATGCATGGACCAACCAGAATCGACTTGCCTAGTTTGAATTTAAACAATTGTTCTCTTGTCCACACTCCATGGCGACATCTCCATAAGAGTTCACTTTCAACCAACCAATCAGCATTCTTTTTTCATGCAGTATAAATTTTTGTTCCCTTTGAGATTTGGGCCCTGATTTTCTTTCCCAGATTGGGTCACAAAGTTGGGAGAAATCCTAGCTCTGTGAGCCCAACTTTTTAAGAGTCATCACTTGTATTTCCAATTTTTGGTTTGAGGGTGCTGGCTGGATTGGGAGTCAGGTCAGACAATCTAGGAAGAGACTAAGAGGCTGCCCATTTCCAAGACAGGCAAGCAGAAAGTCTGCCTGGGAACTCTGGCAGTATATGCAAAGTTTAAAAGTAAAGAATAAGAAAGAAAACATCCCACCTGCTCTTACTCCCTCGCCATATGCCTTACCCATGGAAACCTATGTGTTGCACCCAATCCCACGGTTCCTAATTCCCTTTGTGCTGACCTATGTCCCTATATTTACCTCCATATCTCCTTTTAGCCCCTATGCCAACTCAATGACAACATATATCTCTCACCTACTGCCATTTGTCCTAACCTCTCAATGCCATCTTGGCTATTATCCAGCAAGGATATTAAACATGAAGCAGCAATGACAGAAAATAAGCAATAGGGGAACTGCTGGTCCAATCCGTATTACCATGGACAAATTGATGATTTTAGGGATGTGGGCCTGCTCCTTCTTCATGGGAGCCTGTAGTCCTTAAAGGATAAGTGCACTTTTTAAAGGCAGTCGGTGCATAACTGTTCATAGAGCAAATGAGAATAGGAAGGAGGCTCTTTTTTCTTATGATGACCAGTGACTCCTGGAAACAGAGGCAGATGAATTATTGTTTCTGTGTTTCCATGGCACATAGAAGACAGGAACAGGAATAGCCCATTCAACTTCTTAAGCCTGTCCTACTTTTCAGTATGATGATGGCTGGTCATCGAGCTCAATATCCTAATCCCATCCCCTCCATCTCTTGATCCCTTTAGTCACGTAAGTTATATAATCTCCTTGACAGCACACAATATTTTGGCATTAGTCATTTTCTATGGTAGTGAATTCCACAAGCTCTCCACCATATGGGTGAAGAAATTTCTCCTTCTCTCAGTCCTAAAAGATTTAGCCTTTATCTTTATGACCCCTGGTTCTGGACTCCCTGACCATTGGGAACATTATTCCTGCATCTAACCTGCATAGTCCTGTTAGAGTTTTGTAGGTTTCCATGTGATCCCCTTCATTCTTCCAAACACCATTGAATATTATCCTAACCTAATCTTAAGAATGGAAAATTAGTCATGTGGTGGACAGAAGTAGCTGGGCAAGTTTCCACAGCATTGTTACTAGGTTCTGACTGCAAAACAGTAAGACAATTAATAATGTTACTAGAACTGCCACACCCATCTCATTCCCATGCTTCACCAATCATTACATCTCTGATTGTATTCACACATGCATTCATCACCCTTTTTTATACAGTTGGTGTTTCTTTCTCTCCACATGCAAACTTTTGTAAGTCGCTTCACATATTTTCAAAATCCCTGAACAAAACAGATACTAGTCCATTTTCATTTTTCTCGCAGAAACTGGCATACAACTGAAGGGAAATTGGAAGACCAGGAGGACTTTACATTGCATTGCAAACTTTGACAATGGAAGATATGACCGTTGACATCATTGACAGGGGATTGATACAGAACGTGACAGAAATGGTTACACTGAAGCCATGCAGAGCAGAGTGCGTGGCCATTTTCCTTTCCTTTTTTTTAACTTTAATGCATCCCATAAACTCAGCACAACATGGTGCTGAATCACACTCTTATTCATCCACTGCTTTTCTTTGCTACTATGTCTCACTCTTTCTGGGCCTTGGAGTTAGACACATGCAGGAGAAGATCCATTCTAAAGATTCACTGCCTGTCACTACTGCTCTTAAGATTATCAGCACAGAATTTGGTACCTTAAATGGTATAAATGAGGCAAGCAAGTGGTTTGGAAATAAAGTTTGCCAGACGGCAAGTTCACATCTTAGATCTGTGAAAGTGTATAGAGATGCAGACTGTAGGGATTTAATCCTGAAAATACAATTCATTCCTTGCACCAGAAACTGATGACTAAAATACTGGAAGATGTTGTGGCTCGGGATGGGCTACTAATAATTTCTTTGAAGATTTGATGTATGGCATGGATGGTGGCAATCATAATGTGTGTGGTCAATGCTGCACCTAGCTCCTTTTGCTGCTGTAGCACATATGGCATCTCTCAGAAATGCAGGTTATGCGCATTACTATCTACTCTGCTTTGAACAGGTGATAATTGAATAATTAGAGTTTTCAAATTGATTCTTTGGTCAAAGTTTCATGTTGGAGATGGAAATCAGGAGGTGAGACTGATCTATCCATTTGTAATCCTGGCTCCGTCTTGAGACTACCAGTACAAGCAATTGAATCTTCCAACTATCTAATCATCTCCCTTATTTTCACACCTCTTCACCCACTATCCAATTCATGAACTCAAAAGTCCTTTAATAATAGTTGGAAGCCTCTGAATAACCCATAAAACCCCTGGAATAAACAAACACTCTTTGGACCACCTGTATTAATAATAAAAGTTGCAAAATTATCAAGAATTGGAAGCTGTTGAATGGCCAATAAAAATCCATGAGTAAGTAATCAGACTGTATACTTGGTAATCAGTATTTAGAAGTCTATTGATCACTTGTCTTTCACATACTCAAAGAGTGAACTTCTGTGGTCCTTTTGGGGGAACGAATTCCAAAGATTCACCGCCTTCTATGTGAAGAAATTATTTCGCACATCAGTCCTAAATGGCTTGCCCCTTATTCTGAGACTCTGTATTCTGGTGCTAGATTGCCCCCAGCCAGGGGAGACATCCTTTCTACATCAATCCTGCTTAGCTCTTCAAGAATTGTTAAAGTTTCAAATGCATTTTTACTCATATGCTTATAAAATGCATCATTATTTCTCCAGTTTTCTTTTAATCCTCTTTCTTGTATTCTTTCTTATCTGTCTCTGTCACCACCTTAGCTTTGTTGCATATTTTCCTTAGTTTTTTGCAGTTATTATTATGATCCTTTAGGACATCTTCAGTTTCAATCTGTCTGTAATTGATGTTTTGCCTATGGCATGCTAAAACTGCTAACAGTTCCTCTAATACTTGCCTGCAACAGTAGTAGACTCACCAACTTTAAGGGCATTTAAATGGTCATTGGATAAACATATGGATGATAATGGAATAGTGTAGGTTAGATGGGCTTCAGATTGGTTTCACAGGTCGACGCAACATCGAGGGCTGAAGGGCCTGTACTGCGCTGTAATGTTCTATGTTCTATGTCCTATGTTCTTTTTATAAAAAACTGAAGGTACAGAATATTGCACAGTTTGTGTAATCGGCATTAAAGACTAGCATATCATGTGCCTTTACATTATCAACCCTGTGTTGAGGGAAGAGTGCACTCTACATTTTTTTTTCTTTCAGATGAAATGTTAAACTAAGAACCCCTCTCCTCTCTTACATTGATGTGACATTACTCAAAAAAAATTAAGGCCTTTCTCCTCTTGGTCCTTACCTATATTTATAATTTAATCAATGTTAGTAAAACAGACTATTCAATGTCATGTTGTTGTTCATGGGACCTTGCTATGTCCAAGTTGCATATTACTTTTGAAGTGTAGTCACTCTTATACTTTAATCTGTAGATCACTTCAGAATATTCTAAATCCCAAAATTTAGAATTGGAATTCGAAAGTTGTGAAAGGTGTTATATAAATGCAAGTCTTTCTTTTTCTTGAAATTCCCTTTCCACATTGTTTTAGCTTGGTTATTTGAGTTTTTAAATTCCAGATCCTATCTGAATTTCCATTTTTTTTAATACTGACTTATTCCTTTTCCGTAAGATGGAGAATTTCAAGACTAGGGGGCTACCTTTTTAAGGTGAGATGAGAGGGATTTAAAAAAGACATGAGGCAAACTTTTTACACAGAGGCTGGTTCAGATGTGGAATGAACTTCCTGATGAATTGGTGGATGTGGGTACAATTACTATGTTTAAAAGACATTTGGATGAATATATGAATAGGAAAGATTTGGAGGAATATGGGCCAGGAGCAGGCAGGTGGGAGTAGTTCAGTTTGGGAATATATTTGGCATGGACTTGTTGGACCGAAGAGTCTGTTTGCGTGCTGTATGACTCTATGGTAAATGTTTTCACATTATGTCTATTGCTCACCCATTTACTCATACCTTACAAATAGGTTCTAGACAGCAATGATCTTGAGTGCAACAGGCAGTGTAAACAGTGGCACTTGGTTGTAGAATCTCCAGGTGACACAGCTCTGAGGTGACTTAGAGAAGGTAGCCTTCATATGCATTGCTGCTCAGATAAGTGCAAATATGTTGATCCTGTGCCTGTATGTGCCAATGGGAGGGTAAAGATTCCTGTACTAGTGCCTCCTTCAATTTGCTCTGCTTGATCCTTCTTCCTGTTGCTGCTTTTCTTATTTCTTCAGCCAAAGCTGGAATCACCAGCAGGATTCTCATAAGTGGAATGCACGAAGCAACTTGAGGTCAAAAAAGTGTACAACCACTATATGCATTGAAAAATATCTCAGAATTTATGTTGAGAGCAGGTGAGTATCCCTTTAAATACTGCTAGAAATGGCTCTCTCCTGACTGACATGACCCATGGTTTCTAAGTGGGTCAAGGAAAAAGCAGTGATGATGCAGGCTGAAGTTCAAGTTTACAATTATTTATAAAGCTGTTGCCCCTCCCTGAAAGGACCTTTAATTGAGAGTCCACACAAACATTGGAATAGACAGGTTTTCAGCAGTAAGATGATTTTACGGTTGCAATTTTCATCTACTATTGCCTTGTCTAAAATTATAAATGGGGAATTCTTGAAATAAAATCTATCTCCATTGTTAACAATTTGAACAAAATTTACAAATATAAAAATGACTAAGTATTTCAATAATCTAGATATTTAATGTTAGAGATACCTGTAAGAAATAACTTGTTGCCATTGGTTGAGACATAGAGACCTCCAGTGGTACATTTCACATGGGGTTTGGGTAGGTTTTCAGTGGCTTTGGACGAACACTGTGTATTAAATATTGATGAATTTTGTGAGCTCATATCTGCTATTGTAGAAATTCATACCCAAAATGCACCACAACAACCCACATTATATGATGTGTGAGGGAAATCAATTATGAGAGTGTTTTGCCCATAATGCCGTGAAGTAATAATGTTCAAGGTGTCATAGGTAGGCAAAACATTTAGAAATTAACAACCACAAAACAAGATTATTGGGAAGGATGAAAAGATTAGTTTTTTTTTCTAGTGGTTTGTACTCTATGGAGAAAACAAAAGCTAACTGGTTTGATTGATTTCAGGTTAATTTTTCTGTCATAGGGCCTGATATTTGTGGTGGGGTTAGAGTTGAGAGTTTGAGGGACTTGTGTGCTGAGCTGAGTACAGAATCCAATTAGGATTCGGCCTTAGGGACAGGTGCTGGTTTCTGGAAATTCACAAGTGGGCAAACCTCTGATATTAGTCTTACACTAACAATTACACAAAGGACTACAACTTAATCCACTCTACGAAGTAGAAAATAAATAACTGAGAAAATAATTTTAAATAGGTAAGGATAAACCAATGTGTTGAAGTACATCCAATTTAAGCAAGTATATACAGGTCACTACAAGTGCCAGAGTAATAAAGATGGTTTTCTTTTCAACAGAGGAGGCTGATCAGAAATTTAATTAAGATTAATAATATTATAAGGGACCTAGAAAGAGTAGCTAGGAAGGATCTATTTCCCTTACTGCCGAGATCAATAAAAAGAGGGCATAAATTTAAAGTAATTCAAAAAAAGGATCAGAGGGAATTGAGAATTCTTGACATCCAGAGGGTGGTAGTCACCTGGAACTCACTGAAAGAGAAATATATAGGCAAAAACTCTTATCGTATTTTTTAAAAAATTTGAATGAAGACTTGAAGTTCAATGACCAATAGAGTTACAGCCTGAGAGCTGGAAACTAAGATTAAGCTGGAAAGCTCTTTTTCAGATGGCATAAATGCAATAGGCTGAATGGGTTCTGAGGAAGGGTCACCGGACCCAAAATGTTAACTGTTTTTTTTTCCTTCACAGATGCTGCCAGACCTGCTGAGCTTTTCCAGCAACTTCTGTTTTTGTTCCTGATTTACAGCATCCACAGTGCTTTCGGTTTTTATTGGGCTGAATGGGTGTCTTTCTATAGTTCCTTTCTATGCTTCTTATTGAAATAAATACTCTCAGTAACTGAAGAGGCAGGAAAAAAAAAACAACTTTGTTCATATTAATCAAGGGTTGAGAAATTTAAAACTAAAATATTTTGGATGTTGGAAATATGCAAAAAAATCAGAAACTGCTCAAAATACTCAACAATACAGGAACATTCTGTGGGGGGAGAGAGAGAGAGAGCGAGAGCGTGCTAATGGGCTGAATTTTACCAGAAATTGATAAGTTTCATCCAGGGGGTTTCTCTGTGAACCCTTGTGAGATTCCTCATGCTAGACTCTGAAACCTGCCTCATTAACTATGTACCACAACTCTGTGGGGCCCCACTCATCCTATCTTCTCTACCACTAGAGGCAGAAGTACTTGCCACAGTTGGGATCTCCTGGGATCCCTGGTGCTGGCACCATTTTTAAGCCCAGGTGTGCACCAGGTCATGTGCTGCCAGGTAGGAATTTCCATTCCATTGTACTGGAAGGGGGAACCAAAAAAAGAATTCAGGGAACATAAGTGGCATGGCAGACAATTCATTGCAAATCCAAATGTTCATCAGTAGCCATGTCTTCCAATGCACTATTATCTCCTCCACTCTTATTTATTGTTGTCCCCCTTCATGGTTATTGTTCCCCATGCATCCCAGCATGCTGCCTCCAATCCCCAGAATTGAATGCCCCAACTTCCTTACCAAGAAGGGGCCCCAGATAAAGCCCCCACTTCTTGACTTTGATTGAGTTGACTTCCAGGACTGCTTTTGAAGGTGGAGACCAGGAGACATCAGGCACCTGCTCTCACATTCATGTCAAGAATTGTCATTGTCTAGTTCTATTCATCGGGTGGAGAATGAGGAACCACATATAAATGAGGTGAGATAAAGGAATAATGGCATGCTATTACGTGCAATTAACCCTCTCCCTGCTCACTTGCAAGATTCTCAACTCACCATTCAAACATGATTGGAGAATTGGACTTTTTCTTGCTCAATGCCAAGAACCTGATTTCTACGTATCTCATCCTCTTTTCCCAACTAACGCACGAATGCCCACATCATTCAGTAACTGGGAAGGTGCCACCCATTATTTCAAGTTGATTGCCTTTCATAAAAAGGAACTGACTGGTAAAGAGTATTAGTTATGAGTCTTCTGTTATTACAAAGATCTACTATACATTTAGTCTCTATCTGACATGATAAATGGCTTAATAATTTTGTTCAAAGATCACAGAATCCCTACAGTGTGGAAATAGGCCCTTCAGCCCAACAAGTCTACACTGACCCTCAGACATTCCACCCAGACCCATCCCCCTATAACCCACCTAAGCTCCACATCCCAGAACATGATAGGCAATTTAACATGGCCAATCCACCTAGCCTGCATATCTTTGGACCGGATGGTGGAATTGAACCCAGGTCCCTGGCGCTGTGAGGCAGCAGTGCTAACCACTGAGCTGCCATGCTGCCCTTTTAGTTTTTTTTTAAATTTAGAAAATTTGTAGCTGTTTCTCAGGCTCCCTCTCTGGAATTAAATACTGATCCCCCGTTACCCGTGGTCACCATGGTAGGCACAAAAAGTACCATCGAAAGTTGATAGGGCAGACATTCGAATGAATCATCACTGTCACAAGGACTTATGATCTGCCCGAGGTTAGCTAGAGTCACCAAAGCTGCTGGGTGAGCCTGGATTGGTTTTGGTCTGATAAATGCACGCACTCCCATGTGGGTCAGCACTCATTTGCATGTATTAGCTCTAGAATTACCACAGTTATCCAAGTAATGTTTGGAGCGATCAAAGGAACCATACCTGATTTAATGAGCCGTTTGTAGTTTCACTGTACTGTGTGTACTTAGACATGCATGGCTTAATCTTTGAGACAAGCATATGCTGCTGGCAGGAACAACCAGGTAGCTGAACCGACAAAGGCAAGCAGGCGACCAGGGGAAACCAGCACGGGTGGTCACGGGAGAGCTGCCAACGACGAAGCGGCAATACCTTGGGTGGCTACAGTCGGAGTGAGGCACAAAGCACACGCTGGCCTTGCACACAGTGCACCGTACCATCCCGTGCACATCGTCGCATGCACGACTGACCGCTCCCTTTCCTCGAGAAGCACGGGAGTATGGAAGGACTGCACCCTGCCATCTGGCAGAACAGAGGGGCACAGGGTGCGTAAATGTGTGTGGAGTAGCTGGAAAGTAAAGCTGCCGTCACCGCCGAACTCAGAACCATTGCCCGCAGGCTCGTGCCTGGCCTTCCCACAGAGGGAATTCTTGGCACTGGGTCTAACTCATTCACAAGCTACCTCTGCTCTGACTTAAAGCAAGACCTGAACCGACAGCCAGACGGAGGATCATCCTGTGGGGAGGATAATCACACAGACGTCGCTGGGTTGTCTGTGTGCGAGTGGGAGAGAGAGTGGGAGCCGCCTCCCTGGCTCCTCTCCCCGCTTTTTGACCGCAAAAGTGCATGAAAAATGGCAACTGAAGTTCTAGCCGCAAGGAACGGGAGACGGCAAGAGACCCCCGCCCCCGCCTCACTCGAGAAGCTGAGGACAGTGGTGCGGAGAACCTTGCTGAGACCCAATCCCAGGGCTCAATTTCGGACCACTGGCTCCAAAAGGGGCGGTTTCACGGTGTCACCAGAACCAGGAAGGGTAAATGTGTTTCCAGCGGAGGGGTGCCAGCCCGGCCGACCCGGCCGCCAGTGTGACCCTTAAACATACATGTCTGTCTGCCAATGAGGGCAGTGAGAGGGGAGGAACTGCTCAGCCTGAAGCACCAGCCCCTGAGAGGAAAGCTGGCTTGCTGAGGGCCCTCCCATGTCTGACAGGAATTGCCAAATCGATCGAGGAGAACCACAGCAGAGTCGCACGTGCACAACGCTCGCCAGTCGGGACGTGAACCCAGGTGCTTAGCACCGCAGGGCTGCAGATCCGTCACGCCGTCGGATGACGGTGGGTGCCAGGTAGGAACCACGAGGGCGGGTGGGCCACCCACAACCAGAGAACGCTCTGGTTGTGCACGTGAGGCCTGTGTAAATGAGCCGATGTTCTGGGCAAGCACAGGTGAAGGGTCAGCCCGCTACCTTCTGTGCAACGCCCAAGGGAACCAGGCACCCAAGTTTGCCATGTGTATGGGCAGTACCTATGGAGGGACGGCATCTTCCGGGGTGTTTTGGCTGACCACTGCCAGTAAAAATATGTTGCCTGCCCTCCAACTGTGTCCAGAGACCTCCACACAGGTCTCTGACTGACTTTTAGAAAGGACATAAAGACTTTGAAAAGTCAACCAAAAAATTGACGAAGTGTCAAAAAAATCGACTTCCGAGAGCTCTTGGGAATGCACCCGAGATTGAAATTGCACTCCATTCCCCATTGAACCATTTTTCGGACATTTTCAAAATGGTTCCACGATGCCATTTTGTCCTAAAAATCGTGTTCCATGTTGTTTTAATATGGCATTGCTATTCAACTACAGTAGGGCAGTTGTTATCAAGAACCATATTTTAAATCTCACTTCACCAAAAGAATAGTGCTAGAGAAAGTCTTTCAGTTTGCTTTATTTGTGATTTGCTAGCTAAAAATCAACAATGAACTTACTATTATTTGCACCAACTGTTAATGCATTCCTACGTGGATTACAATGTGCAAGATTGTGGTCTGTTTAGACGGAATAGAGTTTCTACTTTGATTGCCATCTTAAATATATTTATACAATTGGGTCCTCTATACAAGCAATCAGTTAGAGAAAAATCTCCATATACTATTATGATTTTATGATTCATGTGCCTCAGAATTACTTTTGGTTATGGAATTACATTTTGGGACCTGATCGGGTGTACTCTAGAACTCCAAGGGAAGCTGGGGAAATGATTGCTGGGCCTCTTGCTGAGATGTGTGTATCATTGATAACCACAGGTGAGGTGCCAGAAGACTGGAGGTTGGCTAACTTTGTGCCACTATTTAAGAAAGGTGGTAAGGAAAAGCCAGGGAACTATAGACCAGTGAGCCTGACATTGGTGGTGGGCAAGTTGTTGGAGGGAATCCTGAGGGACACAATTTACCTGTATTTGGAAAGGCAAGGACTGATAAGGGATCGTCAACATGGCTTTGTGTTTGGGAAATCATGTCTCACTAAATTAATTGAGTTTTTTTGAAGAAGTAACGAAGAGGATTGATGAGGGCAGAATGGTGGATGTGATCTATACGAACTTCAGTAAGGCGTTCGACAAGAGTCCTCACGGGAGACTGGTTAGCCAGGTTAGATCACATGGAATATAGGGAGAACTAGCCATTTGAATGTAGAACTGGCTCGAAGGTAGAAGACAGATGGTGGATGGTTCCTTTTCAGACTGGAGGCCTGTGACCAGCAGGATGCTGTGCTTTTTGCCATGTATATAAATGGTTTGGATGTGAACATAGGTGGTATGGTTAGTAAGTTTGCAGATGACACTAAAATTGGAGGTGTTGTGGACACAAGAAGAAGGTTACCCCAAAGTAGAATGGGATCTTGATCAGATGGGCCAATGGGCCGAGGAGTGGGAGATGGAGTTTAAGTTAGATAAATGTGAGGTGCTGCATTTTGGAAAGGCAGGGCTTATACACTTAATGGTAAGGTCCTGGGGAGTGTGGCTGAACAAAGAGACCTTGGAGTGCAGGTTCATAGTTTCTTGAAAGTGGAGTCGCAGGTAGATAGGATAGTGAAGAAGGCGTTTGGTATGCTTGCCTTTACTAGTCAGTCCATTGAGTATAGGAGTTGGGAGGTCATATTGCAGCTGTACAGGACATTGGTTAGGCCACTTTTGGAATACTATGTGCAGTTCTGGTTTCCCTGGTATAGGAAGGATGTTGTGAAACTTGAAAGGGTTCAGAAAAGATTTATAAGAATGTTGCCAGGGTTGGAAGCTCTGAGCTATAGGGAGAGACTGAATAGACTGGGGCTGTTTTCCCTGGAGCATCGGAGGCTGAGGGGTGACTTATTGAGGTTCATAAAATCATGAGAGGCATGGATAGGGTGAATAGACAAGGTCTTTTCCCCAGAGTGGGGGAGTCCAAAACTAGAGGCCATATGTTTAAGGTGAGAGGACAAAGATATAAAAGGGACTTAAGGGGCAACATTTTCGCACAGAGAGTGGTGTGTTTCTGGAATGAGCTGCCAGAGGAAGTGGTGGAAGCTGGTCCGATTACCACATTCAAAAGGCATCTGGATGGGTATATGAGTAGGAAGGGCCAAATGCTCAAATGGGACTAGTTTATTTTGGAAATCTGGTCGGTATAGACAAGTTGGACCGAACGGTCTGTTTCCTTGCTGTACATGTCTATGATTCTATGATTCAGTTTTTCCCCCCCATTTTTTGTAGATATAAAAATAGAGTTTGAGAAACTGGTAAACACCCTTAAGATAATCACAATTTGAAGTTTACTTGAAATGGTTTGAGATGAAAGCATGAAAACAATAAACAGTAGAATTCAGATCTACTAAAGAAAATAGTCAGGATCCAAAATGTTGGCTTAGTTATCTTAAATATTTCTGATTTTTACATTATTTAATAGTTATGTATTTATTCAGCCAATGAAAACCGCTATGAAGGCTTCTGGAAAAATGGAAAGAAACATGGAACAGGAAAGTTTTTCTTCTTTGAGAAAGGCCAAATGTATGAAGGTGTGTGGGTCGACGACATTCCAAAGTGTGGAAAAATGATTGACTTTGGTCGAGAAGATGCAATTAATCCTACTTCCTATCCAATACCTCAGGTACTTAAATTTTACTGTTGCTTATAATCGAGACCATTACACTTGTTTTGCATCATTTATTTACGTATTTAGAAAAAGAGCGATATGAGAAAAGGTCATTGAGTACATTGCACTTTTTCCTTCTGGTAGATCCTGCACAATTTTTAATATCGTAGATGTACTGTAACATTAAACTTTTAAGGGAAGATGACTTAAAATGTGCACATGTATCTTTTTATAATATTTTTGTATCATATAATCTACTTAATCAGGGTGTATTTTCTTCTTTGTCATTTGCTGTGTGTGGTTACTATATTCACCCCCGTCCACATTAGAATAAGGAAAAAATTCTCCTATATACAGATGCAGTGATAGAACATAAGAAATAGGTGTAGGACTAGGCAATTCAGCCCCTCAAGCCTGCTCCGTTATTCAAAGTGATCATGGCTGATCTCATCTCAGCATCAAGTTCACTTTCCTGCTCACTCTCCATAACCCTTCAACCCATTATTAATTAAAAATCTTTCTCCTCTTTAAATTTACTCAATGTCCCAGCATTCACCACATTCTGCGGTAGTGAATTCCACAGATTCGCAACCCGTTGAGAAAAGTAATTTCTCTGTGTTAAATCTGCTACCCTTCATATGCTTGCTACATCTTCCAAGAACTCGAGCAATTTAGTCAAATATGATTTATCTTTCCTTAAACCATTTTGACTTCCCAAATGCCATGTAATTACTTCCTTAAATCATGGATTTGAACAATTTCCCACTGGCAAATGCTAAACTGATTGGTCTGTAGTTTCTTGCTTCCTCCTTCCCTTTTTGAATAAGGGTGTTGTATGAGCACTTTACCAATCCACTGGAACCTTTTCTACATCAAAGGAATTTTGGAATATTATAACCAATGGATTCACTGTCTCTACTGCCACTTCCTTTAAGACCCTGAAATGTAGGCCATCAGCCCCTGGGAACTTGCCTGCCTTCAACCCCGATAATTTGCTCAGTACTTTTCCCCCTAGTGATGATGATGACCCGAGATGACTCTTTGGTCAAGACAATGGTAAAGTAGTAGCAGAGTGATCGGGCTGCTGGAGTTCCACCTTCTTTTCCTTTTCTTTATTTCTTGCTCTGCCTTCGTTAAAAAAGTTAAACTTTACTTATCATCTTGTGGAGAGCTCACATGGCATTGAGGTATCCAGCACTTCGGAGGCAAGGTTTGTTACTGGTGGGATCGGCGGGAGTCAAGATCGTGCTCCCAGTGGCGGCAGAGGGAGATGAGATTGTGTTCTCGGCGGTGACAGAGGGAGGTGAATTTGGGCCCAATGCTGGTGTGGGATTCAGTAGCTTCAGCAGCAACTGCATTTCTGAGGTCAGTCCACTGCAAAGTCATGCTGGTGGCAACGTCGGTGGAGGCAAGACGGAACCGAATGGTGACATGGTTCTTGCGGCAATGGAGGGACTCAAGGCTGGCCGACTGTTTCATGCTGATGATGGTCTCGGCATCAGGGTGGAAGCACTTAGCCACGTTGAACTTCTAACTTTATTTTTCTACCTGGTTTATTTCTGTTTTAAGGTGGCACTGGAGAGTGGTGACACTATACACTACTTCTCACTGTATTTGTAACAAACACATGTAACAAATACATGTGACAATCAATAGATCGACGATTATTCTAAGTTCCTCCCTTTCTATATTCTCTGCATTACCTGTTATGACCGGGATGGTACTAGTGTCGCCTACTATGAAAACCAAAGTAAAATATTGATCTAGTGACTCAGCCATTTCTGTGTTCCCTACTGTTAACTGCCTAGTCTTATCCTCCACAGGATCATATTCACTTCAGCTATTTTGTTCCCTTTTACATATTTATAAAAGCTTTTGCTGTCCATCTTTATATTTTGTTAGTTTTCTTTCATAATTTACCTTTGCTCTTTGTAACCCTTTATTGATCTTTAAAAGTTTGCATACCCTGCAGCTGCCACTTGCCTTTGTAATATGATATGCCTTAGTTCTTGTCTCTAATTCCTTTGCATTGCAACATGGATATTTCTCCTGCTCTAACAATCTTTCTTCCTTTCTGGAATATATTTTAATTGGGATCAATTGACTATCTTCTTAAATATCTGCCACAGATCATCAATTGTCCTACCTTTTAGTCTTTCTGCCCTGTTCTCTAGGGTCAAATCTGACCTCTTACCTGTGTAATTAGCTTTGTTTAACTTCAGTACACTAGTGTGGGACTTCAGTTTCTCGAACTCCAACCAAACTTGAAATTTTCACATGCTACGATCACTCTTCCCAAGAGGATCCTTTAGTATGAGATCATTAATTAATCCCATCCTTTTACACAATACCAAATCCAGGATAGCCTGCTTCCTGGTTGGTTCCTCCTCATATTGGATTAGCACTGCTGCCTCACAGCGCCAGGGACCTGGTTTTGATTCCAGCCTCGGTTGACTGCCTTTGTAGAGTTTGTACTTTCTCCCCATGTCTGCAAGGGTTTCCACTGGGTGCTCCATTTTCTCCCACACTCAAAGACGTGCGGGTTAGGTGGATTGGCCATGGTAAATGCAGGGTTACTGGGATAGGGTGGGGAGCTAGGACTGGGTGGGATGGTTTTTGGAGGGTCATTGCAGATTTGAAGGGCTGAATGGCCTCTTCCTGCACTGTAGGATTTCTATGATTCGAAGATATTGCTCCAAGAAGCAATCTTTAATACATTAATGAACTCTCCCTTGATGCAACCCTTGCTAATTTGATTAATGCAGTCAACATGCAAATCACGTGTGATTTGTACCTTTCTTACAAGCCCGTAGTATTTCCAGTATTGTGCACCACTACTGGACTACTGTTTGGGGACCTATAGATTACTCCCAGAAAGGACTTCTTTCCCTTGCTATTTCTTATTTATGCTCAGACTGATTCCTTACCTTGATCTCCAGTGACGATATCATTATGTCTCACTACGGCTCAGAAAAACCCTATTACTGACAAAGGTATACCACCTCCTTTTCCGTCCTGTCTATCCTACCAAAATACTGAATATTCTTTAATATTCAAATCCCAAACCTCGTCTCCCTTCAACTGCATCTCAGTAATCACCAGTAAATCATACCCATTTGTCTCTATTAGCGCAGTTAACACATTAATTTTATTATGAATGCTTCGTGCATTCAGATACAAAGCCTTTATGTTGTTCTTTTATCAAATTTCCCTACTCTTGTACAATGTCTTGATGTGATATGAAATTTCACTAACCTGCCCTCCCACTCTCCTTTAACTTTGATTTTCTAATTTTCCATGCAACTGAAACAACGTCCCACCACACTATTTAGGTTAAAACCCAGATACCAGTTCATCTCACTACATTATCTCTGAAAATTAAATCTATCACTTAAGTGCAGTGAAACAAAATTAAATTAAGGTGCAGTAAGCCATAGGTGTGCTTTTAACTTTGTCACCTGGCCTCCCCAGACCCCAAACCCAATAAAGCACATGTAGTTCTGAGACCCTCAAGCATTATTGTTAATGGTGCATAATTTATTGAATTCCTCCTTGCTAGTCACATAGACTTGAAATTGATTATTCATGAGTGATTGATGGATGTTTTGGTGCAGTGCAGAGAATATGGGTGAGGTCTTAACTCATTTGAATTCCATTCACTTGCTTGGAGTTAATGTTGAGTGCTAGATGAGTGACTCACTGTTGCCGTTGTCTGTTAGGTCACATTTAATTGGTCCTACAAAATGATTGGAATCGATCAATGGATCATGCAGATCCATTCAATTACAGACACCTTGATAACAGTAAACACTTGATGTCTGTCCTTGTGAGGCATAATACTATTTTAAATCCCGTGAAAAGCAGAGCCTTTAATTTGAAGCAAATATTTTTTATATGACCATTGTATTAACTCATAATAAGTTCTGCTACAGCTGATCTCCCGTTAAGTTGCTCATAGATGTAACTGTTCCTTGTTTTCTTTTTTTTAACTCTCATGTTTTCATAATTGTGATGTCTCCAATCCTGTCTGATTTACTTTTTGTTCATTTCTTTCTCATTCTTTCTGAAACTCTTTTCTCCTTTATATGTATCTCTATGTAGGGTTCATAGATATATGGTAACAGATACATGGTGTGTCCTTTCAAGTAGCTAAAAATGCTTCATGCAGCTGTCTCTGGAAGGTTTTTATGTCAAATTATGTCAACCATTTTCCAGCCACAGGTCTGTTATAATATTTTGTGTCCTGGACAGTCGTGATATTATCTTTATTGTTTTTCTTTAAACAAACGTGCACAAAAATTCTGTCAAACAACGTATTCTCCTTTATTGATGCCCCCCCAAATTTAAATTAATCCATCTTCCATCATTTCTAAAATAAAATTCTAATGCTGTCTTTTTGTTTGAGGGTGCGTTGTAAGGAAATCTTGTGGCTCAAAGGGTAGTTTACCTGCTGCTGAAGTAGAAGCTCCAGGTTCAAGTCCCATTCTAGGACTTGATGGGCCTAGCAAATAAAGCTGATATGTAACCAGATAGATTGAGTAACAACTTGTAAATCCTGCCAACATATGGCAAGCAGTAAGAATTGGGGAGATTCTTGGAGAGCCATGTGATGGAGACAATTGGAACTCCAACTAACTCCAGACTACAACATGTAAAACCTAAGGCTCTTTGCCAGTTGATGAAAGGGTACAGTCAGCTCAGTTGACAGGCCACTCTAAATCAGATTGGTGCCAACAGTCTAGGGTTAAATTTCCATTCCAGCTCTGGGGTTTCAGGGTGTGCTGCTTTACCTAACTATTGAGGGAAGTCATGGTGCTGAGAGTTGGATCTGTCTTTATTTAGAGAACTGAAGGTGAAACGTTATGAATATCATTATGTAACATTTATCAATCATGCTGAATTTCACAAGCATTGTAGGCTGGATCTCAAACAAAGATGAGACAGAATACAGGAAAGAGAGAATGCTTGGTGGCATGGTATAAAGATAATAATCTCTCCCTCAACATCAGCAAAACAATGGAGCTGGTCATTGACTTTAGGAAGCAAGATGGAGGACATGCCCCTATGTACATCAATGGTGCTGAGGTGAGATGGTTGAGAGCATCAAGTTCTAGGAGTGATGATCACCAACAATCTGTCTTGGTCCACCCACGTTGACACTACAAGTCAAGAAAGCACAATAATGCCTCAAGTTATTCAGGAAGCTAGGAAATTTGGCATGTCCACAAAGACTCCTACTAATTTTTATAGATGCACCATAGAAAGCATTCTATCCAAATGCATAATAGCTTGGTGTGGCAACTGCTATGCCCAGGACTGTAAGAAACAACCATAAGTTGTGAACATCATGCAAGCCAACCCTCCATCTATACTTCTTGTTGCCTTATAAAGGCAGCCAACATAATCAAAAGATCCCACCCAGTCTGGTTATAATCTCCACTAACTTCTTTCATTAGGCAGAAGATACAAAAGCTTAAACACACATACCAATAGATTCAAGAAAAGCTTCTTCCCCAATGTTATAGGACTGCTGAACAGACCTTTCCAATTTTAAGTTTAACATTGATCTTGCTCTTTGTACACCTTCTCTGCAGTCATAACATTGTATTCTTTGCTCTGTTCTATTACCCTTATGCACTTTGTATGGCATGATCTGCCTGGACTGCACGCAAAACAAAACTTTTCACTGCACTTAGGTATAGCTGACAATAATATATCAAATCAAAATTTCATTACATTGTGTGACAAGATTGCTGGCTTTCAGCTCCTTGGTTCAAAAACAGATTGATCATATCTGGCACCAGTCTCAATTGATTTAAAAAAAAAATCCTTTGCAGTGATATTACCTCTTGCCTTTTGGGCTAACAGCAGTGAGAACCTAAGTTGCATTATTTGTTTATATGAATACAAACGGGTTATGTGGTATCCTTCCATCTACATAACAGAAGAAAGTAAACATAAGAAGTAGGAGCAGGCAATTCAGCCCATCAAGCCTGCTTTTCCAATTGATACGATGATAGCTGATCTCATCTTGGCCTCATCTCCAGTTTCCTGCCCACTCTTCATAGCCCTCAACCCATAATTAAACATCTGTCCATCTTCTCCTTTATTTGAATGATGGACATTTAGCAAAACAAATCATTTGCCATACCTTCATGTGGGAAACTCGGGTAGCTTCATATGACATGCTTTTGTCAATGGCTGAAAGAGCAACCCATTAGAAAACATATTCTGACACAATATTATCTGGTGTAATTGGGGATTGTTTTCAGCGTTTGGCCCCTTTGGTGTTACTAAGCCACTGATTGTCATAGACACCAACTCACAGGTGATGTTGCCATTTCTCTCATCAGCTAATTGATTCCAGGTGTTGAAAATAATGTTCAGGGCCTTCATGTCACGTGTGGAGGGATTGTCTTCTGAGCAAAGGCTAAGCAAGTTGGGACTTCACCTCTCATTCTTCTAAATTCCAATAAGTAATCTCATTGAAACATATAGGATCTTTAAGGGGCCTGTGCGAGAATAAATGCTGAAAGGGTGTTTCACCTTATGAGAGAGTCTAAGGTCAGAGAGCATCGTCGCAGAATTAAGGCGTCACAATTTAAGACTGAGGTGAAGAGGGATGTCTTCTGAGGCTTATGAGTCTTCAGAACTCCTTGCCATAGAGAGCTGTGGGGACAGGGTCTTTGTGTATATTTAAGCCAGAGATAGATAGATTCTTGATCAGTAGGGGAATCGAGGGTTATGGGGAAAGGGCAGGACAATGGGCATGAGGAGTGCTGATTAGCCATGATCCTATTGAATAATGGAGCAGGCTCAAGGGGCCTTCTGGCCTATTCCTGTTCCTGTTTCTTATGATCTTATTGGTTTGCAAGCATCTTTGAAGTAGGGTTTTGGGCATCCTGCTGGTTTCCTGGCAGTAGCTACCTCATCATACAGTAAATCATTGGGCACATATCCATCTTCAGTCCTGCAAAACATGCCTGAGCTAGCAAAGTTGCATCTGCTTAATGGGTGACCAAATGGATTGTGCTGACTTTTGTACAGAACCATTAAATGCAGAAATGGTAATTGTAAGAAATTTCTATTCCAAAATTGCAGATCGCTTTCATATTAGTGGTTGAAAGATGTTTACCAATACTAAACAATAGTGTCTGAATGATAAAGCTTTGCTATACACAGACAGCTATTCTATTTTTGTTTTGTTGACGCATATAAACTTTGCAAGTTAATCAGTTTCTGAAATCTTAACAGTCAAAAATCATTTCATAATTTAAATATTTAATCTCTGGTTCCTGAAAATAACCAAGTCCTCTTCGAAGCATCTGGTTTACATCTCTCTGCAATATTTCCATAATGACATATTTAGATTACAGGAACAACTTAGCTATTTTATGTAAAAATGGGCAACAGCCAATAGTCTTAAAAATATATACAGGGTATTTAAGTTCTTGTACAACTTTAAGGAATCAGGATATACACATGATAGAATGAACTTGTAAATGCAATTTGAAAGCATAGTTCATAAATAATTTTTCAAATAAAAATGAAATGTTGAGGATAAACTACACACTTAATTTTCTGAAAAAATTGATTAAATGACACATTACAAAAAATGATGGCAGTTATGTTGAATCCTAAAAATGTGAACAGTATAGTGTTAACATGTTATGAATTATACTTCTGCATGTTGTCATAGTTTGTTTCTATCAAGTCATTTATATATCAGTTGGATTTCTAGGGGGCATTTAATTAGGTGCCATATCAAAGGCTATTGCATAAAAGAAATGTTCATGGCTCAGTGGGTAACATTACCATGGATAGACGAATGTTCACATCAATGACTTAGATGAGGGGAGGAAAGGCACAGTAGCAAAATTTACACACCACATAAAGTCGTCAGATTGGAAGGTACGTTGTGAAGAAGATATCTAAATACTGCAAGTTCCTTATAAATTCAGTGAGTGGGCAAAAATCTGGCAGTTGGGAGTATAGTGTAGGAAAATGTGAAATTATTATTTAAAAGGAAGAATTAAAAAAAGCTTATTACTTAAAGAGGTACAGATGTTCTAGTATATAAGTCATGAAAAGATAATATGCAGGTACAGCAGGTGATTAAGGCAGCTAATGAAATCCTATACCTTATGACAAGAGGAAATGAACATAAAAGGAAGGATAACACGTTCTGGAGCTGGATGAACACAGCAGGCCAAGCAGCATCAGAGGAGCAGTAAAGCTGACGTTTCGGGTCGAGACCCTTCTTCAGAA
>JAHRHZ010000098.1:19693353-19770414 GCA_024137785.1 Ginglymostoma cirratum
ACCCTTCATCAGAAATTTCTGATGAAGGGTTTAGGCCCGAAACGTCAAGTTTTCCTGCTCCTATGATGCTGCTTGACCTGCTGTGTTCATCCAGCCCCATGCTTGTTATCTCAGATTCTCCGGCATCTGCAGTACCTTTTATCTATGGTAGATAGCTTGTTTGACAAGGCACCACCCTATCTTAATAGGTCATAACAAGAATGAACATGACTGTTTAGTTAAACAATGTTTCCTAAGTAACATGATTAATTGTGCAACTATGTTCCAGAATTTTTTTTCCATCTGTAGTTAAGAGAATTATAATCACAGATTTTATGTTAATGTTTCCATCTGTGTTTAAAACTTATACTTTGGACATAGAAGTTGGTAGCTTTAGTTGGACTCTACCAGACAATGGTTTTATTACCTATTACTACACCTAATTCTGGTGTACAATGATTCTTTTCTTCCTTTATTATATATTTGTATTTGAATATTGTTCAGCTCAGCAGGTCTATTAGAAAAGCTACAGCTTTTCGTCAATCTTTCATTTTTTTCCACTATCTACAATGATTGTTTGAAATATGAACCAGATGTATTTTAAATGATAAATCATTCAGTATGAATGATCTTCATGTTATCAAGCAAGGATGAATGAATAACTTTAATAACTACTGTTTGTTGTTACAAATGTGGTAACTACTGCAACAGAGATTTAAGCATTTTGCTTTTGTTTTCCCCTCCCAGATTAAGCTACGCAATCCAACTTATGTTTTAGAGAGAGCCAGATCAAGGTTTCTGGATAAAAATGAAGAAGATACGTAATCGTTGATTCCTCTCTTCCACAATTTCAAGACAGCAAAATTCAAACTACGTAAATGACTGTCCTTTTTAGAATGGCACATATAATCAATCTCACGTACACTAACTTTAAATTTGCCTTTGGTAACATACTCAACTACACTTACTTGTGAACAATGCATATGCAAATTTGCAAAGATTTTCTGCAACAATTCCAAAGAAAACCCTTTTATAAAGCATCCATCGGTAGCAAAAGAATAATCTGCAGTGTTTAAATTGAATAATCTGATGGATAAACGCTCATCTATTACTAGGTAAATAGAGATTCTTTGAGGACTCTCCACTGCATGAATATTTTGGTGCTGTTGTCTGCATCTTCAAATTGTAACTTGATCCTAATCTGTTTTTTTTGTACTTCCATTTCTATTTGCCTTAATCCCATCCTTTAAGACTTCCATATTTCCACTCTTCCTTGAGCTTGCGCAATATGCTTCCTATTGCTTTATGCCAATAGCGTTGTTATTTAAGCAATTTACAGAGTACAATCCAGCGTAGGGACAGGCCTGTCAACACACCAAGTCTACACCGATTCCTAATCTTATTTAGACTGTTACTTATTGCTCATACGTGGTTTCTATCCCTCTGTTCACCTCCCGTTCATGTGTTTATCAAGACATGCCTTCAATGTTGCTAATGTGCCTGCTTCCACTATCTGCACTGGCAGTGCGTTCTATCCTGTGTGTGAATAAACCTTCCCCCCTCTCACCTTGAAGCTGTATTCTTTTATAGTTGACCTTTTCACCTGGGAATAAGCCTCTGACTATTCACTCTATTTATACCTCTTAATTTAGTAGACCTCTATCAGGTTGCCCTCTTAGCCTCTTTCACTGGAATAACAGAGTTTTTCCAACCTCTCTTCATAAATAAAACCCTCCAGATCAGACGTCCTGGTAGACCTTCTATGCACCCTGTCCAAAACATTCACATCCTCTGGTAGCGTGGCAACCAGAACCGCATGCAATATTCCAAATATGGCCTACCTAAAGTTTTATACAGCTGTAACATAACTTGCCAACTTTTATATTTGGTGCCCTGACTGACGAAGGCAAGTGTGCTGTATGCTTTCTTGACCATCTTGTCCACTGTTGCCATTTTCAGAGATCTGTGGACCTCTTATGCACAGATCCCTCCATATGTCAATGTTCATAAGGATTCCGCCATTTGTTTTATAATTCGCAGCTTCCACAATGCATCACTTCACATTTGTCCAGATTAAACTCCATCTGCCATTTCTCTGCCCAAATCTGTGATCTACCTGTATCCTGGTGTATTCTTTGACAGTCCTACCCACTATCTGCAACTCCGCCAATTTTGGTGTCATCCACAAACTTACTCATCAGACCACCTACATCTTCCTCCAGATCACTTCTAAATATTACAAAGTGATCATAAGTGATCTTTTCTTTTTTCCCCCAGCTTCTTTTTGTTGAGTTCCTTAAAATTTTGTTCCTCTATAATAGTATGCTTCGGTTTGGACGAAGGTCATACCCAAAATGTTGACGCAGCTAAAGATTTGGTGGCTCGCGTCCTTTCAATTTAAGGTTTCCAGCGTATGCAGTTTTTGTTCAAGCCAGTGTATTGTTTCCATTTTTTCCAGCATTGTAGTTGATCAAGAACTAAAACTCGCAACAGTAGAAGCCATGATTTGTTTTAATTGCTAAATTTTATAAAAACGAAACATGGGGGAAGTAACCTCCTGCTTTGCTCACTCTCTAGAAATTATGTTTGAAAGTGAATCAATAGAATATATAAGTGTTCTTATCCAAGTCACCACAGTTAAGTAGCACATCACGATGCTGATGTATCTAAACTCATTTGTTAACAATGGACACTTAGGAGAGTAAAACTTTCTCCAAAATGGGTTACTATTTTGTGGGATGAACATTTTAAATTAAAAAAAACACAGATTATTGAATAATTTACCACTTTATAACATATCTAACAAACTGCTGGAAATTCAGAATGACTATTAACTTAGATACAATGCTGACAGGGAAATGGAAGCTGGAAGATCAGAGATTGTCTGATCCTCACTGGCAAGTTTCACTTTCTGTGGTTTCAAAACTCCCAGGTTCTTAAAATCTCAATGGTGGAAAATTTGAAACAGCCAATGTAGTCACTACAGCTGCAAAAATTCTACATTAATTGGTTCATACTGTAAGGTTTTGCTGAAAGCTCAACGTTGCTGAAATTTAGCTTCCTGTTCATTGTGGAAAGGCAAATCACGGCAGGGCTTATATCCTTAGTGGTAAGGTCCTGGGGAATGTTGCTGAAAAAAAAAAAGACCTTGGAGTGCAGGTTTATGGTTCCTTGATGGTGGAGTCACAGGTAGACAGGATAATGAGGGAGGTGTTTGATATGCTTGCCTTTATTGGTCTGTGCATTGAGTGTAGGACTTGGAGGATCATGTTGTGGCTGTACAAGACCGTTGGTTAGGTCATTTTGGAATACTGTGCGCGTTTCTGGCCTCCCTGATATAGGAAGGATGTTGTGAAACTTGAATTTACAAGGATGTTGCCAGAGTTGGAGGGTTTGAGCTATTAGGAGAGGCTCAGTAGGCTAGGCCTACTTTCCCTGGACCTTTTGGAGGCTGAGGGGTGACTTTATAGAAATTGATAAAATCATGAGGGTCATGGATAGGGTAAATAGACAAGGTCTTTTCCCCCGCCCAGGGTGGGAAGAGTCCAAAACCAGAAGAGAAACATTTAAAAAGGACCTAGGGGGCAACCTTTTCTTGCAGAGGATGGAGCATGTATGGAATGAGCTGCCAGAGGAAGTGGAGGAGGCTGATATAATTACAACATTTAAAAAGGCAGCTGGATGGGTATATGAATAGGAAGGATTAAGAGGGATATGGGCTAAATGCTAGCAAATGGGACTAGATGTACTTAGGAAATCTGTTCGGCATGGACAAGTTGGACTGAAGTGCTGTTTTCATGCTGTACAACTCTATGATTCTATGTTGAAAATTTAAAACCAACCACTTGATACTATAAGCATCAGTTAAAAACACAAAGTTGTCAATCTTTACATTATAGTAGATACTATATTCCAATTTGTTATAATCAGAGCTCTGTATTTATACTAATCTTCAAATTCAGATCGTGGAGCTAGATTCCACACTCTTTAAAGATCCTATGCAAATAGTGAAAATAAACACCTTGTAGGTTTATACAATGCTGTTCGATTACAATTAATTTAGGCAAAATATGGGGGTAGATTTATTATTTAAACAAGGTGCTATTTGATTTTTAAAAAAAAATATAAAGCGTAGTTTGTTAATTTTCTTAATATGGACAAACCAATGTGTACAAGCTCTCAGACTCAGAGTCTGAGGACGAGCTTTCTTTTGACACTATTGTTAATGGAAATGTTAATTTTCCCTTTAAAGTATCATTAGTTCATTTTTGAACAAATTGAAAACAGTTTTGCTTTTCATTTGGCAGAAACCTTTATTCCTTTTTATGTCGAAGGATTTGCTGAATAATTGTCTAAAGGACAGGAAGGCTTTTTAGGTTAGACATTTTATTTGGCAATGCAAAACAGTATCAATCCCTTCAGAATACTGAAGGAGTTGAGTTATTCAGTTACAAACAGCCGCCACAAATGGAAAAGTTACTGATTTGGGAAAACTTGAGTGATATCTGGTGAAACAGGAAGTTAGACATTTTGCAGTAAAATCAAACGATGACAGACAAGCCCTTGTCACTAATAGAAACACAATGCAGAAAAGAGGAATTTGTTGGTGAGGTGACAAGAAGGAGGGGCGAAGGCTCACCCTGTACATAAATACAAACACTGTGTTGAATGGCCCATTTTGTGTTGCAGATCTTGTAAGATTTCTGTAACATGAATAAATAGCAAATGTGAAAAAGGACAAGATGTAAAATGTTTTGGGAATAAATGACACTAAATTAATGGGTGTTATGACAATGCCCATCAGAAGTCAGAGAACTGTGTTTGGCTCAGCTTCCTAGGTGGATACATTTTTGGCAGCATTTCTGTATACCCAGGCCATAAATCCAGAGTGTGCTATTTCATGAAAACTTATACATTTTGAAACTTGTAGAACTTCAGTGGCAAACATAACTGATCTGAATCAGGTGCTAAACCAAGTATTTATGAATTTTAAATATCTACAGTGTCAATTTTAGTTAAGAAAAGCTTTACAGGAAGCAAAGTCATGTAGGCAGGAAGTACATGGCATCTGTTTTAAGTGAACAATGCTTTGAAATCTAAAACCAACTGTGAAAACTGTTCCAGTTACTTTTCTGTATTTGTTTTATAAACTAATTTTTAAGGAAGTATGTTTTTGCTCTATAGATTTCAAGATAGTAAACTAATAGAAGAATAAGGTATTGATGAAAGACAACTTAGTCATGTTCAACATCATGTTTACATGTTTAAACAACTCAAACTTCTTTATAATAAAGGCTACTTTCCTTCAATAAAGCAACCCTATATTTGGAATATTCAAAACAATTCTATAATGCTTTTTTCAAATATTTAGTAGTATGTTTGGATATGTCCAAATTTCACATATTGTTAGATAATTGATGTTTGATATTTTGGTTGCTTTGTAATGGAGTGTTAAATTCTCAAATACACTGTACCCATGTTTTTACTGGTTAATGTTCTGAAGGTTTTTTTTTGTGGACATCAAACATGTAATAGTGGAGAGGGAATGAAGTTCAACTTCATATCAAAATACTGTTTCTGCTACAAGGGGGGTGGGGAAATATACCAGTTGAGTTGTGACAGGACAATGCAGACAAATTAAAAGCCAATGGTTGAAACTCAGCTGGTCAAGCAGAATCTATAGAAAGATGATAAATAGAGGTATGGTTTCAAATTGATCATTTGTGAGAAATGGTAGAAAAAAATAACAACCCAGGTTTTAAGCAAGTACACAGGCACAGAAATGGAGCGTGGGAGGGGGTAAGATGGTGGAAGCAAATAAAAGGGTCTCTGAAGAGTGCTGATACAAACCAAAAGGATATTAGAGAGAAACAAACAAAAAAAAGATAGTCTTGAAGAGGTGTAAGTGGGCAGAGTAATCATTACCCACTGTCTGAAAACAAACGGGTAAGGTGTTGTGATTTGAAATTGTTGAGGCTAGAGCTTGTGTTGAGCTTCATTGGAACAATGCAGCAGGCACAGTTCACAGGGGAGGGAATTAATAATGACCCAACAACTGGAATCTCAACATTCACAGTACAATGCTTTAAAGTTCACCTTGACATTGATCTGCAAAATAGTTTTTCTCTTTCCCTTTCCTTCCTCTTTGGGAGCTTTGTTAGATATTAGAACATAATACCGTATTGACCTATATTTTGGAGTATGATGTAGCTTCTGATGCATAATGACAGCAGTGGTATGACTGAGAAACTGTCACCCAGTCTGACTCAAGTGTTGAAAACAGGAGGCACAACAGCACTTTTACTGGGTAGTTTTATAGACCGAGTACTTTACTATGACAAAATTTAAAGTTTAGAAAAAAGGTTCCTTTAGACCTCTTGGACAAGAGTAAAGCCACCTGAAGTTCGAACTGTGCGCAATTCCTGAAGAACACCTTTCTCACGCTGACAGAGTTTGGAAGTGAGGCATGGTGAGCAGTAAAATTCAGGTCTGGTAAAGAAAGCATCATGGACAGAATATACATAGCTAGCGCATTGAATATAATGAGCTTTTTTGAAAAATCATACTATTCTTTGGCTTGCTGCCAGTGGCACACACTGCATCAATTACTTTCCCCACTTGACAGTGTAAAGTATAACTCAAAGCTTGTAAATACTAAGATTTTAGATATAAACATACACTAAAAATGTACACAAAGTGACCATTTGCTCGCGGTGATGTGTGACTCAAGCTTTTGAGTACTGACATTTAAAATTCAGGATTAACATTTTAAAAAAAACCCTTACTAAATAGTCAAAAGATGATTGACCACAATATTCCAAAACAATTGTGAGAGCTGTTCTTGGGAGCCCAATTATATTTCAAATAGTTCCTCAAAATGGGCTTCATATATCTAGAGACTAATAGTAGTTTCCTCAATGAGAAAATTATAGTTGGCAGCTAACTGACTGTACCCAGCATGGTTTTAAACACAAACAAATGGAAAGCAATGTTAAAATTTATTATTTAGGGTAGTTTTGATACAAAACAATCCAATCATTCCAGGGGTTTGCCTTTTTTTCAGTCCACAATCTGGAAACAAGATGCTTTATTCTTATCCTCTGAACAATGCTGATGTCCCAAAACTCTTAGAGACAATTCAGAAATTTTTCAGTAGTCGGGATGAGGGACTTCATTGTAAGAAAAACAGTCCTGGTCTCCATATAACTGGAGTAGGTTAACAGAGAGATTAATAGGTGTTCAAAATGAAGAAGTTTGGTATAAGTAGACAGGCTAATTATTACAGAAAGGTCAGTAAGAGTACACAGATTCATGGTAATTGACAACTAAAAACTAAGACCAGAGGAAAATAATTTAAATATATAAACGCAGGAACTGAATCTGCACTAACTGAAATCATGGTGGAAACAGATTCATTGCTAGTTTTCAAAAGGGATTGCATATATTCTTGCAAAGGAAAGATTTTCAGTTTATGGAGAAAAAGAGGATGGATAACTCTTCCAAGTAATCAACAGCACAATGGTTTGGAAGACCTCCTTCGGTGCCATTTGACTGGATGAAAAAGGTGCAGAAACAAGCAGCACATTTAATAGTTTGGATGATAACATGGTGAGAAGAAGTCAGCCAATAAAGGGACAAACAACATTCATTCAAGAGGCACACTCAATTGGGTGAGACAACTTGACCACAATTTTACTAATCGACTAGAATGAAAAGTCCTATCACAAAGCACTCCTAGCTAATTCCACAGTTAAGTGAACAGTAACTAAATGTTAGCTGTCAATCAGCAGCAGTGCACAACCTTTAAATTTAATTTCAATGAAATAATGGAGGAATAAAATTGTGGGTTAGGTCAGTTATCCTATTAAGACACCCAATCCTGTGTAGAACAATCTCTTTAATGATGAAAACTTAAACAATCCAATTAAATCCTGTACAAATCAAAGTAAATACATGCACTTTGCCATTTTATGGCACCAATTTAAATTTGGTTTTAAAACTCGAGCAAAAAAAAACCAAAAACATGTCTGTACTGGTCATTGTCCCAAAATATCCAATAGTATTAATAGATAGTTAGATTGTTCTTTGTACTTCAGTTAAGTCACTCCGTGCACCGACTGCTGTAAACTGTATAATACGAAAGCTATTTCCCCACAGTTTACAGTCAGTCTTATCCAAAATGAGAACTAGTAGGGTGCAGTGTGTGTCTCTCCTCGGTCCAGCTGATCCTGCAGTTGTGCAAGAACGTCCAATTCTCTTTCAACTCTCTCTGTTTTGTGGCTTACCAATGATCGATAGAAGTGAACTGCAAATATAATAAAAATTATTCCAAATGGTACCATAATAGTTGTGGATGTAATAGCTGCAGCTTGTCCAGATGTTATTGATGCATTGTTTTGTTCATTTTTAACCACAGGATGATTTAATGGAAGAAATTTAACCCAACAGAGTAGTACAACCTCTGCGAGAAAAAGCAAGGTGCCAATGACTGTAGAGAAAGCCCATGCAAGTTCAATATGCCTGTGCATACGCTCATGAGGTGACTCATGAACAGAATTTAGATTGTGAACATTGCTTACAGCCTCTATATGTGGGAGAATACAAGTACTTATCATGAGAGCAAAAAGGTGTACTGCAACTAGCACAGTAGTGCAGGCACTGAAGGCTATCAGGAGACCTTTTGGGTATATGTCACGGCTTGTCTCAAGTTGCACTTCCACCATGGCTACCTAAAAAACAAAAAGAAAAATAATAGTTTCTAGAATTTGCAAGACATATTGTTGGGTTAATGCTTCATCTTTCACACTTAATGCATCTCACCCTCACACTATTCTTCATTCTTGCCTCTGTTGTTCATTTCTCACAACAATGTGAATCACAGACTAGAGTACGTGACTGCAGAGAGCATCACAATCAAGCCTAATCTTCTCCTCAACAAATATAAACTGTTAACAGGAATTGGAATTAAAAGCCATGATTCAATTTTCCCCTTAGACAATATGCTAAAATTAATTGTTACATCCTTATTATGGCCCTCAGTAAACTCAACCCAGGTCATTGTTTCAAACTTTGAACACAGCTGAATAACTTTAAGAATATTTTGATCTTGTAAAATCATTTTTCTTTAAAAAGAACTCCAAGAATTGACAGTCAAACACTGTACTTTTGTATAAATACAAGAAAAGATGTGGGCCAAGTGAGTCCCAGCTTGTTCTGTGCTGTGCATTTAGATGTTGTTAAATCCACATCTTTGTTCCTTTCATACAAGTGTGTTCCTTGTTCTTAATATCCTTGTGAAGAGAGTAATGACCCAGTCACTAAAACAGATTGTATATGGGACTTTTCAGTGCACAGTTTTCAGCTGTGTTTCTCCACATTAAAAACAGAGACTACACTGAAGTTTCTTCATTAGAACTTCTCAAGCATATCACAGTCAAAGCAGTGAAAGATGCTGTCAACATGCAAGTAAGTTCTCCTCTTTGCAAGCTTTCGGTTGACGTTGTTCCAGTTTGTCTACAGTTTCTCTTAAACCAAACCATTTCCTGACTAGTGAAGGAAGCTGCTGCTGATATAACCACAAAGATACAGCCAAAGGCACATCACAACTGTAACTCTTAAGATAAACCAGTGAAGAACACAGTCAAACAGACCTTCCAGTCAGTCAATGATAAAAATCTACTGAACCAATGATCTAAACATGCTCATTAGGTCAGACTGATTGTTGTTGTAGAATGACCAAGGTTTTAAATACAGTTGGTAGAATTTTGGTTGAGTGTATTTTAGTCTTTATTCGTACGTAAAATAACATTACTTCAAATTAATTTGCTTAAAGTACCAAGCCATTTTGGGTATCTCACTACTACTTAAGGTCAGTGAAAGCAAACAATGATCTGTGTTGAGGTAGACAGTCTTTTGTCAGCACTTCATGCGCTCAAATTGCAAACAAAATGTTAATTGAGAAACAAAGAACTGCTTCAGAATATTTGTCACTAGAAGTTTAATGGCTATCTAGTCACTGGTGAAAAACAAGAATGAAATCAAAAAAGACAGAGTCCAAGGTTCAGTGTCAGATGAATGAGGCACTTCAGAATGACAATAAATGGAATATTCTAAGATTTACAGTGACTAAAGTAGATTTTTAAAACTGAAACATTAAAAATATCATTTTTGCTGACGGCTTGTTTGGAATGGAGAGGTGAGTGGGTGGCAAAGAAGCAAGGGAAGAGTGATAATCCTTTCTTATCTCCGCACAAAACTACCAAAACACCCACACAAATTGTAACTTCAGAACAGCATCCAAAAATCCTACAGCATTTAAAAAAAAAGGGAAAAAAGTGGACATTAAACTGGAAGGGCACATGTTGCTAATGGCTTTTGGACATAAATGCAAAAATCATGGAAATAGTCCATTTGAAAAGAAAGGAGGAGTGAGTTGCAAAGAGCATGGCATTTTAAATGAAAGAATAACGAGTGGGAAGGGAAGGTAAAGTAAATCTAAATCATACAAATGCAAGCTGGGTGCAGGGCCCAGCGCTTGAATGAAATTTGGGGTAGAAATGGGGCACATCACCAAGGCAAAATCCTGGAACACTTATACGTATTGAACTCTAGCAGATGAAGAAGATTGTTCACCACCACCTTCTCAAAAGCACGCAAGGGTAGATCACAAACCCAATGTCCATGTTCCAAGAACAAAAAAAGTACTCAAATGGTTTGGGTCTGAACAGGCAAAACTGGTTGTACCATCAATCACAGCCATTTTCCTTTGTCTTGGGTAAGGCTCCAATCTCCCTTTCCAAACAAGCTTCTATCCACATTACATTCCCACTTGGTTCTGTAAGTATTCTGTCTCCATTCAACTTGTTGCATCTGTAGAACCCATTCTGTTCACGTTCTTCAGCATCCAGTAACAATTCTTCACCATCACAATTGTCGACACCACAACCCTGTTTCTGCCCTTCAACAATACTCTACTTTCTTCAAAAATCTTTATAAACTCACAATATAGTCAGTCTCAACCCTTCTCCAAAGTTCTCAAACCACCCATGCCTTACAATGGAGTGCTCCTACCTCCTAACTAACAGCTACCTCATCTTCTCATTGTCATGTTGTGGCTGCACAGGGCATTGGTAATATTGGAATATTGCATACAATTCTGGTCACCCTTCTATAAGGAGGATGTTGTTAAAAGTTGAAAAAAAAAGGTGCAGAAAAGATTTATAAGCATGTTGCCCAGACTGAAGGGTTTGAGTTTCGGGAGAGGCTGAATAGACTGGAGGTTTTTAACTCCTTCAGTGTTGGAGACTGAGGGGTGACCTTATTGAGGTTTATAAAAATCTTGACGCACTTGGAGAGGGTGAATAGCCAAGGTCTTTTTCGTAGGTTGGGCAGTCCAGAACTAGAGGGCATTGGTTTCAGGTGAGAGGGGAAAGATTTAAAAGGGACCAGAAGGGAAACTTTTTCATGCAGAGAGTGATTCAATGTTGGAAATGGAGGAGGCTGGTACAATAACAACAACACTTAAAAGACAGGAACAAAAACAAAGTTGCTGGAAAAGCTCAGCAGGTCTGGCAGCATCTGTGAAGGAGAAAACAGGGTTAACATTTCGCGTCCGGTGACGCTTCCTCAGAACTGATTTACAGCATCCGCGGTTCTTTTGGTTTTTATTTAACATTTAAAAGACATCTGGATGGCTATATGAATAGAAGGGGCCGACAGGGATATGGGCCAAATGCTGACAAATGGGACTATATCATATTAGGCTATCTGGTCGGTGTGGACAAGCTGGATCAAAGAGTCTGTTTCTGTGCTGTATGACTACGTTTAGATGATCTTACCAATTTCTGCCTGTTTGCTGATCACCCAGCTTTTATAACCTCTACTGTTACCCTACCAATTAAATAATTTTAAAGTTTAACTTCTGAAATGCTTTCTTAATCTTTAAAATGTACACAAATTACACCACTTTGAGATCATCATGGTCCATTCCCTCACCTAGTTAAAAATTACATATACCTATATTCCTTGTATCTAGATCTTCATTTTCACTTCAAGTCCAAGATTCCTCCATCTCTGTAGAAATTCTAAACATTTAAAAGCAATCTCTAACTTGTTCCCCCGACCCCCCCATTTCTGTCCTGCTTCTGTTCCCCACCCTCAAAAACAAAAACTCAATAAATCAACAATTTATACCACACAAAAACATTTCCTGACAGAGCACTACTATGTAAAATGAAAGTCGCTTGTAGGACTTTGCATTATTGAAAGCGTTAAAGTATATTGTAATCAAACCAATTTCTGAATTATTGCTTTTACAAAGACCACTCCTAATGCAGTTTTAACCATCTTTGGATCTATTTAAACTTGCTGGAAGTTTACACTAATGAATCACAGTATGTGCTCAGTGGTTAGCACTGCTTGCTTCACAGTGCCAGGGACCCGGGTTCGATTCTGCCCTTGGGCGATTGTCTGTGTGGAGTTTGCACGTTCTCTCCGTATGTGCGTGGGTTTCCTCCGGGTGCTCCGGGTTCCTCCCACAGTCCAAAGATGTGCAAGCTAGGTGGATTGGCCAAGCTAAAATTGCCCAGTGTTCAGGGATGTGTAGATTAGGGGGATGGGGTCTGGGTGGGATACTCTAAGGGTTGGTGCAGACTTGTTGGGCTGAAGGGTCTGTTTCCACACTGTAGGTATTCTATATTTAAAAAAACTAAAATCACTTGTTTTGTAGTTTAGACATTGGTAACTACGCAAAACTGAGGGTAAGTTCTATTGGGTTTCACATCAAACCTTCATTGACAGGGCAAGCTTTTACAAAGTACAGCCAAATGGAGGAAAAAAACCCATACTCTAATACTACCTTCCTGGTATATTTTTCTCTACCATGCCACATGTATTTTTAACTTTTAGAAAAGAGATTTTTATTGCCATATTTTCTGAAAATTGCACAATCTATTTTCCTTCACTCGTGATAATTTGCAACACTGCATGAATTTCCCTTTTCACTCCAGTTGCAATCACCAGGCACCAAAGCAGTAGTGACACTGGTTTCATTTTGAATACAATCTCAAAACTGTGGAATAGGTGGCCCAAGTCTAGACAGCAACCCAAAAAAGTACCAAAGGGAAGAACTCCAGGCTACTTTCTCAATCTAGGGGAGATGTGGAAAATCTATTAAAATTTTAAAAATTAAATATTTGAACTTGTCCTGTATAATTTTGAATATGTACCACTAGGGGGTGCTGACTTTGAATGTTAATTCTAGGTCAAAAGGCAAACAATAGGCTTTGTCCTCCAATCACAACAATCCCCACCCATTGTGCAATAACATTGCATTGAACTATCTGGTCAATTGCTCTTGCTCTTTGAAAGAGCTGTCCAAACAAAAACATTTGGCTGGTGGAAGCCCTGGCTCATCTGAAAAAAAATCAGTTGACGACAAGATGCCTGACAATGTCAGCAATAGGGTCGAGAGAGATGATGTAGAAGTAGAACCCAATGTTATCAGAATACTTGTGAAAGTTGACCTGTTAGGCTAATGATGTCACAAAGCGAACATGTGAAAAGGATGGCAGTGCGGAATTATATCTTTGGAAGAGGTCACACCAAACAAGGATAAACCAACTGTGAAGAATAATTGGAGATTTGGAGGATCCTATCAAAGTGTGTTGTGATTGTAGATGAATAATACAGATTCTCTTTGTGACTGTGGTATAATTTAAAACTCTTAAGGGACTACACAGTTTCTTGCTGGACTATAAACTGGAGTGGATGTTTGACCCTCCTATGTAGCTGAAATACCAGTAAATAGAGGAACAGAGGATGAAGACTTTTTAAGCAATATCAACAGTGGGTTGGCAGTTTTGGTTTTGAAAGTTGTTTTTTTTAAAAAAAGAGGGAGCCATTTAAAACATGTCAACCAGATTGAGGATAGAAAGATTGGGTGGACGACCAGCAATTTAGCTCAAGATAATTCAGACATTGATCTCACCTCATCCACAAAAAGGGAACTAGGGGTGATGGAAGAGAAACCAGTGAGCTGAGGGTTCTATGAACACAGCTGATGAGATTGGCACTAAGTTTGAGACTAAGAGATCCACTAGCTTCTTGCACTTCCTGTCAGAGGTTGAATGTGGAAGGCTAGAAATAAATGATTAATTAATTGTGAGAAAATCCTTAAAAGTTATCTTTATACTCATCTTGGAGTGGTGGGTGGTCTTGGCAGAATGTTAATTTAAAAAATGTGATACACTCTAACCAATCAGCTAGCGGTTAATTTGTAGCATCCCTACAGTGCAGGAACAGGCCAATCGGCCCCTCCAAACAGCATCCCATACAGACCCAGACCCAGACCCATTCCCCTGCCCTTCCCATGGCTAATCCACCTAACTTGCACATTTTTTGGACTGTAGGAGGAAACCTACACAGACATGGGGAGGATGTGCAAACTCCACACAGACAGTTGCACGAGGGTGGAATCGAATCCAGGTTCCTGGTGCATTGAGGCAGCAGTGCTAACCACTGAGCCGCCCACCCCCATGCTTCTGAACCAAAAGGCTGTGGTGTTAGTTCCCACAGCAGAAATTAGTGCACAAAAATCTAGCTTTACACTCCAACCTGCTATTGATTGAATGGTGTGTTGTTGGACAAAACATTAAAACTGAAGCAAAAACCAAAAGAACTACAGATGTTGTAAATCAGAAACAAGAACAGAAATTGCTGGATAAATTCAGAAGGTCTGACAGCATTGTGCAGAGAAATCAGTTAACGTTTCCGGTCAAGTGACCCTTCCTGAAGCTCTGTCTACTTTAAGGTTGGCCAAGAAAATTTCTGGCTATACGTTTTAAGAACTGCAGAGTGTTACTCCCTTGTCAATATCTATACTTAGATAGAAATCTGCTATATTTCCTGAAGTTAAAACTTGTTAGAATCTCAAAAGTACACCATTGACAGTAAGATGCTTTGTGACAGTCTGAAGTCAGGAAAAGTATTACACAAACACACTTTTTCCTTTCTAGGGATTGGAGAAACAAACCAGGAGAACAACTTTCCTGATTCCATCATCATGTCATTTTTCATGTTTTTAAATCATTCTGGTAAAATATGGAATATTGAGTTTAATTCTAAAATGGATTGATATTCAAAAGGGGAATTCCAAAAAATTAAGCTAAATTGGACAAAACTTGAAATAATATCAATTTCAGCATGCTACTTTCCCCATTTGGTGTACTGGCCATATGTCTTCTGTGCATACCACCAAGCATCAACAACTTAGACTACACTGTCAGTCGCCGCAATACATATAGTTAGACAAGTATTGCAGTTAGAATGGAACAGGAGAAGAGAAAGATACTATGAATAATGTAGATGAATTACTTCTTGCATTATACACTCGGAAGGCTGCTATGAATGTATTTATTCCTTATATAAAGCTACTCTAATTGAATGTAAAATTTTAAAATTATTAACATTAGATTATACTACTGGCATGAATATTTGCATGATATTTTCATCCAGTTTTTGATTCTTATTTCAGTCCAAGACACTCCAAAATTGGAAGACCTTGTCATTAATGTTTGTACTGATAAATTTAATTGATCCAAATTTTAAAAAATTACTATCTTATAAATTTTTTTTATGGCTAATGAGCATTATATCAAAGCAGCATATATTAAATCTGGAAACCTCTTTGAAAGAGGCAAGAACCAGCCAATTTTCCCACTATGTACCAATTCACTGCAGCCTGGCATCTCCAGAGTTCCATGACCAAATTCACTTATCAAAAAGATGTCAATTTACATGGCAAGAGTTCCGGCTGTGGAAATCTGCCTCAACCCAAATGATTGCCCTGAGGGAGATGGAGGAGGATCAGTAGTGAAGAAGCATATTCAAAATTAGTATATCCAACATTTTAGTGTTCATATTAGGCCTACAAATTATTACTCCTAAACAAAATGAAATTTCAGAAATTTTAGATACATATTTGCTATCTAAATCTGCACAAAAATGCTAGTTATAAACACATCAATAAACACGTGAATCAGTTTGTTCAATTGTCTAGTGACATTTTAATAGAAGTGAAATTACTGCTAAATTTTAATACATTAAAGTGGTTAAAATTTAAATCTAAAAATACCAAATAGAAATGGTGAATTGCCATACATGATTAATTACTGATATGCAAATAAAACTTTGAGTTTAAAAAGTTTTGATAGACCAAAAAAGACCCAATTCTGCCCCTCACCAATAAATTAAGATTTATATAATTTATTAACTCTTTTCATCAGTGGGTAATCAAGAGGCAGGCGAAGATCTAAAACTGAAAATTGAAAAAAACGTCTTTGAAAGAACATTTTGCATGTTGCCAGAAGAACAGGTTTATATACACAACTGGAACTCTGCTGCATTACTGCAGGTTATTTTTTTTGTCTGAGGTAGGGAACGTGAGAAGATTTGCAAAAAAAATTCGTCATTTAAAGAAATACGTTGCTTGCGTATAACCCAATTTCTTTTTAGTTGAAAAGTAAGTTTTGCCAAACCCAAGACAATTTGCATTGTCAAAGCCCTAATTCATTCAGTGCTATTTGTTAATAATTGCTTGCTTACATTTGGCTTTGGTATTGCATGACGAACAAATTACAGATCGTTGCACAGACTACTGTACCGCAGAAACATGGGTACTTAACTCCGTGCGGAAATAAGCGACTGACTTCACCGCTCTCAAACCATGTGTGACAATGTCAATTTGCAACATTATTCGTGGTGCGCCTGTCGCTATTTATAACCGGTCAATCTGTAAAACATACTTAACTAAACCACGATTACTTTTCTTTCAACTTGTATTTCTTTAATCATTAAAATCGGGTAAAAAAAGTGGCACAGGAAATAAAATGGTCAACATAATACTAGGTTTAGACGATAGAAGTGTCACAAAAGCAGCTCTCAATTCTAACTGCGGCTACAAAACTTACCATGGCGAAACCCGACAATAAAGCGGACGTTCTGCTGGAAGCTTTGAGTTTGGCTCTGCTCAGATAGAGCTTTCTCCAGGACAAAGCCTGCATCGAGTGCTCGTTCAAACTCATCTATTAAACTCCTCCACCTTCCCCGTATTGCAACTCAGGTATTAATCCTCGTTTGAAGGCGAGAGATAAAAAGTCCCAGTTTTGAACAGCAGCAAGTCTCCCAGGTGACGACTGTCGCGCGGTGTTCTTTTCCCCACCTTAAAACACAAACGTTTCCTCCATACTTTAAAAAAGAAATTAAGGTTCCTTTGTTGCAAATTACACTCGCAGAACTGGATCTGTCGTGGTTTTGCTTGCTGACTCCACACAGGGTTTACGATCACACGAGATGCCCGCATTCGCAAAAGAAAAAGCACAGAACTAGCAGCACGTACGTAGTAGAATGGAGACAGCAGATCCAAATGCAGCTACTAAAGAGGAGCGACCTCTTCCATACTGCTACACTGCCCACTCGCTGGCTTGTGGCTATTATTCGCAAGCCCAACCCTGTCCGCGCTGCCTGTCAATCATCGCCCTCTGGGCTCCCGGTGACGTTCCATTCCCCGCCGCGGCTGTCAATCATCCTACCCCCACTTCCCCCCGCCCCGCGCACAAAAGCATGATCCGGGTGACGTTCCATTCCGGTCCACTGCCGCCTCGTGTCACTGAGCCTGATTCAAACTCTGACCCAGATTGGTTTCGCTGTTTAAGATACCATCACAACCTCCAACCCTTCTCCTTTCCACCACTCCCAATCCCGAGCTATTGGCTCGTATTATTGCCGCCTCTGCCAGTTTGTGGTAAGCACTGCAGGGATATTGATGATGATGATGATGATGATGGTGGTAGTAGGAAGGACTTGAAAGTGTTTTGCATATAAACGGCTCTATAACCTTATGGTGCCGGGGGCGGACGCAGGGGCTTTTTTTTTGTCCCCTTCCATTTTCGACACCTTCCATCAAACACAACACACAAACCTCTCTTTGCAGTTCTCATATCAGAAGGAAATCGACCCGACATCGAAGTAAGTTAGTCCGATTAATGTGCTAGCCTACGGTTTGTACACACGCCTTTAGTCAGTCACTTTAAACGTACACGTAATGAAGGGTTAAGAGATTCTTAAAAACGAAAAACAAAGTTTAATCTAAAGCATTTTCCTGATTGATATTTTTGTAACACAGATTAAAGCTGCATGATATTGATTTAAAGTGTGTGAAAATAAGTTGTAAGTATATTTTTTAAACAAATAACACTGAGTAGTGTTTGGTGTGGGAAAGCATGGCAATGCAGGTTTTAGGAATTGCGAGGCCTGTCAGGAAATCATGGAGGAGAATAGGCCATTATTATTTTTGCATAATTCCGTTTTTGTATTCATTTGTCACCATTCACGATTTGTGTTGCGAGTTCTTGGAACATTCTGAACTATGCCAGTATTCTCATAAAAACAGTGTGGCCTTTGGAGGCTGGACATTCTAGTCATCCTTTAAGGCATTAATTCAAAACCATCAATGATTGGCTGTAACATTTTGCTCGCTGTCAAAACTTACAAGTTCCTGAATACGATTTTACTGAACTGAATTGAACTGCCACCCCACACCCACTAGAAGTGTGTTTTTGCCAGTCATTGCATTGCATATAAGGGTGAGCAGTCAGATGTGTGCTTCCCAATGCTCAACAAGATGGCAACTACAAGGAAGCCTGAAATCCACATGGCCTCGCATGCGTCTGATGCAGAAGAAGGTGTTAGTTAGACAGTGAAGGGACTGAGGCCCATGACAGCAGGAACTGATTGGAATTTAGAAGAATGAGGGGGATCTTGTCAAAACATATAAAATTAAGAAGGCAATAGATAAGACAGAAGTAGGGAAGTTGTTCCCACTGGTGGATGAAACTAAAACTTTGGGGCATAGCCTCAAAATAAGGGGGAGCAGATTTAGGACTGAGTTGAGGAGGAAATTCTTCACCCATAGGGTTGTGAATCTGTCGAATTCCCTGCCCAGTGAAGCAGTTGAGGCCACCTGGTTGAATGTTTTTAAGACAAAGATAGATGTTTGAACAGTAGGGGAATTAAGTGCGCAGGTAAAGATTAGTCATGATCTTACGGAATAGCGGAACAGACTTGAGGGGCCAGATGGATTACTCCTGCTCCTATTTCTTATGTTCTTATTAACTGTAAATTCATAACCACCTTTAAGAAGTTACTAACCGTTTCCTGCGCTACCAAGAAACATATAAAAAATTCACTCAAAACATCTTTTCCATCTTCATGATTATTGAAGATATAATCAGGTGACAAGGTTGTTTTGCCAGGCCTGCCTTAACATTCTCTGACTGCCACTGTTATGACGATACGTTTTGCCATAATTGATTGAATGATTGCCTAGTGACTTTGAAGTTTGAATGAAGTGGCTGCACCACCCACAGGCGACATTTTAGACTTGGAATAAAGATAAACGTTGTTTGGATTATTGTGTAGTAGGAGGATTTTGTTCTGATTTTGAGTTTAGTGGATGATCCTTCTCTCTGGAGGAAGGGATAAAAAGCTGAACATGATTGTTCTATTTAGGTGACTCCTTGTTTGTGTATTTACATTGAGGTATGAACGGGGTATTTTGCTAGTTGTTTGTCTGTCTTGAATTGGCTTAAAGTCATTTATGCAAGGGATAGCGCATGTGGACAAAATATCTTGATGGAAACATGTACTTTTTTTCCGTGATAACAAGGTGTGGAGCTGGATGAACAAAGCAGGCCAAGCAGCAGCATAGGAGCAGGAAAGTTTGACGTTTTGGGCCTAGACCCTTCTAGCCCGAAATGTCAAGCTTTCCTGCTCCTGTGATGCTGCTTAGCCTGCTGTGTTCATCCAGCTCCACACCTTGTTATCTCGGATTCTCCAGCATCTGCAGTACCTATTATCTCTGATACTTTTTTTCTGTAATGTCCAGTTTGATTAGTGAAGAATTTTAGACTGAAATTGCATTTGCTATTTAGAATCAAAGAATGCCTATACTGTGGAAAGAGACCATTCAGTCCATTGGGTCTACACTGGCTGTCTGAACAGCATCACATCCAGCCCCAGCACTCTCATCCCTGGAACTCTGCGTTTACCTTGAATGGATCTCACTGGGGCCTGGTCATTAATGGATGTATTGGAACAATTGCTGTTCCTCATTGATGTGGACTTAGGTAAAATTATTCCAGACTTTTCTGATCTTATAAGAATTTCTTTACAGACCAAATTTATGAATTCAGGAAGGGTATGGATAGGGCTAATGATAGATGTCTTTTCCCTAGGATGGGGGATTTCAAGACCAGGGGGCACATTTTGGAACTGAGAGCAGAAAATTTTTAAAAAAGATATGAGGGGCAATTTTTTGTTTTTTTACAGATGGTGGTTTACATGTGGAATGAACTTCCTGAGAAAGTGCTGGATGTGGGCACAGTTACAACATTTGGATAATACATGAATGGGAAGGGTTTGGAGGGATGTGGGCCAGGAGCAGGCAGGTGGGACTAATTTAGTTTTGGATTATGTTTGGCATGGACTGGCTGTATGACTCTGTGACTCTGTGACTATGACAATTTAGATTAGGTGAGTGATCTTGAGTGGCAGTGTGCTTAATTTGCACAAATATTGAGTAAAGATAACTAAGAAAGAGACCTGAGATCAATAATTGACCACACATTAAAGATACACAGTAGTGTGCATTGATTATATGGAAAACAATAGGATTTGAAGTCATATTATAATTTAAATAATATTTTAAGTGTATGAAGTACATGCCTGCACATTCATGCAGATATGAAAGATCATGTGGCACTATTTTAAGAACAAAGAAGTTCCCTTGGTCTGTGGCCATTTCTGTTCACTATACATGTCTGTGATCCATGCCTAGAGGAAATAGTGTCAGCATTGGCACAATACCAGAACAGGAGGTATAGCTAATTCCTTAGAAAACCAAAGGAAGTTGCAAAACACTATTGATTTCAGTAAGTGTGAGGTAATTTCGATTTTACAAAACACTAATAATTTTCATGCAGTTACTGCTTGGAAACTGGGGCTATGTGATAGTAAAGGAGCATCATAGGGAGTACAGAATATAAAATCTAAGATGTCATGATTAGCAGCATTCATGTGCAAAGAAAGATATTGAGGTTTTAGAAAAGGTGCAGTATGGTTCACTGAGGTGTTCCCTAGGATAATTAAATACATATATACGAAGAAAAGCTTGAAACATTGGGGCAAAATTCAACATAGTGCTGTGTAGTACACTCCACCTTTGATGCTGAGGATGCTGGAAATAATACGTGAACATAGATCCCCCTTAGCAGATATTTAAACCTTATTCCTCAGGGTATTCTGGTTGAAGATGAGGAAATGGTGGGGGCATGTAAACACAGGGAACTTCTGCTTACAGTATCAAAACAAATATCAGCCATGGGAAAATCTGTCGTAATATGAGATTGAGGCTTTCTCCTCTGACATTAAATTTGAGTTATTGTGAAGGATAAAATAATTAAGATCTACATTAAATGCTTCTTAGTTTTAATGTAACAATTTTGAAATGACTCTTTATGAACTAACATTTAGCACAATTTTTGCAACACTGCAATAGTTAATCAAATTGCAGTTTGAAAAAACCTTGATCATTAGATTTTCCCTCTTTATTTTTTACATTTTTAAAAGAAAATCATTTGTTTCCCTGTTCTTATTGGGTTCAATTTCTCTTTACGTTATCTCTAATTTATTTTACAGCTGTCATTCTTTCCTGGTGATTATTTTTGTTTGTTCTGCTAGTTTCTAAAACAAAGAAATTGTGAAAAGCCAGGAACTAAAGAGAATCAAAAAACAGAGATCAAAAGAAATGAATCATAAAGGAAAATAACAGGATATAATAACAATATTGATCAATTTTAAAAACATGAGAGAATCCCATACTTGATCAAATATGGAGATTTGATGCTGCATCTCCTCATTTGGTGAGATAAGGATTTCATTGGTTGTTTTTGAACACTGACAGAGACATAATGTAAATGAGCACAGGCAGTGGGCTGCGGTTCTAGGAGAGAATTGTCTTTTTTACAAAATGTTATTAGCTTCTTAAATGCACCTTAGTCTGAGAGAAACCCTCTTCACTTAGGTTGACTGTAGAAACACAAAGTGGCAATGTTTTCCTTCCCCAGTCTCACTAAAACTGAAATTGATTGCATCATTGCTGCCCCCAGCCAAACGAACAAATTCATCTCAGGCTTGAAATCAAACCTGTAACGACAACCACTTGTATTTATGTAGCATTGTCAGCTTAGTAAAAGACACCGAGGCGCTTCACAGGAGCATTATTCATCAAAATTTGACACAAAACCAGATAAAGACATTTTAGGCAGAAGTAGTTTTTAAAAGGTGTCTTAAAGAAGAAAAGAGGGAGAAGTTTATGGAGCCTCGGTTCTCCATAGTTGAAGGCGTGGATGTAGTAAATCAAGGGTGTTCAGGAGCCAGAATTGGAGGACTGCAGATATTTCAGATGGTTAGTTAGAGAAGGTTACAGAAACAGGAAGGGCAAGGTCACGTGTATGAATTTTAAAGTTGAGACATTGCTTAACTGGAAGTTGGGAAGGCAGGGAGAAATGTATCAGAATAGCCAATTGAGAAATATCAAAGGCACAGGTCCAGGTTTAAGCAGCAGATGTGCTGAAGAGTGAAGTCAGGTGATTGATACACAGGTAGAAATTAGCAGTATTAGTGATGACAAGGATGTGGTTGGAAGCTAATTTCATGTTTGTTATGACACTACAAAGAATCTGGTCCAGCATCAGATGGATGGATGGATGGATGGATGGACTTGGTGACGAGGAAATAGACGATATGATGACATCCAAAGAAAATGGCTTTTTCCTGTATTTCATTGAAGGAAATTTTTGCTGATTCAGTATTGGATGTCTGACAATTAGTGTGACAACTCAGAACCGGTGCAGGGAAATGAGAAGAATGTGGATCAGCCAGAGCTGGTTATCAATGAGGTATTTAACGTTTTTAGATGATGTTGAGGGCAACCTGTAGATGTGGAAGCCATAGATTGATCCGTAGGAAACCCCATCGATGAATAGTGCAGTCACAGAAAAGATGCTGTTCCTTTGATTTATTAATCCAGGCTTAGTTAATAAAACTAGACCTGGGCATGTGCAGTCCCACATCTGGTTGAGTGTGGAATAAGAAGAATGGTTTGGTTAATTTTCTAGACATAGGGTGGTGCCATTATCCATCCAAAATAATTTTCAACCCATGAAATACTTTTGAAGTCTAATCATTGATATGTAAACAAACCCTACAGCCAATTTGTGCACAGAATCCCACAAATAATCTGTTTATAATCATGTTTGAGGATTGAGTATTCACTGGGACATCAGAATACTCATATATAGTATGTATTTTTTATATACAGCAAGGAAACAGACCCCTCAGTCCAACGCATCCATGCTGACCAAGTTTCCCAAATTAAACTAGCCCCACTTTCCTGTGTTTGGCTCATATCCCTCTAAACCTTCCCTATCCATATACCTGTCCAAATGTTTTTTTAAATATTGTAACTGTACCTGCATTTGCCACTTTCTTTGGCAGTTCATTCCACGTACAAACCATTCTGTCTGGAAAACGTTGCCCCTCAGGTCCCTTTTATATCTTTCTTCTCTCACCTTAAAAGTATGCTCTCTAGTTTTGAACTCCCCCTCCCTAGGGAAATGACCTATTTGCCTTATCTATGCCCTTCATGATTTTATAAACCTCTATTATAAGGTCACCCCTCAACCTCCTATGCACCAGTGGAAAAATCTTCAAATAGTGTTATGGAATATTTAATGTCTACTTACACTTGTTTTACGGAATCTCATTTTAACATCTTGCCCCAAAATGGCACTTCCAACCATATAGTGCTTAGGACTGCATTGATACATTAGTCTTGACTCTAGATTGATGTTCAAGTCTTTAGTGAAGCTTAAATCCACAAACTTTTGGCTGTGTTGAAAGTGCCACTAACTGACTCAAGCTGCTGTACAAGGCAGTCATATTTGAATTCTCGTATTTCAGTCAGCTAATGCAGTGTAATCTGAAACTAACAATCTTTGAAACACTTTATAGTCAGATCTAATAATCTTATATCCATGTTATTTAAAAATCTAAAAATGGTATTAATGCTGCTTTTTCTCTTTTCCATAGGACTCTTATCAATATTTAAAATTAATATTTTCTAAACTAATTTTTTTCATCCTCCTGTCTGAATTTATAATTCCACTAAATGTGTCGATGTTACTGCAAGGCCAATTGCCTCTGAGAGGCATGCTGGGTATTTAAGATAACAATTAAGAGTTAACCTTCTTGTGGGTTTGGGAGTCACTTGTAGGCCAGACCATGGAAGGATGGGGGACTTTGCAAAGGGCCATCGCTGGGGTCGTGATGGCCTAGTGGTACTATTAGCCTAGTTGCTAGACCATTAATCCAGACACCAGGAGTTGTTCTGGACACCCAGAGTTTGAATCCTACATTGGCAGATGGTAAAGTTTGAAAATTTGGAATTAAAGTAACCATGACACCGTTGTTGATTGTTGGAAATACCCATCTTGTCCAGTAATCTCCTTTAGGGAGGGAAACTGCTGGCCTTAGCTGGTCTGGCCTGCATGTGACTTCAGACCCACAGCAATGTGGTTGACATTTAACTATTGTCCTGGGCAATTAAGGATGGGCAATAAGTTAGACAAATTATAAACATTTTGTGAATGAAAAATTTAAAAAGTCATGGTTTCTGAGACAAGACTAGCTTTAGATTTCCTGACGTCCATTGAATTTAAATTCATTCACAGATTTGCATTTGTGTTGTAAAGCATTAGCCTGTACTCCCAAATTATTAGTCCAGTAACGTTACCAATACGTCACCATCTCCTGTCTTCATTTTATCTTATTTCCTTAGGACGTGCCAATTAAATCGGGTTTTTGTCTTTCCAGTTCTCTGTCACAATACTGTCACTTCTCATGCCTTTAATTCTCTCAAGTGTTCTTCAGAGATTAATTTCCTTTAGATTTGGCTGGCTTGTAATTTATCATTTCGTTCTCATTGTCACTTCTTCCTCTTAGTAATAAGGAATGTTATACTCTTCATTCATCTGCAAAACTGTAAAAGCTTTTATTTAATTTTCTGATTTTGTCAATTTTATTGTTCAGTTTGCAAAAATTCTATTTTCTATCTCTAACAGTTGGAAATATAAATTATTTTAAATGGTACAAAGTAAGGCATTGGGGCTCGCCATACAAGAGTAGTGATTGTATCAGGATTTTTTTTACATGGAAATTAAACTTTTCATGCATCTTTTTACAAGAAGTTCTACAAATACTTTGATCAGATCAATTCTGTTTGGAGTATATGTATATACAAATATGGAGAACCTGTGAGTATGTATGTGTGTGATATGTTATTTTACAATTACATATAATCCCTATAGTGTGGAAACAGGACCTTTGGCCCAACAAGTCCACACCAACACTCGGAACATCCCACCCAGACCCGGCCCTATAACTCACCTTATCTACACATCCCTGAACACTATGGGCAATTTAGCATGGCCAATCCACCGACCCTGCACATCTTCGGACTGTGGAAGGAAACCGGAGCACCTGGAGGAAACCCACGCAGACACGGGAGAACGTGCAAACTCCACACAGACAATTGCTCAAGGCTGGAATCGAATCTGAGTCCCTGATGCTGTGAGGCAGCAGTGCTAACCATTGAGCCACCATGCCACCCCTAATATAAATGGCAAATTCTAAACAAGTTGTGGTCCCATAGTTGATTATATTCTTATTAATTAAATCTGGCAGAGCAGATTTGGTGGGCTGAATGACCTAATTCTGCTCTTATGTCTTATGATCTTAAGGCTTATGTTCTGGAATTATCTTGATAACAGGACCCTGTGTCCCTGCACCCTGAGTTCTGCAGTTGTGCTAGAAGGCAGCTTATAACCAACTTCTTCAGCGCTTTTGCAGATAAGCAATAAATGCTAGGGTCACGAGCAATGCCCACACCCCACAACTGACTTTACAAAAAAGCTTGCCGTTTTCCCTAAAGCATGCTCCGAATTGTGCACAAAACTCCAGCTGAGACTTAACCGGGAATTTATGAAGATTCAACATCAGTTCGGGAAGCTTGGTCAGCATGAACAGGTTGGACTGAAGGGTCTGTTTCCACGCTGTGTGACTATGACTCTATATATAACTTCTGGGCTTTTGTACTCTGCCTCTATTTATAAACCCTAGAATCCTGTGTACTCTTTTAATAGTCACGCAAATTGACCTGAAAAGTACTACAAATGTAAGGCTTTTTTTCCTTTTGTATTTAAGACCTCCTTGGGGAAATGGTTGACGCTCAGTGTGAGTCACAAGACTTAAATGTGGTATCAATAATTCTGAGAAATGTTATTTGGTTGCACATGTATTTCTCCGATTTTATCTGTTGACCAACTTATCTCCACCCCTATAAAAATCTGTTCTAGTAAAGCACATTCAAATTATGCATTGGACAGTGCACCCTTGAAAGAACCTGTATTTGCAAAGTTTCCTTCCTTTGATCACTGATACCTTATTGCCATCCAGAAAAGATTATGTATTTAAACAGTACAGGATTAAGTGGGAGGAAATTAGCTTCACTGTCACTGTTGATACAGACAGTTTGTGTATGCATTTGAATTTGGAGATTGAGCTACATTACAAAATGTCTTTTAGGATATTTTGACTATTTTAATGCAATCTGTGCCATACAAAAGATGAAATGAGTTATGAGGTTAGAGCTGTCTTGAATCATATTTAATGCAGCTTGTTCAGTCATATGGCACACCAGACATATGATATACTGAACTGTACTGTGAACTTTGAAGTTTGTTTGTTATGTGAGGATTTTTTTTGACAAATACTTCTAATGGGTATTCTGCTTAAGGGTAAGAGATGCTACTTGTGAACCATGTACATTCATGGTTATTAAAGGTTGCAGAAGTGGTTGATGGGTATGATGATAGATAGGTGAATTGATTAACTAGATTGGCCATTAGGGTGATTGGTTGTTCTGACTGAAACTCTGTTACAGAAGTGGAGGTGCATAAAGGTGGATAACTCTCCTGGACCTGATCAGGTGTGGTGGAGGGTTGCATTTCAGACTAGAGGCCTGTGACCAGCAGTGTGCCTCAAGGATTGGTGATGGATCCACTGTTTTTTGTCATTTATATAAATGATTTGAATGTGAACATAGGAGGTATGGTCAGTAAGTTTGAAGGTGACACTAAAATTGGAGATGAGTACAACGGGATCTTGATCAGATGGGCCAATGGGCTGAGGAGTGGGAGATGGAGTTTAATTTAGATAAATGTGAGGTGCTGCATTTTGGAAAGGCAAATTAGGGCAGGACTTGTACACTTTAATGGTAAGATCCTGGGGAGTGTTGCTGAACAAAGAGACCTTGGGGTGTAGGTTCATAGTTCCTTGAAAGCAGAGTAACAGGTGGATAGGATAGTGAAGAAGGTGTTTGGTATGCTTGCCATTATTGGTCAGTGCATTGACTATAGGAGTTGGGAGGTCATGTTGCGCTGTACGGGACATTCCTAAGTCCACTTTTGGAATGCTGTGTGCTATTCTGGTTCCCCTGCTATAGGAAGAATGTTGTGAAACTTGAAAGGGTTCAGACAAGATTTACGAGGATGTTGCCGGAGTTGGAGGATTTGAGCTATTGGGAGAGGCTGAATGGGCTGGGGCTATTTTCACTGGAGCTTTGGAGGCTGAGGGGTGACCTTATAGAGGTTTATAAAATCATGAGGGGCATAGATAGGGTGACTAGCCAATGTCTTTTCCCTGGCATGGTGGAGTCCAAAACTAGAGGGCATAGGTTTAAGGGGAAAGATTTAAAAGGGACCTAAGGGATAACCTATTTTCGCAGAAGGTGGTGCGTATATGGAATGATCTGCTAGAGGAAGTGATGGAGGCTGCTACAATTACAGCATTTCAAAGGCATCCAGATGGGTATATGAATAGGAAGGGTTTAGAGGGAAATAGCCCAAATGCTGGCAAATGGGACTAGATTAATTTGGGATATCTGGTTGGCATGGACAAGTTGGACTGCAGGGTCTGTTTCCATGTTGTACACTTCTATGAATCTAAAAGCCCTACTTAAGCTCATTCTCACCAGCATTCCTGTGGTAGATTTATTTATCTGTAAGTGTTGGTAGGAGGAACCACCTCAAAGTATTTATGGAAATAAAATGCCACATGCACACTGAGGAGACTCTCCATTGTGTTGGTGTACCGCTGTGCTATATGGGATGGATTCAGAACAGATCCTGCAGCTCAGTATAGGGCATCCAAGGCAATGTGGGCTAACATCAGCAACCAAATTGTATAAGACCATACCAGCAGTTGCATCAGATGTACCTTAAAAATGAGGTACCAATCTGGTTGATGCATGTTTAACTACAGAAGCAGCTTGCTGTGGACATAGTTAAGTGATCCCACAGCCAATTAACGGGACCAAAGATTTTTATGAATTCCTGCCACCTCCTGTTGTGAATGATGATGGACAACTAAAACCACTAATAGGAGGTTTCACGAACATACGCAGCATCAATGGCTGAAGCATTCACAGTCACCTGAATGCTTCTTTTTAGCCTCTTCCTTCCCCATCAAGGATGACGTTCTTCAACCATGTGATATGAAAAACACAACCCAATATTCAGGAAAGGATATGAGCACTGAAGACACCCACCTATAATGTTGAAGAATTGCTCCTAGAACTAGTAATACCTCTTGCCAAAATGTTTTAGTACAGTGTAACAATAGCACTTTTCCAATGATGTGGAAAATTAACCAATTGTGTTCTTGTCCATAAAAATCAAGAAAATCCAATTGACCAATGGTTGCTTCTTTAGTCTAATTGCAATCATGACCAAAATTATGGATGGTGTTGTTCACAGCAGTATCTTGCAGAGTCTCCTTATTGTTACAGACAGGAGGGAGAGTTAAATTCAATTATTTTATTTTCCTCCCAATCTATCCATTAGTAAAAAGTTTTTTTTTAAAAAAGAAATCTTAAAATGAGCCATTTTTGTTTGCCCTGAGAAACCCTCTGTGAAGTCCTATTTTTAAATGACCTGCAATAAACTCTGTTTAGGGTTAAACTAAAAGTGTGATTTGTTCATGCATTTAAACCTGGGGATAATTCTTGGGGTGTATGATCACAAGCACACAGGGAAGAGAAGAAAGGAAAATGTTTACAGTTGAGTAATTTAAATTCAAAGATATGATTATTAATTCACAATATTTTGACTGAGTCCAGAGGTTAGTGTGCAATAAAAGCTCTTTTCCATTGGAATGCATACTTAAGATGGGTACAGTTGGCTGAAGTTACATGATTCCTTTTGAAAATAGGCCTCTTGTGGAACAGAGGTAATGTTGCAACCACTGGGGCCTGGGTTCAGGTCACACCTGCTTCAGAGATGTGTAATCTCTGAACAGTGATTAGAAAATATCTAATTCCTGTTAAAGTTGATGAAGGCAAAATGAGATGAGGGTGGTGCTCCCCTTTCCAGCAGATGCAAAGTCTCTTCTGAAACTAAATTTCAGGTGGGAATCTGAATTTGGATGACAGGTAGGCTTAGCTGAGCCTGGAGTTTGGCTGTGATGTCGCCAGTGAATTTCTTAACAGACTGACTTAATGTTAATAGCAAACTTCTTACCAGACTGAAGTAAGGCAGTCCAGAAACTGAAATTAATTTTTTTTTTCAAAGACCAGGATTTTATCATGTGACAGAATGAAGTAGTACCTATGTAACAATTGCTTTCTGTGTCTGGCTAGGACCATTTTTCATTTTACGAGATCAGTGGTGAACTGTTAGTGTTATTTCAGGCATAATGAGCTTCAGTTGCTCTGCTTTGTTCAGAACTAGCTGGGGGAAACATCTTGTATACTGATCTTTGTGTTTCTGGTCTGCAAGATCCACACGGGACAAGGATGTGATGATGCTGTGGCTTTGAGGTGTGTTTTGTCCTGGTTTCTTTTAAAGAGAGAGAGAGAGAGAGAGATTAGTGGGGGGGATTGGTGATGAGCAGTCTATGAGAAGATAAATAACTTGAGGGCTTTTTTTTTTAAAAGGTTGGAACTATAGAAGCAGCCTGAGTGGGTGTGGTCAAGTTCTCACAGATAAAGGATTTTTTAGTTGGCTTTCAGCAGTTGCTGTTGGGGTCTTGAAGAAGTGGAAGCTATTTTTCCCTCTTTCAATTACACCCAAATGCTGGGGGTTCTCTTCCTTGGCTGCTGAATTGCACATGAGACAAATCTTGGTTTTCTGAATTTGCCTTTTGCCAAGAGTGTTTGAGATGTTACTATTTTAAACAGTTAATTAGTAGTGGTTACTAAGTCTATTATTCTAAGTTTTCCAACAGAGTTGTTATTTCAGGTTTTTCTTCCTTTTGTATTTTATCTATGGTATTTAATGAATTGTTTTGCTAAACGTTGAGTTGTTTGACCAATATAATTGCATCTGGAACACAGCACTTGATCTTTACCTCTAAAATAAGAAAAAGTTAGGGTCTGGGCTATCCTCTTAATATATTGTGAGAGGGTCTGGTCCATAACAAATTCGAGGTTCGTTCAAGATCAGAATCTCTAATTCCACATTGGGTTCAGGATTATTGGACTCAAAGGCAGCGAGTCATAAGTGTTAGTGTCTTTTGTTTTGGGTGTTGAATTCAGTTGGTTTAAACAGGATGTGCCTTGTGTAGTAATGGCTTTTTCAGTCACTAAGGGGTTCCTGGGGGTGGAAGAAGTCACTTTGTGAGTTTTATAGAACGTGAGAAAGGCAAATCTTTTGGAATTGGCAGGCTGGCTGGAGTTGGGGTTGCTTTTGTCCATGCAAAAAGGGAGGGTAATTGTAACAATAGCTTGACATTTACGATTGTCAGAAATGCCATCGGAATCTTTGGAAATGGCTACAATTCACTGCAAGTGAAGCAGTTTGAATTAGAGGCAAAAGGAAAAGGAAAGAATAGCCCTGGCAGAACAAAAAGAAAGAGAAAATGAAATGAAATAGATTTGTGTCACATGCAATCTAGTAGCCCAGGAAGAGAACCCTAGATTTTCTCTATAATGAAGAGAGAAAAATAGCTTCCACTTCTTCAGGGCCCCAGTAGCAACTGTGAAAGCTGACTAAAAGCCCTTTGATCTGTGAGAGTTTAACCGCATCTACTCGGTTTACTTCAATGGTTCCAACTTTTAAAAAAATACCCAAGGCCTCTCAAATTGTTTATCTTCTCATAGACTGCTCATCACCTGTCCCCAAGCTCTCTCTTAAAAGAAACCAGGATAAAATACACATCTAAAGCCATAGTGTAGTCACAAGGGTGTGATATACCAGGAGGATGATGTCCCTAAGGAACGCTGGCCTGGTAACTACTGATAGGAACCCTTCCAGAAATTCACTTTGCTTCATGTGATTGCTGGTGGCCACATCTTAGTCCAGGCAAAATTGTTTTAAAATTTTAGCAAAGTACAGCTTTTAAAACAATTTATGATCTCTCTTCATGCCGCTTTGGACATGACACTCCCATATAACCTGCTCCTTAATATGCAGTTTGGCTTCCACCCAGATTTCGGATCTCATTAGAGCCTTGGTCCAAAACCGGACAAAAATAATTGAATTCTAGAGGTGGGAGTGAGTGCTCTTGATACTAAGGCAGCATTTGACCAAATCTTGCATCAAAGAGCTGTAGTGGAAGTGATGTTGATTGGAATTTTGGGAACACTTCATTTGTTGGAGCTGTTTCTAGCACACAGGAAGATGTGTGGATATGGAGCCAATCATCTCATGGCCAGGACTTCACTGCAAGAGTTCCTCAGGCTCTGGGTCCCAGTTATTTTCAGCTGCTTAATCAGTGATCTTTCTACTGCCATAATGCCAGATGTGGGTTCTATTGTGATGATTGCAGTGTGCAGTTCACATGAACATAGAAATTAGGAGTAGGATGAGGCCACTTGCCCCTTCTAGCCTCTCCACCATTCAGTGTGAACATGACTGATGTGATTGTGGCCTCAACTCCAGCCCCTCGCTTCTCCCTATACGCTATGACTAGATGAAGCAAGACCTGCAGAACATTTCACTGTTTGCATTCTACATTTCCTTTTGACCAATAATTTAATTGGACTGGCCACATAAGTGGTGTGACTTTGACAGCAGGTCAGAAGCTGAAAATTGTGTAGCAAATAATTCACCACCCAACTTGCATAAGTTAGATTGTGCACTTGCTTGGATGAACGTAGTTCTAACAACTCTTAACTGTGCAAGACAAAGCAGCTTGCTTGCTAGCTCGACATACAGTGCCACACTATGCCTGCAACGTGAATTATTCCCATGATGAATTGCACCAACACGTCAGTGTTCCCTCCATAGCACTCCCCAAACCCATGACTCCTACTCTAGGAAAACATACGAGCGAGCAGGAAGCGCTTAGGAACATTACTACGTAAAAGAACCCTTCCAAGGCACGATCATCCTGACTTAGATATTGCCATTGATTCATTGTTGCTGGGTTAACGTCCTGATATTTACTACCCAACAACACCGAGGGAGTAACTACATGCAGCACGTGGACGCAGTAGTTCACTAACACAGTTGACCGCCGCCTTTTCAGGACAATTAGTGATGGACAATAAATGCTGCTGCTACCTAAGTTCCGTGACTGAAACAAAGTTTGAAGGCAGCAAACGAGCAATGAGTGAGCTCTTGACAGTTAAGAATGTAAGAGCCTTATTCGATATATTAACGTCATGGAGAACTGCTGTCTGATGAGGGAATGTTGTTGAGAGATCAAAAGTTTCAGATTCAGTACAGCGTGAATAGGTAACCTAATAGTAGGCGTTAGTATTGACCTCGAGCCGGGTATTAGGAATCGATAAAAACCGAAAACACAGAGGAGACTGTAATTCAAGAACAGAAACAAGTTTCTGGAAAAGCTCAGCTAGTCTGGCAGCATCTCTGAAGAAAAATTAAGAGTTAACATTTTCGGGTCCCGTGGCCCTTCCTCAGAACAGAGGTGCTGCCAGACCTGCAGAGCTTTTCCAGTAGCTTCTGTTTTTGTTATTAGGAATCGACAGTGTCCAGTATTTCTCTGTACACACACACACGCAGGGGGCTTGCATTTAAAAAGAACATAGGACACGGCATTGAGCGAGGAGAGTACAGCTGGGTGGATATAGGACTCGCGGAGGAAAAGGGGTGTTCCGGGCAGGCAGTGGAAGCCCTGGCGGCCAGCTGCTGTTTTTGTGGAAGCGAGGGCTCGGTGTGGAGACGGATTGCAGGGAAGTGGTGCAAGTGGCGCTCTGCGTGCGTGGCGTGCGGCTCTGCATCGCAACAACCCGGCGCTGCGAAACTGCGGGGGACACGCAACCCCCCCTTTCCCATCTACAATTAAAGGGGGGGGGAAGAAGGTGCATTTTAATAACTTGCAAGGCGCGAAGAGCATTTAATTATTATTTTACATTTTGCACGTTTGGGCACACGGAAAGAAAATTCTCAATTTTTTTTATGTGAAAAGGGGATAACGACGTGACGTAAGGTGTTTTCTGGCTTTTGGAAGTGTATGACGTCATATGCAATAGAGTCCTATAGAAAAATGGTGTCTTTTTACACGGGCTGTAGAGTGACTGAAAGTTATTTGGATTCACAAAATCCTGGGTGATGCATTGGTGATTTAGAGTAATGCTATCTCAAAAATGGATGTAGAGAAAGAGTCTGGACGAAGATTGGTCTGTAGTTTTTTGTAACGTAACGAGTTTTTATGCCATATTAAAAAGAGAGAGAGGATTTATGCAGCTACTAGTGATATGGAGGGGAGCAGTCACCGTGTGACTGGAGCTGAAATGGCCTCGTTTGTTTTTATTTTATTTTGGGGGTATGAAAGGCTAGTGACTTCCTGGTTTAAGTCTGAAGATTAGTGAAAATGGGGGAGGGGGTGCTGTGGGGGAGACTTTTATTTTTTAAATGCGTTTTGTTTTTAATTTCTCTCGCTAATTTTTTTTATTTTGTCCTATGGTCACGGGTTTTCCCTCTCCTTCCCCCGCCCGCCCCCCCAAGCTGTGAGGGAAGTGGCTGGAGTGAGTGGCTCTGGTGTGTTTACAGTGTCTGCGGGAGGAAGCGCTGCTTTCCGCTGGCCGCCTTCCATCCTACAACCCAGGCTCGACGGCCTAGTTTCTCCCCCCGCCCACCCCTCAAGCATTTTATTCCACTCCCCCTTCCTCTCACCTCCCCGAATCTCCTGCCCTCACCTTCCTTCCGAGTGACTTTGTTTTGTTTTGAAAAGACAGGCTAGAAAGCCCAAACCGAAGGACTGTGTTTGTGCTTTTCAAACTCGGTCTCATATTCGCTTGAATCGGACGCCTAGCGACGAGAGATCTGGCACAAAACAAAATGTTGTTCCTGTTTACAAAACCCCTGCCGTTTTTTTTAGAAAAGTTTCTTTTTAGAAACGAGGAACTTGAAACTTTCACTTTGCCATTTGATCTCTGTTTTTGCATGTTAGCTCATCCTTGCCCTTATTTGCACATGTGATGGTATTAAAATAATTGAGTAATATTCAAATAATTTTAAACGTTGCTGTGTGAAAAGTTCGCCTCGAGTTTACTCGGACCGGGCTCCCCACTTAGTCGAAGACGGTCAGACCGTTGGTATTTGTAGAAGTATTACAGCAAATTGAATTCGCACATCGTTTGCATCGAGGTTTCACATTTATATCTGATCTCTTCTCGGAGTTGAGCAAATGTCCAGTAATATCACGCAGCAGGTCTGAAAGGTGCTGAATTCAGCAGGAGCCTAATACAAAATATGTACAAAATCATGCTTTAGAACCTGGACCACAAGTTGTGAAATTGTTTCAACCATTGCAATTTTTGAGATCTTGAGGAAAGAAAATGCACATAAACACGTTTAAAATGCAAATGTATGAAAGGACCGCGTTGGGATTACTTTCATTAAAGTACATGAGTCGTAAATATCTTTAAATTGATCGATTTATGAGGTCCATTTATAATGTTAAAAAGGTACTTCTAATTCATCACCCAAGTACTTAGTACTAATGTTTGTATATGAAGTACGTCCTGTTGCACCATTCAATGCGTGCGTCCCATATGCAAATATGATCTGGTCGTATTGATACTGATCAAAATAAGTGCACATTCATAAGCTTAAATTTAGTACCTAGCCAGTACACAAATACGATGTTTCATTATGAAATCTAATTTTTGTAATGGCTGCAGATTCAACACTGGTGTAGCGTTACATATAGGTCTGGTTCTGTTCTGTTTATAGCGCACATTTTGTAGAAGGCGGTATGACAATGAGGACCTCTCAGACGATGACATAGCCAGCATGAGGACTTTTGATGTGGAGGAAAAGCTTAGTATTGCCTCATACAATTCAAGTTACGTGCACTTTATGAAAGGAAAAGGTAAGAATTGGAAGAGAGGTGTGTTTTTAAATGTACAGTAAATCCACGTCAAGATTGCGACTGCAGCAGCAGTGCTGCAGCTTGCCTGGTCAGTGGGTTTTGTTTGAGTCTCGAATTTCCCGCCGTGAAGGCAGGCTATGACTTCAGAGCTTGACGACTATCGTCATTATCTCACAATCAAAGTCATTTTAAAAATTTGGTGTGCAATCAATTTCGAAACGAGATGACGTCTGAAACACAGGAAAAAAACATTGAAACGTTTTACTAAAAAATACAGCGGTATGAGAAAGGATAATCGTAATATTATGTATGTGGCTGTGTGGATTGTAAATTCTCCTTAACCTATCCACAAAATAAAATAACTATATGTAGACTTGCTGATATCGTTTTTTTTAAAATAATTTGCATGTTGTTATCTGAACCGTCTGTATTTGCAGCAATTGGTCCAACAGGGATTTGGCCAGCGTTACATGAGGATGCGTGGGGCTGGAGGGCGGGAGAACGAATCAGAGCAACTGCCAATTTTTTTTTTTATAAAACATGAGGCCGTTAATACAGGTTCAATGGAGAAGCATTGTTAAGTAGCGGCTGCATTATGGGTTCTGCGGATTCACATGGAAGAGCTACGTTGATCTTAACTCGGGTTATTATGTAAAGGCGCAAAATTAGAATCCTGGGCAAATCCCTGTTCGATCCACCACGGTGCCAATAGTCAGCGATTGCATTCTCTCTTTTTATTTGGATTAACTATACATATTGTTGGGTTGACTTTTCTCGCTTCTCTGCTAAAGTTAAGTTTTGCTGTATGTTGCAACAGATTTTACCCTTGAATATGTGCAGAGAGAGACTATCAAGGTCCCCATTATCTTCAGGGACAAAGATGGTCTAGGAATCAAGTAAGTTTTCTAATAGATATATTTAGATTTCATTTATTCAGTAATGTTCCTAAACAGTGACAGCACATGCCATCGATAATGTCTGTTCGGTACATCAGTACCTCCGTTGATTTCATTCGTGACCAGATACTGGTTAAAGCGGCCTTAATCCAGTCTGAGTTTAAGACGTTTACAGAAGCGTGTTATTCTTTCTCAGCCCACATAAATCTTCCTTCTTTTATGCCTAGAATTCGACGTAGTTGCTGTTGAAATTCTAACACCGCAATAAACTCAAAGATATGAATACGGACCCTTCAAGTTTAGGTTTTTATTCACTTTCTGGATTAAATAATTTGATGAATCTCTAGATTAAGGCCACATTTCTACCGGTTAGAGCGCCACATTAAAGCGATAAAGTTAACCAAGATAACGGCGTTGTTGCCGTGAAGATAGTTTGAATCTCCAGTGGCGTACCCTTCCGAGTTACACGCTCTTTCAGTCCACACAGATAGCCTCGTTAACCCTTTTCCCACCCAGGCACACAGAAGAATGCCAAGGGAGATTTAAATACGGGAACTTCTTGACGCCTGTTTATTTTCACCGAAGACAGCAATTCTAAAAGTTTCACCACTTCTCAGCATTTCCATTGGAGAAAAGTGCATCGGGTACACCACACCCTCAAACTGATACACGTGAATGTGGCATTTCCCTAATAAAATGAGATTCTGGAGAGGAAAACATTACTCGGCGCGTTTTCTCACTGGCATCTTCGGATGTGTCAAAACTAAACCATGATCCCAGCAGCCTCCATATTCATGTGACCTGTCTAATCGAGGCCTTGCGGGGATGGTAGCGGCCACGATTTGGCTTAAAATGGAATAAATGAGCTCGAATGGATTCTGGCATTTCTTTGTTGTACAAGTTACGGTGCAGAACACCAACAATTCCATTTTGAGGTGGGGCTATGGGGACTTTAGCACGATACTTGTAATCTGGACTGCCGTGGTTCTCGTGGTCCTAAATTTGACTTGGGAAAGGTTCGTGTCACAGGCAGTCTTGCCAACGAAGCGCTCCATTAGCATTTTCGTCTCCCCGATGTGAAAAACCTTTAAAGAAAGTGGCTAAAACACCCAAGGGACCCTGGGGTGACACGTTCAACATGGACATTAGTGATGCAGCAAAAGTTTGTTATTAACATTACATCCCATCTACCGAAGGGATTTTTTTGTTGTGAATAGTAACAGAAAGGGATGATCGCCGGCTCCCCTATTAAGCAGCACGTTGATCTGGCGTTGAGCTGTGCATTCCGAAGGTGTATCTTTTTAAAACAGAAGGAACTCCAAAATAAACGGCAGCCCCCTTATCTAAGGATGGCTGATACACATTAAAGAGATGTATTGTTTGATTTCGGACATTTATTTTGAGGGTGTAAATGTTGACAAGAATGGTTTGCAAAATACTTTAACACCGATTTTCCTGTGCCACAAAGTGACCCGAATAATATGGAACCTGGTTCAGTCACGGACACCCCTATGTTTAATATACTGTAAATGTCAATACTTAATGTTGGCATAAAGCAGAAGATCGCATTTCAATACACATCCCCGCCTTGTAACAATAGACAACTAGGTAAGGAATAAGATTTATTCTTTTCATGCTGAATTCAGATATCCACGTTAACACTGCAGTGATAGGTCAGTGAGTGTATGCCGGTAGCTTGGATGATACACGGTGTCAAATCCCTCAGATCGATTAAGCAGCCTTTGGATTTTCTGGAGCCCAGAGTTAAATCTTGGGTTCGAGTTGGAAACGTCCGATTAGGCAAAGCCAGCGTCCTCCCGAGCAATGTGAAGTTATAAGTTAATGCTGAAAATACAATCAATATCGTATTGGCTGAACAAAGCAAATAGCTGTGCCTTTAACAATAAAGGCGAAGGATTGGAGCTAGCCTTTCGTTTTTCCATGTCTAATCGTGTTTCAAAACTTTTTTTTGCGTAACTCCGAGATTGAGACTAAACATTTTAATTTCTTGTCTTTTAAACGCAGAACACCAGATAGTGATTTCAGTGTCAGGGATGTAAAACTATTTGTTGGTAAGTGAACTTTGCAACATACAAAGTTGAATTATTTTGTTGCCTGCAGCATGTTACCTTTTTAAGTATATTAAACCGAATGTAATTAGCGGTCGTAAGTGAAGGCCAATTATTTCTAAATTCTAAAAGAGTTTTCTGTGCGGGTACTCCAACGCAGGATTGTGATCGATTGACAAAGTCACTTTGAGTGTTATGCATAAAGGAGAACCGTAAAAGGTTATTCAGGTTATCATTAAGGATTTGGTTCTAAAATATTACCTCTGCAGCGCATGTTCGCGGTTGAAAGCTTAAATACTGAACATCCAATGTGTAATTTCATTTTTGAAAGGGAGTTTTAATAATTGTGAGTGTGCTTCAGTGGAAACATCTACGTCATCTTTATCTTGAAGAAGCCATTTAACAAGTTTTGCAGGTTCCTGAACTACTGTTCTGTTTTATGCTTTCATTGTTGTTTATGTATATAAATTTGAAGTTGCAAGTTAATGCACTGTTGTTACATTAGTTTTTATGGTCATACAGGATTTTTGACTATGTATTGGCATAGTTAAAGGAACAGGTGTGCACCATTCAGCCCCTTAAGCCTACCATGCCATTCTGTTAGGTTGTGGCAGATTTACGTTTTAACTCCATTTACCTGCCTTTTATTCCATATCCCTTGATACCCTTGACTATTAATAATGGTCAACTCCTGACTTAAGCTACAATTGATCCTCTTTCCTGAGGTTTGGTGCACAAAACTGAACACAATATTGTAGGTAAGATTTAACCATGGCTTGGTACAATTGAAGCATTGTTTTCTCCCTTTTTGTATTTCAACCCCTTGAGTTAAAGTCCAAAAATCCTTTAACACTTTTGGATTTTTTTTTGTGTTTGTACCCTGGCTTTTTGAAACTGGTAGCATACCTCTAAATCTGGTTCAGATCGAACTCAAGAATGAACTGAGGCCAAGGCATGTGACTGTTCCATCACCTTGTTTTCACTTTTCCACCACTTGAGTTTGGCTTTATGTGGTATATCACTACCATGTGGTATGGAGCTGAATTAAAAATAAAATGCAAGCATTCAATTGTATTGCCTTTGCCCTTTGTAAACTTATGGCAATACATTGTTCATGTTAACAATAAAACAATAACTGGGAGAACTGTCTAATGTATGTGCAAACACATTTATTGAGCTCTCATAGTGGTCAGATTGTGACCGGTGCTTCGCAATATGACCGCTGATCTCAAAACAGTAATGCAGAATTATTACAACCTTAAAAAGGACCAAATTGCAACATGTTGCAATCAGTCAATGAATTTGTATATAATAAATGGAAAGGTTATGAGCAAAATGAAAGCTGAATTAAAAAAAAAAGCCCACAAGAACTGCGGATGCTGTAAATCAGGATCAAAAACAAAGTTGCTGGAAAAGCTCAGCAGGTCTGGCAGCATCTGTGGAGGAGAAAACAGAGTTAACGTTTCGGGTCCGGTGACCCTTTCTCAGAACTGATGGTGGCTGGGAAAACGTCAGTTTATTTGCAGAAAATAAGGGAGGTGGGCGGGGTAGGGAGTAAATGATAAGATAGAGCCCAAAGAGAGAGACAGACAGTTGGACAGACAAAGGGGTTGCTGACGATCAGGCTGGGAGGGTGAATAGTTTTTAATGGGGACTGTTAGTGACTAACAACAGGGGGTGTGTAATGGCAGGCTATGTGGTAACAAGGCCTGGTGTGTGGGGTGGAGGGCTGGGACATAGGAGAGTTTAGGCCCTAAAATTATTGATCTCAATATCGAGTCCGGAGGGCTGTACTGTCCCCGAGTGGAAAATGAGGTGTTGTTCCTCCAGCTTGCGCTGGGCCTCACTGGAACACTGTAGCAAGCCGGAGTCAGAGACGTTGGCCAGAGAGCAGGGTGGTGCATTGAAGTGGCAGGCAACAGGTAGTTCACGGTCTTTTTTGCGAGCAGAACGTAGATGTTTTGCGAAGCGGTCGCCAACTCTATGCATCATTTCCCCAATGTAGAGGAGACCACGTTGTGAGCAGCGAATGCAGTAGACTAGATTCTTGGAAGTGCAGGTGAAGTGTTGCTTCACCTGGAAGGTATGTTTGGGACCTTGGATAGTGGGGAGGGAGGAGGTAAATGGGCAGATGTTGCACCTTCGCTGGTTACAAGGGAAGGTGCCGTAGGGCTGTGGGGAGGTGGGTGAAGGAAGTGTGGACCAGGGTGTCCCGGAGGGAATGGTCCCTGCGGAAGGCGAACAAGGGAGGGGAGGGGAGGGGAATATGTGTCTGGTGGTGGCATCTTGCTGGAGGTGGCGGAAATGGCGTCTGATGATCTTCTGGATGTGGATGCTGGTGGGATGATAGGTGAGGATAAGGGGAACCCTATCGCTGTTGCAGGAGGGAAGAGAAGGGGTGAGGGCAGAAGTGCGGGAGATGGGTCGGACCCGATTGAGAGCCCTGTCAATATCGGAGCTGGGGAATCCTCGGTTGAGGAAGAATTGGACATTTCGGAGGCTCCCTTGTCGAAGTTGGCCTCATCTGAACATATGCGATGGAGACGGAGGAACTGAGAAAATGGGATGGAGTTTTTACAGGAAGTGGGGTGTGAGGATGTATAGTCCAGGTAGCTGTGGGAGTCGGTGGGTTTGTAATGGATATTAGTGGCCAGTCTATCCCCAGAAATGGAAACCGTGATGTCAAGGAAGGGAAGGGAGATAGACCAGGTGAAAGTGAGGGCAGAGTGGAAATTGGAGGCAAAATTGATGAAGTTTTCCAATTCTAGACGAGAGAGGGAAGCAGCACCGATGATATCATCGATGTATTGGAGAAAGAGTTGGGGGTGGGGGCCGGAATAGGACTGGAACAATGAATGTTCCAAGTACCACGTAGCTGAATTAAAACCTTATAATAGGTACTGTAAAATGTTTATGCAGCCATGCTACTGAATTAGCCTTTAAATATTATTGTGTTTACGTATAAGTGAGCACTTTTTATCAGTTCAGCTAGGTATGGTTATAGATGTGTTTCTCCAGTAAAGTAATATTCATATGGTGAAAGAAGTGGCAGATTTGAACATTTTCCAAATCAGTTTAATGTTTGTTCTTCAGGTGTTTTATATTATCCAGTGAATGTTAGGTTTCTTTATCGTCTTCTCCTGGAGTTCTCTGCTTGAAGGTAGGTCTGACCCACAGAAGATCATAAAATCAGAAGATATAGGAACATGAGTAGGTCAGTCAGCCCCTTGAACCTACTTTTCTAATCAAAAAGATCATAGTTGATGTCATTTGGCCTTAACTCTGCTTTTCTGGCTGTCCCCCGTAAAACTTGACACCCTTGTAGAAAATATAGCTGTCTAACTTGGCCTTGTATGTACTCAGTGACCCAGATACTAATGCTCTTGGAGGAAGAAAACTCCAAAGACACTTAACCCTTTGAGAAGAAATATCTCCTCATCACTGTCGTAAATGGAGACCCTTATTAAAAAATGCAGTCCATAGTTGTAAATGACCCCATGTGGAGAAACATCCTCTCAACATCCACCCTGTCAAGTTCCCCCTACCCCCAGAATCCAACATATTTCAATGAGATCATCTCTCATCCTTCTAAACGGTTGTTACAGTCCAGGTCAGCTCGACCTTTTCATAAGATGATTCCCTCATCCAGGAATCAGGCTTGCGGAGCTTCTTGGAACTATTTCCGATGCAAGTATATCCCTCCTTAAGTAACTAGATCAGAACTGTACCGTGTGCTTTAGGTGTGGTCTCACCAATGCCCTGTACAATTATGGCAAGATGTTCCTACTTTTATACTCTCTCCCTCTTGCAATAAAGGCCAACATTCCATTTGCCTTCCTAATTACTTTCTGTATCTGCATGCTAACTTTACATTATTTATGATTCAAAGGGTATCCAGATCCCTCTGCACTGCAGCATTCTTCAGTTCTTCTCCATTGAAATAATGGTTTTTTTATTCCTTCTGTCAAAGTGGATGGCCTCACATTTTCCCACATTACACTTCATTTGCGAAGTTTTCTCCCACTCATTTACCCTGTTTATAGCTCTGTAGACAATTGGCATCTCCATCACAATTTATTTATGTTAACCAATTTCTGAATAGTAAGCAAATTAGGCATCAATAAGGCCAGATCCTTGATTCGGTTCATTAACGTAGATCATATGTTGTTGAGGGTTCAGCACTGATCCAGTGGCATTCTACTAAGTTTGTTCGACAACCTGAAAATGACGATTTGTTCTGATGCTCTGTTCTTTATTAGTTTGCTAATCTTTTATCCGTGGAAATGTTTCACTCCTAACATCAAGACCCCTTGCCAGGCGTAGTAACATTTTAAATGACACTTTATTGAATACCTTTTAGAAATGCACAAACACTACATTTATTGATTTGCCTTCATCCATTCTGCTAGCTACATTCACGAAGATGTCTAATAAATTTGTAAAACACCAATCCTTCTCAACAAAACCAGGTTGATTCTGCTTAACTGTTTTTAAGTATTAAATATCTTGCCCCCACCACTGTAAATAAAAAAACAAAGGATTCTAGCATTTTTCCCAATACAAGATGTTGGCCTACAGTATCCTACTTTCTGCTCCCCTCCTGTCATGAGTAGAGGTATTGTATTTGTAGTTTCCCAATCTTTTGGGACCTTTCCAGAATCTGGGGAATTTTCCTAGATTATCCCAATGCTTCTTCTAACTTTGTAGCCATTATTCTTTAAAACCCAGATTTTTAGGACAACAGCTAGAGGGGACTTGTTAACATTTAGTTGTCTCAGTATGTGTTTTTCCTTCTGATCATAATTATTTCAAGTTTCTCCCTTATTTTTGCCTTGATTTTCTACTGTTTTTGTGCCTTCTGTCAATACAGATACAAAAAACCTGTTCAAATTATTGGTAATTTTCTTTTTTCCCCACTGGTAATTCCCTTGTCTCGCCCTTAAGGGACCAATGCTTATTTTAGCTACTCTCTTCATCTTCTGTAATATTAGGTTTGTTTTTATTTCTTTAGATTAGTCTCATAGTCTAATTACTCCCATACAAACAATGAAATCAAGAAATAAATAACACCTGCACTGTAGTTATAATAATGAATATAATGATCCCTAGTTTGATCTGAATTGGACATGTGGCTTTTGGTTTGAGAATCAGCCTTTAAGAATAAATTATCTTCTCCATCCACGGGATTGGATGATCTAAGTTTTTATTTAAAAAAAAAATCATCTAATGATATTTTGTATACAAATAGCATTTAATGATCTGATGACTAAACTACATAAAACAACAAATGGAGTGGTGTGTATATGTATTGTCTCTTCATTAAGGGTTTCTTTCTCCATCAACCATACACCTATTCAGCTCCAGCATGAACATAATCCTTCAATGGCTTTTTGAGGCATGCATTCAAAGATCAAACTAGGGATCATTATATTCATTATTGTAGTTACAGTGCAGGTGTTATTTATTTCTTGATTTCATTGTTTGTATGGGATCTGAATATATATTGTGTTGTATACGTAAACCACCAGGATACCTATTCTATACATTATCAATCCATACCTTAACTTCGTCTGCATCCACCTGATCTTTATTGTGGGCATGCACAAAGACTCCAGTCGGGAACATGATTTTTGGTATCCTTTCATGCTTAAAATATACCATGGGCTTTAATTTTGTTTGGTCAGCTATACAGATTTGTACTGCTGTGAATTATATTATGATCTGGCATTTTCACAATTGTTTTAGAACCCTTCTGCTGCACAGTTCAGTTGCTGAGCCTATTGAAATTCAGAGGCATTTCATCCATATTACAGATGTGACATAATAGTCATCGTGTTTTTTGCTGCTGCCCGATGCTGAATTGCTAGAAGCTGGTAATTCGGGCATTGAAGTCTTTTGGTCATCTCTGATCTCCAACTTCTGCTGTAACAACCTAATAATTTTTTGTTTTGTAAGATGGCTAAAGCTGTTGCTGTGAAATCTTTGCTAAATTCAGAATTTGATTTGGCCCACAACTGCATGTATCTACATTGGTTTCAATGCTATCAGGAATGCATTCTGATGATTTTCAAGGACCATTCCGTTACATGGTTCTCAAGATAGGGGTTAGTGACTGATTCTTGTTCTTAAGGCAAAATTGGTCCTGAGCACCATCTTCAGGGTGGATTACTCTTCCTTCCATTCTCACATCAACTTTTTATTAATATCGAATTCCTTCGCTACTGCACATTCACTTGACAAGTTAGCAATTATTATGACTTATAACTTGAAACCATCTTTATACTTCATACGTTTTGTTGTAAAACACATTTCTCTTTGGTGTTTGCCAAACAGGGTTTGCACTGTGTTGAATTGTCTTAAAATGCCACTCGTCTTCACTGTACAGTTCATATCATCTGCTTGACTCCTTCCACACATTTATAAGATTAGGTAAAAATACTTCTGTGGGGTGAAAAATAGTGGCTGACTGTGGATGCAAGTATTGCATTGTCGTGGGTAAAAGGGATGTTCGACTTGTACATCAAGTATATGCAAAAACATAACTTTTGAGGCCAAAAAATGCATTGTATTACACACTGGAACAACTTATACACTGTGGTCTATAGTGGCATCTGCTATATATGATGGCAATCTTGTGAATATTAAAAGGAGAATGGACTAATGTATTTAAAAAAACAAAATGCTTCTTGTGAATGTACTTCATTTTACTCTGAAGATCTCACTTTGCCTCATTCCAGAAACTTTTTGTTATGTGGTTTGATGAATCAGTAGCCACTTAATACCTAACTGGTTATTCAGCCGTATTAAAAACTCCTGTGGTTCATGTGAGAATGGTGTTGGGTAGGGAGTAGCAAAAATTTGATTAGTAAAGTTCCCTAAGACAGGATTGTGTGTGATTTTGATTTGATATTGTTCCGTAATGCTACTACTCTTGTCCTCCCTGTTGCAGAGGACACACAGCACTAAAAGCTGGAGTTGACATGAGTACAATTAATTTCTGTAGGCCATCTGTACTTCAACCACAGTTGGTTGGAGTTTGAGGAGCTAAATTGAGTTCAGCAAAATATCCCCAGTACCGTACTCCCACAACCCAGATTTTCTTTCCTCAAGCACTTCAGCATTAAGAATTATTGAATTCCTTTTGCGTTTAGAGCACATATGGATAATTAAATCAAGCAGTATTCTAATTATAACCATTTACAATCCTATCCCTTAGTAGTGAACTTGAACAGTCTTATTCCTTGACACCATTGTAGAATCTGGAAAATAATCTTTATAAACAGGCTTGTGCTGACTCCAAAGAATTTTGCTTTGTTTTTGGAGAGCACGTTCTTGAGTTTCTGCTTCAATATATCCTGGTTTGGGATGGTATTCGCTAAAGAGATTTTCATGATTGGATGCTCACATGGGCTCACAGCCAATTTACGTAATCGCTGCTTCTAATATTTCTTGGGCTTTGTTTCTCTCTAAAATCTATGTTTGTAACTGGAACATTTGGTGATGCAAAATGTAGGATATATTCAATTTTTTGCTTGCTTCTAACTCCCAAGACTTCATCATAAATTCAAACATTCGTCTGTGGCTTCCTTTAACAACATTGTTATTCCTTTGCATGTTTATGTTTGATTTTTGTATGCTTTTTGCTCTTTTTTTGTTTTGCAAAATTTTGGTTTGTGCACGAGACCGTAAATTTTGAAAAGATCTAAAAGAGGTGACGTGAATCCAGAAATGAAGGTTAAGCAATGCTAAACTGGGATTGTCAAAACTTGAGAATTGTAGGACAAAGGAAAGAGTAAAGCATTTTTTAAACTTGGAAATGGGATGTGACATTTTAAATAGTTCTAGCATTACTATGTATTCATAGTCTTACACGGCACACCAAATTTTCTCTCGACACAATGAGGATATGGAGGAGCAGTCTGTTGGATGATACATTTAAAGCTAAGAAGGCAGAAGAAAAGAAAAACTTGAGGAATATTGACCATAATAGATATTCAGTAAAGTATAATTAGCAAATAACAATGAGAGATGACTAATTGAATTTAATTTAAATAAAACTTGCAGCTTAGATTCCCTTGGGATGACTAATGTCACAGGAACCAATTAATAGCAGGTCAGATAATTAACTTCAGGTCACCTGGGAGAAAGTGTTGAATAACATTGTCACCGGGTTTACATTCAGAGATCAAGTGGAAAATGCTTTGACAGAATTGAACCACTTTAGTGTTTCCTTTGTTTATCAAAATTTCATGAAAATTACAGTTGTTGGAGATGCAAATGTAAATGATTGTTGGGATCAGCACCTTTTTCTGATGGAACCATTAGTGAAAGTCGGCGACGGAAATGAAAATTGCAAGTTTGCGTGTGAACAGTTGTTTTGAGTTGCTGTGGAGATCTCCTTGCAGTGTAAACAGAATGGACTCCACTGTGCTGGCATTCTTGATTTATTAAAGCGTTGATTTTAACTTAATCCTAGGAAATCGGAACTCACTTAAAGTTGAAGGCACTTTACAATTTGAAAATCATTAGCTGAATTTTTGTGCAGGAAGATTGGTTAGTCGTGTCTCTTTATAATAATTCAGAGCAGACACCATTTCTTTCCTTAAAAATGCCAATGACACAAAGTGGATCTGGATCTTGTTAAAGTTGATCTGATGAGAGTCCCTGTTTTAACTTTTTTTTATTTTCTAGATGGCAACAAATTTTATTTTCTCAGCTTAATGGAAAGAGCAAAAGACAAAACAGAGCATGTTTTCCATTGTGATACAAAATTAATAAACATTTAATAGCAGTATGATGTTATTGCAGTATGGCGTTGGACCAGTGACCTGGCAATAGTGAGTTTAAATTGCACCATGGCCATTTTGTGAAGTTCAGTTTAGTAGAGAGTTTTGAATTCTGTAAACTTGTAGGCTGGCATCAGGGAATAAATTACCACGATAAATGCCACAATCTTATTTTTAAAGAAAGCATCTGCCACCACTCCCAGTCTGATTTATTCATGACTTCACTGTCACATTATGTGGTTTACAGTTAAATACCTACTGTAGTCAGTCAGTGAGAGTGTGGTTGGATAGTAAATGCTAGCATTGTTCAAACCCTGAGAATAAGTTAAATGCTGCAGCTACTGTTCGAAAACTAGTCACAGAATTTGTTCCAATTGAGTATATCCCATTTATAACAGTTCATTTGCTGCTTTGTACAGGCTGGATCGTCCGGGCAATATTCAGTGGTGGCGGAGTGGGGGGTGAAGTTGCCTGGCACTGTTTGATACAGCATCGTGATTCTTGCGTTTTACTGCTTGTTCCAAATGACAGCAGTTAAATATAATTATAGTGCAGAAGAAAAAGAAATACAGCAAAAGATAAATCTCCACTAGGACTGGGAATGAGAGCAATGTCTGAATCTGCTGGGCAGGCTGGAGACAATTGGTAGAACTTTGGAAATAAAAACAGAAGATCAGCATGGGATGAACAAAAATGATGAAGTATGCTGCAATAAGTAAAAAAGGAATGGGATGCAGCTAGACACATTGACAGGGACCTGGATGCACAACAGAAGTGAAACAAAGATAATTTCCATCCTGTGGAAGATAGTGTGCAGCAAGACCTTTTGTTAAAATTGAGCAGGGCCATTGATCAGGAGCTTGCACCTAAAAAAACAAAACAACTGGGGCAGAGAAATGCAAAATAATTGGAAAAGGAAAGTGAGTATAAGAACAAGGAATGGTGAAGGAAGCTAAATGAGAAACCAAAGTGGGCAGAGAGGGCAAGTGAAATAAAAGACAGTGAGAGCTACACAATTACAAAATGGAAGAGGGACACAAACAAACAAGATGATCTTTGCGCAGTTTTGACATTACCAATTTCTGTAGTCAGAAGGTAATATGAGGCTGAAAGTTTTCATGTATAATTTATGAAACAGAAATGGGCCATTTGGCCCAAACTCTGTGTCTGCATTTATCGTATGTACAAGCAAATAGTGTTAATCAGTTTTGTATGACCTATTCTTATACTTCTCCATGTCTCTTCCTTGAACTACCTATATGTCCTTATTTTGAATATCAACATGGTTTCTGTCTCAACCTCAAACCAGGGAAGTTGAGAAGGCATCATATTTTTCTGTGCAGAGAAGTTTCTCTTGCTTTATGTTTTAAACCTGTTAAATCCTGTGTTGGTGATCTTCATCCTTGACCCCAGAATGACTGCCAATAATCTTTTTCTATCCACATTGCCCCATCTTTCATGATTTTAATTACTACTATTCAGCACCCATGAGATAGTCTAATAACAAACTCCTGTTTGTTTTCTTCTTATATTTTCCTGATATCAGACTTTGTCCTTGTAAATCTGCATTGTACCCTAGATAAAGGCTTAATCTTCTTTCTTTTGTTCAAATCCCAGCACTGCATGCAACACTATTTGATGAGAAGGTTTTAGAAAGGGATCATTGCCTCTAGGTTTTTTTACTTCACATCTTGCAGCAAACCTGTTGTGGTAATTTAACCAGATCCTGCTGGTGGGAAACTGATCTGTCAGACTTGGTTTCCTGTGTTATAATTGTATTGATTGTAATGAGGTCAGCCAGATGGACCTCATAGAATATGAGTTCCCTTATTGGGGCTGTTAATATAGTCCGCCCTGGCTGACAGAAATAAACAGGAGTATCAGGCACTCTGCCACTCTTAGAGCTGGCTCTGGGGGAGGTAGACCAGGGCCAAGGACTTTCCACATGTAGATAAAGGGTGACTTGGTGATAGATACTGGCCTCTGAATTTATTTCAACAATCTGTCCAGTTTTACTTCACCTTGGCTTCAGCATGTAAAATGGATGTTCAATTTAATCTTGTCAGCTCCCCATTGAGTAACTTTGGTTAAAAGGACTGATGGAATTTCAGACAGAATTTTTTTTTTTTTTTCTAAAGGAATTGAGAAAAGAACTATGAATTGCTGGAGCAGATTTTGTTCAAATATGTTATCAGTTGATAGGCAAATTGATGAACGATTGTTTTATTTGAGATCATTGCTATGTTAGTTTGCATTGTTTCTCTCTAAAGCTAGGATTCTTTGCCTTTGAAAGAAATCCCCTCTTAAGTAGATTTGTGTTCAAGTCCCTCCACACTTTTCCCAACTCTCTGCAACCTCCTCTTGTCCTGAGTTCTCTGAGGGCTCTGCATTCCTCCAATTCTGGCCCTTTTCTTATCCTACTCTCCCTTCACAGTAAGGCTGTCCTTACTGCAGTTTTGGCTGTAAGCTGCAGCATTCTCTCCTGAAACCTGTTTACTTCTCTATTCCCCTTTTGAAGACATTCCTCTCTTTTTTGACACATTTGTATTGATCAAGTTGCAGCATATCCGATCCAAGTGAAACTCCTCCAGGGGATCTCGCAGCGCTTCTGTGCTGAACCTGCTGGGCCTCTAAATCCAGCTTTAAATTGAAATTTTAGTAAATTCCACTTCTCAGTGGTGTTAAAGTTATGTGCAGTAAATTCTTGATTTGGTTTACTGTGTGTTATGTTGTGTAATGGTGTAGATATTCATGTTTAGTATTAAGAGTTTTATTTTAATGTTGTTTCACACCCGGAGTAACATAGCGTTGCATGACCTAATTGGCACCAATTTGGAGTGGCCTCACCTGTTCCCCATGCCTACAGTCCCAACCAGGTCCTCTTACTCAATGACTGTCTCTGTCTTACTGCCTCTTCAGCTTGAGGACCACCTACATCATGAAGTTGCCCTCTATTTCTCTCGCTTGCCCTCACTCTCTCAAGCTATTCTTTCCGCTTCACATTGCTTATTTACTTGGGGGGGGGTGTGGTTCAAGAGAGGGAATTGGGGAGTAGGAGTGTTGGTCAGAAACTGAGGGGTTCAGTAACACAATGGGTGGCAAGTGGGTCTTCGACAAGTACAGTTGGTGGTAAGTGAAAGGGCCAGTGTGCAGGAATGGTGGCACATTGATAAATAGGAGAGATGGTACATGGGAGGTAGCTGGAAAGAACATACTTTTTTTTATATTTTAAATTTTTTTTCAAAGTTACTTCTTTTCGTGAATATAGCAATTTAACATATTTCAGCCTAGGAAGGATGCTTTAATACTTAGCTGAGGAGAATAGTTCTACAAAACTGCACTTTTTGGTTTGATTGTGATGTGCAAATCATATTTGTCAAGTGTTGTTTCACTTGAAGTTGCACCTTTTAGGATTGCAACTGTAATTACTGTTTCACGACTATTTCAAAGGGAAAATGTAAATATGAGTACAAAGTAATGTTATATCCATAATTAGTTAACAAGTGAAAAACAGGTGAATAGGAGCAGCACGGTGGTTCAGTGGTTAGCACTGCTGCCTCAGTGTCAGGCACCTGGGTTTGATTCCACCCTCGGGCCGCTGTCTGTGTGGAGTTTGTACGTTCTCCCCGTGTCTGCGTGGGTTTCCTCCCACAGTCCGAAGATGTGCAGACGAGGTGGATTGGCCAGGCTAAATTTCCTGTAGTGTTCAGGGATGTGTAGATCAGGTGGGTTATAGGGGGATGGGTCTGGGTGGGATGCTCTGGGGGTCAGTGTGGACTTGTTGGGCTGAAGGGCCTGTTTCCACACTGTAGGGATTCTATGATTCAGCGAATGAAATAAAATAATTTATTGTTTTTGTTGTTAAAATAATATAATACTTTTGAAAGATTGAAAGACTTTTTGAAGACAAGAATGAGTAATATTTTTGATTATGGTTGCTTTGGTTACTGTTACTTGAAGTCCTATTAAGCTTGCATGGTAAACAATGTAGCGAAGCCAATGATGTGTGGGTTTTAGGATTCAGCTTTTTTCTATTTGGCAAGATGTTATTGCTTTTGGATTTGGTAGCTACAGAAACTGTTTACATAGGTCTTTGTTTCCCTGCATGAGTTAACTTCTTATTGGATTTTGATGTGGATTGTGCCACACAAAGTATGGAAAATGGTTTTGCTGTCATTGTGCTATGTAAAACATGGCAATCATTTGATATACTTTTTTTTTCAATTTGCCTTTCGCTGTAAGAGTAAATTTAACTAATTTGAAACTCTTATTTATAGTTAATATTTGAAGCAACCTAAATTGCCAGAGGTTCTTGTGTATAGCTACTTCTTTTTAGGTGAGAAATAAATTTTTTTGGTGTATGTTTTTAGTAACACAATGAAGGATTTCTGTGGGTTATCTATTTCATTGGAATGACTATAAAATGATTTTTTTTTAAACTTTATCAGCTGAATAATTTTAAACGCCTTTGTTGGGTTGAATCTAATGAGAGTGACTCCCTCTCATTAGACTGCTTGTACCGTGAGTAATTTTAGTTGGCATCCAAAAGGGGGAATAAAGTCCAGTACGTTATAGTAGGATGCAGCTTGCCGCCTACAGGTTCTTGTGCAGTGAATTCCTGATAACTGCGACAGCAAGTGATGTCAGAGCACATCTCGCAATAAAGATAAGAATGTGTCAACCGTAATTTCCTACAACTATTAAAAAGCGACTGAGGATACGGTAAAGTTCTTGTTATCGGGATACTTGCGTTCCAAATAACAGGGACTTCGCTGGCATTAGCAGTTGGAAAGGAACAATTGATCAGATGCTTTATTCAAACTAATTCAAGACTTACATTATAGATAAAAACAGAATCATCTATCCTGGCCAGCTATACCCGTATTTGTGAACAGTCCTGGCTACTCTTTTTGACAACACACATTTATCTTGTGACAGTGACGAGTTGGGTTCTTCCAGCTGCCACTAGTATTTTGCATGCAATGAACAAATTCGGGTAACTGCACTCCCCCATTCTCTGTGTGTGCCAAATACAGGGGAAATTACTTGGACTTCAGAGTGAATGCCTTTAAAAAACAGTTGCAACCTTGTAAAATTCTTAATAACTCACTGTTTAATGGGTTTGGTTTACTGTTTTTTACACAAAATGGCATGCTGTGCAGTAATTTTGAGTAAAATATCTGTGCAGCTTTTCCAATCAAGAGTAGGAATGTGAAATTTGCTCTCAGGTTTCTGCTGGTGCTAGACTTCATACTGCCCTGAGGGCATCTACAAGAGGCACCCACTATGGCTGATGGTACTTCCACAGCCCAGTTTCCTTTTCCCTGGAAAAGTACCCAGCATTTGTTCGCCATCTTCCTGTAATTATACAGTTGAGACAGGACAACTTCTGCAGACACATGGCCACAGACCCATTTCCAGCTGGAGAAACTCAGCAGTCTGGCAATATCTAGCAAGAGAAAGCAGAGTTGATGTTTTCGGTCCAGTGACCATTCTTCAGAACTGACTGTAGCTGGGAAAAGGGAGGAGTAAATGATAGGTGGAGATGGAGCCCGGAGAGAGAAAAAAACAGTTGGGGAGACACAAGACAGCGTGGGAGAATGAATAGCTGCTAATGGGGGCCATTAATCGATGACAGTGAGTTGTTTGTGGTAGCAGCCCATCAAGATGGTATGTTGAAATGGCACACAAATGATGTTCAGGGTCATTTTTGTGGATGTGGGGTTCAACAATTTTAGGGTTTGAGCACCTTCTCCCATGTCCTAATCCCAACCCCCAACTAGGCTGTGTTATCACATGGGCTGCTACCACATGCGACCCATTGCTAGTCACTAATGGTTCCTGTTAGCAGACTGTCCCAGGCTGACCTTTATCCGTTGCTTTGTCTGCCCGACTTTTTTGTGCTCTCTGGGAATCATCTCCACCTATCATTTACTTTGCCTCCCCCTCCCCATCTCTTCTTTAGCGTACATTAAGTTATCAGGCTCAGTTCATCATTGCATCATTGAAATTGCCATTTGGTTATTGTTAGCAGATGGCTTTGATGCAATCTTCTGTTAATTGTTTCCATCTCTTCAATTTATTGTTTATTTCTCAGCTTATAGAACGAGATTGTTTGAATATTTAAGGCACAACCTAAATGTGGTTTTATTATAATTTAGTTATTAACTCATTTCAAAAATAATTCTTACAATTTTTAAGTCATTTTGAAATGATCAAATAAAGTTAGTCAATTTGGTATCTTGAGAGTTTGTTTTCGAAGTGAATCCTTATGTGACTGTTAAGATTCCTACCATTGAAAATATGTATCTACATTGTGATGCCAAAGTGCTGAGTGTCATGCGGTGGTAAGACATAAACTTAACTTACCCCTTTAATCTGAGTTCCATTCCTAAACATGGCATTGAGATTTCTGTAAATGAGTATGTTTGGGTCCAAGCTTATCCCTTCAAAGAGAACCTGTAGCTTCCCTATCGTTACCATTACCATTTTTAATGAGTGGTTGCTTGAATCTTTGGCTGTGTTACTCTATATTGAAGCTTATGCCATGTTTTAATCAGTCACAGAAATACCTTTTGGTTGGGAGTCTCAAGTATTTTCTCTTGGTTTCAATCTATTCTGAATTTTCATGCTAGCTTAATAAAATTGGAATTAATGTTATATAGCACCCTCTCCTAAATCATTTGCCGCTGAGAATGCTTCTCCATTCTTTTTTACATTATTTTCCCTATTTCTTCATCCCTATTTTCATCTGCCATTGTAGGCCATGCCTTCATTGCTAAGGGCATTTGCAGCTGTGATTCCTTCGATGAAGTGCGGTTGCACTTAGCTCAATCTCCTCCTTCAAAATGCTCCTTTAAACCTCCCTCATTCACCAAGCTTTTGGTTATGCTCTAATAATTCCTTTCAGTGTAATTTTCCTTTTAATAATACTTCTGTGAATTGACTTGGGACTTTTTTACTTTGTTATAAATGACAATTTGCATTTGTATGATATCAATATTGTAACTAAATTCATTGCTGCACATCTCTTTGCTCTTCTGTGCATTGTCTTCAGAGTTTAATTATTGCCCTTATCATGAAGTGATTAGAATGGACTCCATACTTAACGAATGACTTGGCCAGAGCTTTGTATACTTCAAGTATGAGTTATAGCTTTTTGGGCTCTATAGTTTTGCTTTCTGCTTGCTTTGTTTGATGCTGCAGAGTGATTTCCCACGCTGAATGTGTTGTGTTCTAATCCTTCTAGATTCCTTAAATTATTACATTGCAATTTCATCATGTTTCTTGGTGCTTGTGTTGCCTATTTTTATCCTCAATGCAATGATTTAAATTTATCAACTTTGTTTTATCTAACACAATTTAAACCCCTATCACATTAAAATAATCTAATCTAATACATTTTGTACCCCCCTGTTGCTGCTTAAATCAGTTACCTCTTGCTCCCTAATTTTACATTGTGCATGAATTTGATGAGTTTATATTGAGCTTCTGAATCTAAGGCGTTAATTTAAATTTGATTGAAGGAAAGCTAGTGTAATGCCTATGTTTAGAAAGGAAGATAGAGAGAAAACCAGGAATTTATAGACCAGTCAGCCTGATATCAGTAGTTGGGAAAGTGCTAGAGGCTGTTATAAAAGATTGTATAATAGACCACTTGGAAAACAATGGCAGGATGGGATAGAGTTAGCATGTATTTACAAAATCAAAATTATGCTTGACAAATCTACTGGAATTCTTCAAGGATGTAACTGGTAAACATGATGAGGATGGATCAGTAGGTGTGGCTTATTTGGACTTTCAGCGGCTTTAAAACAGTTCTACGTAAAAGATCAGTGTATAAAATTAATGTGCATGGAACTGGGGTAGTATATTGAGATGGATGGAAAAACTGGTTGGCAAACAGACATAAAGAGCAGGAATAAATGAGTCTTTTCCTAAGTAGGCAGTGACTAGTGTTATACCACAGGGATCTATGCTAGAACCACAGCTATTCACAACATAAATTAGATGAGTGAACTAAATGTAATATCTCTGAACTTGCAGATGACTCAAAGCTGGGTGGGAGGGTGAGACGTGAAGAAGATGCAGACATGTTTCAATATGATTTGGACAAGCTGGGTGAGTGGGCAGATACATTGCAGATGCAGTATAATGTGGCTAAATGTGAGGTTGTTAACTTTGAGAGCAAAAACAGGAAGACAGATTATTTTCTGAATGGCTACAAATTAAGAGAGGAAATTGCACGTGCCACTCCCCTCACACAAGCTTCCTTTCTTTGTTAATTGGTTTATATTATAGGTGACATGTTGCTCATGTCTCCCCTCCTGAATACTTGAAGTATTACCTGAGTGGAAATGTTGTGACATGGTACCACCAGGCCACAAATTTCAGCTTCAAGTCCCAGCTCCGGACTGGTGCTGTGTCATGACATGGAAAACTGGTTGAATTTCAACTTGTAAATTCTTCCAATATGCTTGTGGCAGGCACTGAAAACTGGAGAGTTTCCTGTTTGGCTTGACCCATGTGGAAGCTACAACATAAATGGACCTCGCATTGAAAGACTCATCGTGGACTTTCTTGTCATAAGCAAGTATCCTCCTCTTTGTGAGACACTATTGTTGCACACAGGAAGTGCTCGTGTAAAATCTTAATTTTTTTTGCCTAATTACACTCTTCAGAGTGCTCACTTCTTTCCTGATTGCTCGTTAGACTAACTATTAATCTCTCATGATGCTATTTATGGTGCGGTATATATCTTTGTCCTTTTTGTTGAAAGGGCATCATGTCTTGTGGATTTAAGATGGAGATTTTTCCAGTACTGGAGAGTTAGATTTGAGATCATAATTCTCCAATAATGCATAGCATTATATTTGTTGGAAAACAGTAATTTGAATCTTCAATAACACATCACCACCCCCAGTGTTGAACTTGAATGCCAACCTAGTTTAGGTGCTCAAATCCTAAGAGTAGGACCTGCAACCACACCCTTTAGACTCTGAGGCAAGAGTGCTATTAGCAGGTTGCCCTGCCACAATCCTATGCAGTAAAAGCAGGGATTAGGCACCAGACCTCCTGGTCTCAATGACCCATTTATTGCATGGATGAGTCACTGATCCATCTTTAGAACTTTCAGACATATTTTGATGTAACGAGACAGCATTTGACTGGAATTTCCTCCCTAATGGCATTGTGGGTCAACCCACAGCAGATGGACTGAAGCAGTTCAAGAAGGCAGCTCAGTACCACCTTCTCAAGGGCGACTAAGGTTGGGCAATAAATGCTGGCCCAGCTAATGAAGCCCACGTCCCACAAATAAATGAAAAAAAAAATCAGGAAGCAGAGTGTAGGGACTTAGTTGGTAGTGATGTCAGGCATTTGAATTAGCATTAACATGAGACTTAACTGTTATGGGGGACTCATCGATGCTGTTGCTAGCTTTAACTCAGTACTTCTGGTTGTTTATAGTGGCAAATGGAGGTCAGAAGCATTCTCTTTTCAGCACAACTGATGAGGTATTAGTCACTTTGGCTGTCTGGTTGAAAAGCAGAGGGCAGCTCTGAAGTGCTTTAGAGATGGTTTCATTCATCGTTGCTTGGCGGCCACAGTTTGTGATGATCTTTGCTTTGGCAACACCCTGTGCGCTTCCTGTAAACATATAGTCACACGAGCTGTTCTAGGACATCTATTCAAGAGGAATACACCCCTGGGAGACACTAGTTTCAAATCAAATATATGACATGTAAGGGAGTTTGCATTCTCACAATGTGTATCCTCTCAGCCACACACAGATCTGTGAGCTTAAATTGTAAACACATCAACTTCTCTGAAAGTTGTCCAAAATTCCTCCTTCCCTAAGGAATTGTTCCAGAAGACTTTTTACATGTCTTCATCCTCCCAGTATTAAGGGTCACTGAGACAAATATTTTCTTTGGCATAGTTCAGCTGATCTTGTCGGTACTTTACTGTGCTAAAACATTGAAAAAGTAGCCAAATATAATCAAAGTGAGTAAAAGTATCCAAAATGGACAACTGATTTTTTAAAAAAAATTCTAATAAAGACCTATTACTTTTTCAAATGAGGTATAGCCATGATAAAATTATTTATAATTTTTGTGGCACATGTGGTAATTGCCATAGGCCCTTATTGTTGCCATGCCTTGTAGTAAGGGATTCCGCCATGCCTGCACAGCTCTTTGCATGTAAAAAAAAAACGTTCCGGGTTGGAATTAAGGTTATGTACGGGATAAACAACAACACTGTTTGGGCCAAATAGTTTATTAACATGCTGCAATCTATATCCACATGTAATTTGGATCAACAAAACCAATCCAACTGGATGTACAGCTGGTTCTCTTATAACACGATAGTTGCGTTTTTGTGTGACCTTGCTCCGTAGAAAATTGTGCTATAGAAAGTCGACATAGAAAATCATGTTATTGGTAAATTGCTATAGAAAATCGCTATAATGTACAGTAGAAAGTTTGTGTTATCCAAATAGCGTCCACTATTCATCAATCACATTACAGCCAATTTTTGCTAAAACATGCATTATAGCAGAACTACCTGTATTCTAAATCCACCTTATTTTAGCTTCACTTATTTTTAAAAAATGCTTCAGTTATTTGCCCTTCCACTAAATCAGTCTGCAAAGAGGAATTCCTAGTGAACAGTTTGAACCTGTGTTCACTTGACCTTCCTTTGCAATTTACTGTGTAATTGTACACAGACCCTGACTCAGACTTTCCATTCCTGTTGAAAAGTCCACATTTTTCTAGCCGTTCGTCATGTGTACTCGTTTCAGATTGAAAAGTGTGCTTTAAGTTTCAGCTTATGGCTCAGAACAGATTTTTTGATGAGTCAGTGATCTACTTTAACCTGTTATCATTTAAACTTAAAAGGGATAAACTGACTGTTAAAATAATGCGATGCATGTTGCATGGTATAATATTCTGGCCATTAAAAAGCACTCTATTTCTATGTCTTAATGTGAGCCAAACCATGGGGAGTCCATTAATCATTGAGAATTACTTTTATTTTTGTTGATTTATTTATACACATTCAGTGAAAGTGTCATCTGGTGTTGGGAGTATATTTCCATAGGTGCCTTCTGCTCTCTGTACTTAGATGAAGAGGCTGTTCTTCATCTGTGAATGTTGATGTTTTTATTCACCTTATTTCACTAGAGTAGCATCTGATGTGCTCTAATAGAATGATTATTGAATATTGTTCACTCTGAAATGTAGCTTCTTTGGAGCCAGAGGTGGTAGTGCTGCTGCTGTCGTGAGAACAGCAACTTCCAAACCCTTAATCTCTATTACCTAGAAAGACAGGTGCAGAGGAATGCCGTCATCTACAAGTTCCCCTTTAAGTGGCACACCACCCTGAGTTGGAAAAGTATTGCTCTTCCTTCACTGGAGTGGTTCGGAATCTTGGAACTCCTTTCCTAAAAGCGCTGTGAGCATGTCTACACTATATGGACTGTAGCAGTTCAGGAAGACAGCTCTTCACTACTTTCTCAAAGGCAAGTAGGGATGGGAGACGACTGCTGGCATTGCCTACTGCATCTACATTCAATCAAAGAATTTAAAATGAAAACTTGGTTTATTGTTGAACCTTTTGATTCAAGGTCTGTGATTTATTTATATAGTTTAATATAATTTTATTTTTGTGTTAGGGTTTTGAATTTGAAGTAGTGGCACATAGCTTTATGGGTGCCCAATGGAGTTTAATGATTAATTTATGAGTAGTTCTGTAGTGTTGCTCACTTTTAAAAATTCAGTGTGAAAGAAAGACTTCCTCATAGTAATAGGTTTTGTTTACTTTGGGTGAGTTTGAGTGAGCAAATTAAAGTCTGGGGCTAATGGGGCGTACCCATAGCATTGAAAACAGATTTTTATTTTCAGGTTGGGGCGGTTCTGCATGGTTCTGAAGGGATATGTGTAAAGCGGTTGCAGCTGAGAATGGGTGAAGATAGTCTGGAATTGTTAAAGATAGGTAACCTCAGTATAGGGAGTTTAAAAGTTTCAGACCAGAAGTAATGCCTAGAGGCATTATTCAAAGTTGAGCAAGTTTAAGCTCAGTTATACGACAAATCAAGAAGTTGACAGATTCTCATGACCAGCAATTGAAACCACGCTTAAACCAAACCTTATGTAGGATAGAGAAGGGCATTCTTTCTTGTGTTTGAGAACTGTAATGTGATGCTATTGGGATAAATGATTTTTATTTTTATTCTGTTTTGATATCTTTAACATGTTATATATGAACGGTTTGGTTTATCTTACTTTATCTATTCTTTTGCGTATTGATCTTCTATTTTATTATTATCCGCAACATTGCATGTTTATGTTTCAGTAAAAGACCATCTCATTAAAACCAAAAAAAAAATGAAAGTTTGATATCTCAATTCAGACTTAAGTCTGGGATCTGACTTGTCCATTAATGACATCTTTACACAAAGAACACACAGATGTTAATCTCGTATATCAGCTGTCATTTGGTCATCTGAGGCTGATTTGTACTCTGAGGCAGTTCAGACATGTTTACCTTACGATGATTATGTACAATCAGCGCAAGGATCTTAGCCATCATATGAAGCTGAACTCAACTTGAACAAAATGTGGAAGATCACTGTCTCTTCCAGTTCTCCATCTACCTTATATTCTAACCATGCTTTGGATCATGTTATTTTCTATATTTATTGTGACATCTTTTATTTAAACAATAGATGGAATGCACTTCCATGATAAATTAATGCTTACACCTCTTAATTGTTTAATGTTAGAATAGAGTCTGAGACTGGGAGCAATATTAGTGAATCCTATAGCTTTGTTGCACCTTTTGAGAAGTATAGGTACTGGTGGCACACACACTGAGTCCCTGACACTCCAGTTTTTCCAGGCCAGCATGCATTGTGTTTTAGTAAGCAGCCTAGAACTTGTCAGCTGTTCCAGTAGTGATCTGTATTGGCAAAAAATCTCCCATCATGCATGCTCAACACCTGTTTTGTCCTTATGTTTTCTTTTTCATGTCTGCCTCATGAATGAGCATCTTTTCTGGCTATTTGTTAGAAATATATCACTGTTTTTATTTTAACTCCTTACTGTCTGCAACAAAATAGATGGGCTGGAAAGGGTGGTTTGCAGTTCCCTTCGGTTCCGTTTCGGGGCAAACTTTCATTCTTTCCAAAAACATGTTTGGATATCCAGAAAACCAAGTCTTGTGAAGAATTTTCAGATATCTGTCAATAATTTACGTTTTACCAATTTGGGGGAAACAGCTAAGAGTCTTTTGTTAATCAAGAACAATAGTCCTGGATGAAACCTGTTTCAAATGCTTTGGAACACAGTACATCTCCCAGTGGTCATGTGATAGTTTATGTGTAAATGCCCAATTGAAATACTTGAGGGGAATAATGCTCTAATTACTTGTGTAGATTGAAATTTATAGGCAGAATGATATGCTTGTGAAACTAATTGAAAAATATTGTACTTGTTAATTACCGAGCAGCAGAACTGAAGTCAGGAGACAGAGGGAGAAAACTGGGAGTGGACGAAAGAAATGCTGGAGAGTGGTTTATATTTTAGATGAGGGTGGAGCTAGCATATGTGGAACTGGAATTTATAGCTTTGGGCGAATGTGAAAAGCCATGATTTCCATAGAAACTGGAATTGTCTGATCTGGATTTCCATCCTATACCAGCATTGACCTTTGTAAATTCGTTTTGCAGAGGATTAGAAGGAAGGATTGATGAGATGACAGAGGAGATTGAGGGTAGAGCAATGGATGTCGTCTACATGAATTTTAATAAAGCCTTTGACAAGGCCCCTCATGATAGGCTCATCTGGAAGATTAAGATGCCTGGGATCCATGGTGATTTGGCTGTGTGGATTCGGAATGGCTTACCCATAGAAGGCCGAGCGTGCTGGTGGAAGGACGTTTTTCCAGCCAGAGATCTGTGACAAATGGTGTTCTGCAGGCATCTGAATAGGTACCTCTACTTATATAATATGATTATAGAAAATCATAAAGGACTTGGATGAAAATGTAGATGGACGTGTTAGTAAGTTTGTCGATGATTAATAAGCTTGGTGGAGTTGTGGATAGTGTAGAAGGTTGGCAAAGTACACAGTGGGATATAGATCAATTGCAGATTTGGGCGGAGAACCGGCAGGTGCAGTTTAATTGGGGTAAGTGAGAGGTGCTGAGGTTTGGTAGATCACATGTTAAGGAAAAATATACAGTTACTGGCAGGACCCTAAACAGCACTGATATACAGAGGGATCTTGAGGTTCAAGTCCACAGCTCCCTGAAAGTGGCCACACAAGTCGATAGAGTGGCAAAGAGGGTGTATGGCATGCTTGCCTTCATTGTTCTAGGCACTGAGTACAATTGTCAGGATGTCATGTTACAGATTTAAAAGACTTTGGTTAGACCGTATTTCAGAGTATTGCATTCGGTTCTGGTCACCACATTACAGGAAGGACATGGAGGCTTTGGAGAGGGTGCAGAAGAGCTTTAGCAGGTATGAGCTATTAGGAGAGGCTAGAAGAACTCAGGTTGATTCTCCGGAGAGGCGGATGCTGAGGGAAAACTTGATAGAAGTGAATAAATTATGAGATGTGTAGATAGGGTTGCTGGTCAGAATCTTTTTTCCAGAGCTGAAGTGTTTAAAACCAAGGGGCATGCATTTAAGGTGAGCGGGGGAGAGTTCAAAGGAGATGTGAGGGGCAAGTTCTTTACACAGAGTGGTAAGAATCTGGTATGCAATGCTGGGCTGGTGGTGGAGGCAGGTACAACAGGGGAATTTAAGGGACTTTTAGATAAGCATGTGAATATGCAAGGAATGGAGAGATGTGGACCAGGGGCAGGCAGCAGGGAATAGTTTAGTTTGGCATCAGGTTTGGCACAACATTGTGGGCCAACGGGCCTGTTCCTGTGCTATATATTGATTTCCTATTTTACTTAGTCATCTCACTGCATCTTCTATTTCCATGTGTTGGTGTCCAGCACATCGTGCAGTGCATCGTATTGAAAAGTGGTCATCTTGCGTTACTCGACTGTATGCTTTGGCTGCATGTATTCATCTCATCTACCAAAGTAATTACGGGGACTTGCTTCTGTTCATGATGTAGGAACAGTACATTGCATCCTCATTAATCCCAGTTGCCCTATACCTAAGATTGATTAATTGGTTGAAGATGGCATTTCTGTCCTGCAATGGAGAGCTGCTGGCCAATCTGGTTGTCAGATCTATGGATAAGGAATTTAGTGTTTAGGGAAGATTAGACTGGGGCAGAGACAGTAATATTGCTGTCTTGGTGATGGATGGCATTTGGGTTTGAAGCTCAGCTGGGGGAGAGCAGAATTTGAATACAGCCTGATTCTGCTTAGGCAGGTTGCTGTGGAAGAACAAGAATTCAGTGATGTCAGAAGAGAGTGCATGAAGCAGACCAAAACTGAAAACTCAAGTCTTCCTGCCATTCAGTTGAAAGGAATTTTAACTAATTGACTTCCGTTCAGCAATCTGACGGAGAGATATATATCTGGGTGCTGTTCAAACCAAAATTGACGCTATAAATCATGTCATTGAGGAACCCTGTGGCAATAGGCTGTAGTGAAGACAGTAAAACGGTAGTGCTGCCTTTTGACGTCTACGTTCAGATAATCCTGTGGAGCTTGGATAGAGGACCAGACCTGTCAAACAGAAATTTATTTTTTATATGGAATCCCTACAGTGTGGAAACAGGCCCTTCGGCCCAACAAGTCCGCACCAACCCTCAGAGCATCCCACCCAGACCCGTTCACCTAATTGATACATCCCTGAACACTATGGCCAATTTAGTATGACCAATCCACCTAGTTTGTTTATCTTTGGACTGTGGGAGGAAACTGGAGCACCCAGAGGAAAACCATGCAGACATGGGGAGAATGTGCAAACTCTACACAGTCGCCCAAGGGTGGAATCAAACCTGGGTTCCTGGCGCTGTGAGATGGCAGTGCTAACCACTGAGCCACTGTGCATGGTCAAGTAAACAAGGTGCCATGAAGCGCACAATGGATTATAGTTGTAGCTTCCGTCATTTCTGGTTTGGTCTGGGTGCCCTTCGTGATGTTGGGATCAAATTGAGAGAAGGGATATGCCTGGAGTTGGAAGGCAGCTGCTTATTTGAGGACTCTTGAAAGGAAAGAGAGGTTCGGAATGAATGCTTGCATGTTGTGAGGGTAGGTTAGAAAAAGAATTACGTTTGGATTTGCCATAGGTATACTGAATCCACAGTCACAGAATTTTAAAAGACCCAGGAGGGATCCAAGTTTAATATTGACAGTTCTTAGGTAAAATAGCTTTAGTATAATGCCAGCTATAAAAGACAAAAAAAATATTAACCACCAATGAGTAGATTGAAGAAATAAAGAAGGAATAACAATTTGCTAGCTGAAGTTTTCTCTGTGAACTCCACTGAGACTTTGTATCCTTACAGAGGTTGGATTACCATTGCTATTTCATTCTGCTTAAATGGTGAAATGGGCAGCAGGAAGCCAGAGCAGGTATTATGTACCATGATCCAATGATACACGATGAGAATGGAAGGAAGTTGATGTATTTTGGGGAGGTATCCCACATTAATTGTCAGTTAAGACTGGATTGAGGAATTTGCGTAGGCATTGAGGTTGATTATATCTATATGTGCCCTTGAAAATACAAGAGTAAAGCATTCATTTAATTTCTTCTGTTTTACTCATCCTGATTCAAGTGGGAAAACTTCCAGTAGCTTAGCGTGAACTGATTTAGGATATGATAAGCTGAGATAACAAACCTCATTGGAAGAATGATCCTACCTGACGCTAATATCACTGAACAAAAACAAAGTTGCTGGAAATGCTCAGCAGGTCTGGCAGCATCTCTGAAGGAAAGAACAGAGTTAACGTTTCAGGTCCAGTGACCCTTCCTCAGAACTGTTGGCGGCAGGGAAAATGTCAGTTTATATGCCAAATATCTAATATCATTGACCCGTTTTTAAAAAAGAAGTGTTTAATAGTAGGATGTTTGAGTTGAATTTTATTTTGTTGGCAAGTTCATTTGAAAATAGCAAAGATTCATAGGGCCCCATACTATGCAGCTTTTGTTTTTCCGTGTTGTTACAGCATATGATCCTCTCCTTGTTGGGAATTCTAGTTTTGGAGCATAGTACGTGGGTAGATGTGCTATTGTTTGCAGTTCACAACTCTTTTTGTCTGTCATTCTAACAATGCCAATGTAGGGAAAAATTTCTTTAAATTTCTTTGTGCTGTGTTGCGTAAGAATTGCTGTATCTATTGTCATCAGGACTAGGATTCAAACTGGTTTACAACGTGGAATTAACCTTCGAGTTGCACACTGAAGCCTCGGTTTTAGCTTTGAGCTTCCACTGGGAATGGGACATTTGAGGTCAGGCACATGTTACAAACCCCAAATTATGTACTCTGATTTGAAGCTCGTTGGGAAAGCAGGGAAATATTTTGTTGTAAAATGGACAACTGGCCAAAAACTCCTCCGATTCTACTAGACAATTTAGGTTAACATTGATCTTTGGTATTCCTGCCAAGTGCTGTGTCCCTCTAAAATACAATACACAGTAAAGTTATTAAGCTAAAATTGAAATATAAATTAATTTTTAATAGACCGTTTACCGATGGAATGTAATGCTTTCCAGGTTTTGGAAAAGCAGGCAACTGCTCCTAAATGATTCTGATTGATCGTTGTGTTGTGAAAATAGATAAAATGTGTTGAATATTTCATATCATCTATGTTTTTGCGGGAGGTAGTTTATGAGTAAAACATGAACAGAATGACTGAACACTGGTTGGGATTCCAAATGGAAGTCTTAGTTTTGCATAATGTTACTTCTTGCAGTCTCTCTGTGTTTGGCATTCAGTTGATAGTGTTCTCCTGTAATTTTTTGTGACTGACCAGCTGCTACACATGTCAAGGCTGTCTGTGCTCATGTAACACTCCAGTGCAGAAATGTTGGAACAAAATGACCTTGTGTCATTTGAAAAATTATGTTTGAGAGTTTTATTTCATGCAAACTTAAAAATTGTGACCTCTGGCGCTGAGTTCATTTTTAATTTTTCTGAGTGATGATAAAAGTAAACATACTGTGTGGGTTCTGTCTTACAATGGTATGAATGCATAGATCATCACACTTAAGTGTTTTTTTAAAGTTCAGCAGACGTATCTGTGTGTGTGATGTTATTTTTGACATGGTGCTGTACAGGTTGTCTGCCAATGATTAATTTTCCGTGCCCTTTCAACTTTCTTGCCTTCAAACAGCAAAACAGGCTGACTGAAGCTTTTCAGAGACACGCAAATTCATTTTGCCCTTTTGTGGTGAGATGGTCTAGTGGTTTTCAGGAACGTATGTAGCTTATACTTGCTTGCTGCTCAACAAAAGTGCTAAGGTATCGTTTATTACATCCTTGTGAAGGGACATATGGGATGTTTGTTTAACATCTCATTTGAAAAATGGCACCTGTAACAATACAGCAGCACTGCTTCAGTACTTACTGAATTGGCAGCCAAGATTATCTGTTGAAATTTAGGATGTGTGGCTACAGCTTTGTTTTTGCTCATGAAAAGCTGAAGGAAACTTTGACTTATTTTGTAGTATTTGGCAACCAGTTAGAGATAGTAGCAACAGCCTTGGGGCTGAAGAAGGAGGCGGGAGAGATAAAGCTGGATAATGTTTGCATGTAAGTGGAAGCTGACTCCATGCTTCTTTATGATGACAGGTTGTTTATTTTAATTGCATTTTAACTTGTAGAGGGACTGCAAAGGAAGCTAGGATGGCAGTTAGTGTTGCACAATGCCATAAAGGGAGAATAATGGGGAGTGATTCAAGTCACAGTTTACTCAAATCCCTGAAAGTTGAATGCATTTAGTTTACTGGGACTGATTACTTATAGGCCTTAAATCTGTGGCAGGACTAATATGTTTCTTGCCTTTTCTCTTTCAGGCAAAATTATGCCAGAATCTTCAAATATGGATATTGAATAATTCAGAAAATAGCTTGAAGGGGTTTTTCAAGTCCACACATATTTATTGCTTTTTGTTTATTCCAACATGGATCATTTTTTAAATGTGGTGTGATTTCTGCAATATGGAAGCAGCTAAGCTGCAATGTGTTCCAGAAAAAAAAAATTCATTTTGTCCAAAGAGGTCATTGCACACCTCCGGAGCGGGTGGGACTTGAACTCAGGCCTCTTAGGGGGATGTCACTAACTGTTAACAATAGTTCTGCTTGGTGATTTTGTTTTCATTTAGGCTTTTGGTATGAATAATTAGTGCAGGCAAACTGATTGATAGGCCTTGTTTTGGATCAACAAAACATTCTAAATGTTCATCAAGGTGTCATGACCAGAAATGCACTGCCTGAAAGACTGATGGTAGCAGATTCAACCATAATTTTCAGAAGGACATTGAATATGTAGCTACAAAGGAAATGTTTGCAGGGTGATGAAGAAAGAGCAACAGAATGGGAACTTACAAAGAACTGACACAGGCACAATGAATCAAAAGACGTCCTGTATTTATTATTCCAAAAATACATTTGTAACATAGCACTTTTCCAAATTGGCCTCCTAATGATTTAAAGAGTCTAGTAGCGAGGTTGGTTTTTGGAAGACAGATTACTAGAATGTTACCAGGGCTGGAGAATTGTAGCTACGAGGGGAGACTGGAGAGGTTTGGTTTCTTTTCCTTGGAACAGAGAACACTGAGGGGTGACATGATTGAGGTATACAAAATTGTGAGAGGTAGAGATAGAGTGGACAGGAGGAACCTGTTTCCCTTGGCAGAGAGTTCAAAAGAAAAACAGGCGTCTAGATTCAAGCAAAGTGACAGAAGGATTAGAGGGGTTGTGAGGAAAAAATGTTTTTATGCAGAGGGTGGTGGGTGTCTGGAATTCGCTGCTTGAGTTGGTGGCAGAGGCAGAGACCCTAAACATTTAAAAAAAGTACCTGAATCTGCACGTTAGTGCTGTGAAGTATGGGCCATATGTAGGAAGATGGGATTAGAAAGGACATCATGGTCAAGATAGATTGAACGGCCCCCCCTTCTGTGCTACATCAGTTCTGTGTGTCCATGGTCCTATTATTCTTTCACTTTGAGTATTGCCTTGTGACCATTGACAAACTCCACTCCTGCAGCAAGCCCTTTCATCTAATCAACAGGAGTTTGCTTTGCACAGCGAGATCTGTCGTGAACCCAAGGGCTCCAGATAATCTTATGTTCTGATTTTCAACATAGTCAAACTCCCACATGGCCACACTTAAGTCCTTAACTTTAAAAAAAGTTGGAGAATAAACAAACATCTTGTCAGACTATGGCTATGGATCTAATCTATGAAACAGATTTAATAACTGTAAATGGATAACAGCAATGTAATAAATACAACTAGCAGATTTACAGTAACAGCGGTTACTTGGCGCATGGTATGTAACAACAGTTACATCTCTTGCACTAAGATTCAACAATAAAACTTGTACTTTCTAAAAAAATTTATAGTTTTATATTCAGTTGGGACGTCATGTTGAGGTTGTACAGGACGTTGTTGAGGCCTGTTCTGGAGTACTCTGTCCAGTTCTGGTCATCCTCTTATAGAAGGATATTTTTAAGCTGTTGAGGGTTCAGAAAAAATTTACCAGGATGTTGCTGGGGATGGAGCGTTTGAGTGAAAAGGAGAGGCTCGATAAGCTGGCACTTTTTTCACTGGAGCATAGGAGGTTGAGAGGTGACCCTATAGAGTTCATAAAATCATGAGGGGTATAGATAAGGTGAATGGCAGGTGTCTTTTTCACTAGGGTGTGGGATTTCAAGACTAGGGGACATATTTTTAACGTGAGAGGAGAAAGATTTTGAAAAAGACATAAGGGGCAACTTTTTTACACAGAGACTGATTTGCGTGTGGAATGAACTTCCAGAGGAAGTGTTGGATGTGGGTACAGTAACAACTTCGAAAAGACATCTAGGTAAGTACTTGAATAGGAAATGTTTGGAGGGATATGGGCCAAGTGCAGGCAGGTTTAATTTGGGATTATGTTTGGCATGGACTGGGTTCTGTGCTGAATGATTCCATGACACAAAGCTGGGTGGCAGTGTGAAATGTGAGGAGGATGTTATGAGAATACAGCGTGACTTGGACAGGCTAGGTGAGTGGACGGATGCATGGCAGATGCAGTTTAATGTGGACAAATGTGAGGTTATCCACTTTGGTGGCAAGAACAGGAAGGCAGATTACTATCTAAATGGAGTCAAGTTAGGTAAAGGGGAAGGCAACGAGATCTAGGTGTTCTTGTACATCAGTCAATGAAAGCAAGCATGAGGGACAGCCGGCAGTGAAGAAAGCTAATGGCATGCTGGCCTTCATAACAAGAAGAATTGAGTATAGGAGCAAAGAGGTCCCTCTGCAGCTGTACAGGGCCCTGGTGAGACCTCACCTGGAGTATTGTGTGCAGTTTTGGTCTCCAAATTTGAGGAAGGACATTCTTGCTATTGAGGGAGTGCAGCGTAGGTTCACGAGGTTAATTCCTGGAATGGCAGGGCTATCATATGTTGAAAGATTGGGGCGACTGGGCTTGTATACACTTGAGTTTAGAAGGATGAGAGGGGATCTGATTGAGACGTATAAGATTATTAAGGGATTGGACACTCTGGAGGCATGTTTCCACTGATGGGTGAGTCCAGAACCAGAGGACACAGTTTAAAAATAAGGGGTAGGCCATTTAGAACAGAGTTGAGGAAAAACTTCTTTACCCAGAGAGTGGTAGATATAGGGAATGCTCTGCCCCAGAAGGCAGTGGAGGCCAAGTCTCTGGATACTTTCAAGAAAGAGATGGATAGAGCTCTTATAGATAATGGAATCAAGGGTTATGTGGATAAGGCAGGAACAGGATACTGATGTGGATGATCAGCCATGATCATGATGAATGGTGGTGCTGGCTCGAAGGGCCGAATGGCCTACTCCTGCACCTATTGTCTATTGTCTATTGTCTATGACTTTATGAGCTTCACTTTTTTCCAATTTTTTTCTTACTTTTTTTTCTCCTCAACAAGTGTTTTGGGGGTAATTATTAAAAGGGAACCTCTACGCCTGTCATAATAGAATGGGGGTAACAAGGTGTGGAGCTGGATGAACACAGCAGGCCAAGCAGCATCATAGGAGCAGGAAAGCTTGACGTTTCGGGCCTAGACCCTTCATCAGAAATGGGGGAGGGGAAGAGGGTTCTGAAATAAATAGGGAGAGAGGGGGAGGCGGATAGAAGATGGATAGAGGAGAGGATAGGTGGAGAGGAGGCAGACAAGTCGAAGAGGCGGGGATGGAGCCAGTAAATGTGAGTGTAGGTGGGGGGGTAGGGAGGAGATAGGTCAGTCCAGGGAGGACGGACAGGTCAAGGGGGCGGGATGAGGTTAGTAGATAGGAGATGGGAGTGAGGTTTGAGATGGGAGGAGGGCATAGGTGAGAGGAAGGACAGGTTAGGGAGGCGGGGACGAGCTGGGCTGGTTTTGGGATGCGGTTGTGGGAGGGGAGATTTTGAAGCTTGTGAAATCTACATTGATACCATTGGGCTGCAGGGTTCCCAGGCTGAATATGATTTGCTGTTCCCGCAGCCTTTGGGTGGCATCATTGTGGCATTGCCGGAGGCCCAGGATGGACATGTCGTCTGAGGAATGGGAGGGGGAGTTGAAATGGTTCGCGACTGGGAGGTGCAGTTGTTTGTTGCGAACTGAGCGCAGGTGTTCTGCAAAGCGGTCCCCAAGCCTCCGCTTGGTTTCCCCGATGTAGAGGAAGCCACAACGGGTACAGCGGATGCAGTATACCAAATTGGCAGATGTGCAGGTGAACATCTGCCTGATGTGGAAAGTCTTCTTGGGGCCTGGGATTGGGGTGAGGGAGAAGGTGTAGGAGCAGTTGTAGCACTTCCTGCGGTTGCAGGGAAAATTGCCGGGTGTGGTGGGGCTGGAGGGGAGTGTGGAGCAGACAAGGGAGTCGCGGAGGGAGTGGTCCCTCCGGAAAGCAGATAAGGGTGGGGAGGGAAAAATGTCTTTGGTGGTGGGGTCTGATTGCAGATGGCGGAAGTGTCGGAGGATGATGCATTGGATCCGGAGGTTGGTGGGGTGGTACGTGAGGACGAGGGGGATTCTTTTTTGGTTATTATTGCGGGGACGGGGTGTGAGGGATGAGGTGCGGGAGACATGGTCGAGGGCGTTCTTGACCACTGTGGGGGGGAAGTTGCGGTCCTTGAAGAATGAGGACATTTGAGATGTATTGGAGTGGAATGCCTCATCCTGAGAGCAGATGCGGCGGAGGCGAAGGAATTGGGAATAGGGGATGGCATTTTTGCAGGAAGGTGGGTGGGAGGAGGTGTATTCCAGGTAGCTGTGGGAGTCGGTGGGCTTGAAATGGACATCGGTTTCTAGGTGGTTACCTGAGATGGAGACAGAGAGGTCCAGGAAGGAGAGAGAAGTGTTGGAGATGGTCCAGGTGAACTTCAGGTTGGGGTGGAAGGTGTTGGTGAAGTGGATGAACTGTTCGAGCTCCTCGTGGGAGCATGAGGCGGCGCCGATACAGTCATCAATGTAACGGAGGAAGAGGTGGGGTTTAGGGCCAGTGTAGGTACGGAAGAGGGATTGTTCCACGTAACCTACAAAGAGGCAGGCATAGCTTGGGCCCATGCGGGTACCCATGGCCACCCCCTTTGTCTGTACGAAGTGGGTGGAATTGAAAGAGAAGTTGTTGAGGGTAAGGATGAGTTCGGCTAAGCGGATGAGGGTGTCGGTGGAGGGGGATTGGTTTCTGAGGAATGGGAGGGGGAGTTGAAATGGTTTGCAGCAATGCCACAATGATGCCACCTGAAGGCTGCAGGAACAGCAAATCATATTCAGCCTGGGAACCCTGCAGCCCAATGGCATCAATGTGGATTTCACAAGCTTCAAAATCTCCCCTCCTGCAACCGCATCCCAAAACCAGCCCAGCTCGTCCCCGCCTCCCTAACCTGTCCTTCCTCTCACCTATCCCCTCCTCACACCTCAAGCCCCACCCCCATCTCCTATCTACTAACATCATCCCGCCCCCTTGACCTGTCCGTCCTCCCTGAACTGACCTATCTCCTCCCTACCCCCCTACCTACACTCACCTTTACTGGCTCCATCCCTGCCTCTTTGACTTGTCTGCCTCCTCTCCACCTATCCTCTCCTCTATCCATCCTCTATCCGCCTCCCCCTCTCTCCCTATTTATTTCAGAACCCTCTTCCCCTCCCCCATTTCTGATGAAGGGTCTAGGCCCGAAACGTCAAGCTTTCCTGCTCCTATGATGCTGCTTGGCCTGCTGTGTTCATCCAGCTCTACACCTTGTTATCTCGGATTCTCCAGCATCTGCAGTACCTATTATCTCCCATAACAGAATGGGGGCTTGTTTTTGGTTTAATCATCGGAGGGGTTTGGCCATTCCCCCTCCCCGACAGTACTGTTAGTAATCTGAAGAGCTAAAGGAATTTTCAAGATCTGGGTATAACTTTTGAGGTAATTGCCTTATAGTAATCCCCTTATAGTAAATCTTATGTTCTGTTGTTGTCTACTGTGCCGCAGTACATAAGGTGAATTATTGGATTGCTTGTGAGTGCATGGCATCTGATGATTATTGTACAATGTGAAATCTATGCCTATTTGAGATTTCTGAGTAAGTTTGAGTTTGTGAAGAGGATAAAAATGCTTCTTGCAAAATATATTGTGTTTTTCATGAACGATTGCAATTCTGTGCTTTAAAAAAGGATGAGGAATATTTTGTTATTGTAATAATGTTCTATTTGGCCTGTTTTGCTATCGTGCCACAAATAATGTCAGTAAATGAGTGAAAGAGAAATATTTTTGCAAAACAATGTTGCATCCTCTTTTTGGTTTGAACTTAGTTATTTCTGAGAGCAAGTTTTGGCTTCTCTTCTTAACCATCAGATGATAGGAAGGATGCTCCCTATCATTATTGTGAATTAAAGTGGCGCAGATTTGACCAGTGTTTTTGGGAAAATTGGGTGAAGAAATGTCAACAGCACCATTTTGAGTAATATGATTCATTTTAAGGCACAAGGTTAATCAAAAAGTGCATAGTAGCAGAATTTACATCCTTCTCCCCAACCTTACACCTAGAATTACAATGGATTGTCCTAAATGGAGGAACCATCCGATTCTCTGTCCCTTGCAAAAGTTGTTTTGTTGCAGCATGTACAATCTGCGTTGCAGGCTTGTGGTTAGGTGATCTGTATGACCAGTGACAATTTTTTTTTGGCACGGTATGTGTTTATATTTTCCACTGTGCTGAGTTTTACTTATGGACTGAAATGTTGAGTGAGTCATAGAATATAAAATAAGATGAGGATAAAAATATGCATGTGTAGTAACAATGTTGTGAAAGATCTGTTATGAATAGTACTTCAGTGTTATTTATTGCGATGTTCACAGATGTTTGCCAGTTATGTCTACTTTTTATTTGTTTACAAATCTTGAGTTATATTTTTCCATTTTTGCAAGTTTGTACTGCTGCACTTCTGGTACAGAAAATTATCACGGCTTCTCTGAATTTTTTGTCTTTTCCTGATTTAGAGTGACACTTGTAAAATATTTATCATTCTGCACCATGATTGAGGGAATCTATTTTGCATATAATAATTTAACTTTCTGCATCGAGTGGATGCTGCCCGACTATTACTTGTATCTTGTCATTGTCTAATATCAAAATAATCAGTAAAAACTTTTCTCTGTTGGGTACTGGATTCATTGTAAAGCTATCACATTGGAAGAGTATTCTAAGCCACTCTTGAAAACTCTTACCCTCAAGTTAATTAATTTTAAACATATCATTGTTTTTCATTATTTAAAGCAAACAGATGGTAGTCTGCAACCACCATCCTCACATATTTTGTTACAATTCCCTCTGATTTCCACTACCTACTTTGCATTGCAGGCTGCTTTTTAATCTTTCTTAACACTTTTGGGGGTAAGGAAAAGGAAGGACCACGTTTGGAAGATGGGTAATTCGAATGTCATGCCTGTCTTGTCTTTGAGGCATTAGGGCCTGATGGGGTATAATGAAGAAGATGGTCTGCTGATGTTGGGTTGTAAAAGAATGATTAAATTTTTTTAACATAAACAAGATCTTGAGCTTTTAGATCCAATGAAAGAAACTCTTAAACCTATTAATTGTATTATGGGATAGATCTATGTTGTAACTTGCCATTGCTGTTTGGAATGGTCTGATTTGAAAGGGGAACATTATTTCCTAATCATCTTGACCTGTTTGAGAGATTGTTGACATAAACAGACATTGGAGGATTTGCATCAGGGTACAGTACCTATGTCTGAATATGCTCTTTATTTTCTTCCCACTCTTCCATTTCTCCCCATGTTCAAAGCTCATTACCTGCCCTTTGCTCGGCACGTTCCTGTTAGAATGCAGGAGGTATTATCCCTGCCTGTTGTTTGTTTTGCATTGTCCATGGTCTGATCAGTTCTTCTGCATGTGATATCAATTACGTATACCGTTGTTCATCAAGTGTACTGCATTGTTGTTTAGGGTACCTCTGTCTTGGGGAAACCAAATGCAGATGAATGACTGCTTTGCTAACAGTGTTCATTTTGTTTGCCATTAAAAGGGATATGGGTTTCCCTTCTAATCTGTCATCTGATATTCCATTTAATAATTAGGATTTCATTACATTGTGTGCCGTACCTCGTATATCATTAAAATTCATTGGGGGGGGGAAACAGATCATTTTATCAGACATGAAAGATACAAAAGTCATGTCACCCTATTAATCAGTTCAAATTACTGATTAATTTCAATAATAGATGAAGAAAGTAATTGTTCAGGAACTAGGATCTTGCAATAAAACCAACATTTCCAGTTGCTAAGATATTAATCTCTGAGCAACTGCAGTGTCATTTAGTCTACACGTTGCATCGTTTTTTTTTTTTTTTGTTTTAAACTGTCATCAGCCAGTGTCTTTATGTTTAATCCAGCTAAGTATGTTCCATGTATGTAACGCGCATTTATAAATAAACGCTCAAAGACTATGCTGAGGAAAGAAATTAATAAGACATTTACTTTAAAAATGCCTGTAGGAGTTTTCTCCTACAGCTCCTTTTCTTGAAGCCACGTTCCTCAGGTCCATATGGGTATCGGTCTTCTGTCATTGGAGAACACCACTAATATTCTGTGTAAGTCACAACTACGGACTACAACTCCTAGAATGAGATTAGCTTTTCTCCTGTATTGAAACTAATGAGAAACTGAATGGAAAAGATGGGCCTTACAAATAGAAAGCTTCTTATTGTGACATCAGTGGGGAAGCTGTAAAGCCTAAAAGAAGAAATTATCAATAAGACTTTAATTGTGGCGTTTTCTTTTAACGCAAACCAGAACCAACACAAAGTACATGTGAATTAACTGGCAAATAAATGTTCAATTAAAAAGTTAAGTTTCTCTTGAAATAGTTGATATGACAAAACTCTGGCTTGCTCAACCACAAGCATTTGCATCACTTCTCGTACAAGTGTAGCACTACATACCTGCGCAGTTCCGCAATGTGCTTTTCTTTACTCAAACACGGTAGGACTCCCAACCGATAACAGCTTTCACCTTTTGAGTTTCACTGTTTCAGCACTGCTCAGAACCCTGTTCCCTTTTTATCAATTTCTGGAGTTCCTTTTTCAGTCGTCCAACCAATAATACCCTGGTTCATGGCTTGGCCAGTTTGGAGATATTGCCCATTCTTTGTGTCTCTGAGCTGTTCATATAGCCTTCCAAGTTTTAGTTTTAAAAAAAAAGTCTAACTCACAGTACCTTCAAGTGCTGTTGTTTCCTTTTCTGAACCAAAATTCTGACTCGACAACACTGAAGCCGCAATAATATATTTCCAAGTCAGGATGCTAAGTGGTTTGAAGGGAAACTTGCAGATAGTGGTGATCCCACTTATCTCCTTCCTTGTCTGTCTTGATGGTTGTGGTTTTGGAAGGTCCTTTCAAAGGACCCTTGGTGAATTTCTGAATTATATCTTGTAGATGGCACATACAGCTGCTGTTGTGTGCTAGTGATGGAACGAATGACTGTTTGAGGATGTGTTGCCAGTCAGGCAGGCTGTTTATCTTTAATGATGTCAAACTTCTGAAGTGTTTTTGGAGTTGCACTCTTCCAGGAAATGAGGAGTATTCCGCTACATTCTTGACTTGTGCCTTGTAGATGCTGGAAAAGCCTTAGGTAGTCAGGAAATGAGTTACTTGCTGCAGTATTCCGAACATCCGACCCGCTCTTGTAGTACTTTTTTTTCAATACCTTTCTGGCCAATAGTAATCCTCTGAACCGGTTAGTGGAGGATTCAGAGATGGTAATGCTATTGATTGTCAAGGGGCAATATTTAGAATCTTTTATTGGTCATTGCTTGGTACTTACGTGAAGTTCAGATCACATGTCCGCCCAAACCTGGATATCATCCATGTCTTTCTGCATTTGTGGGATCATCAACATTTTGCAATCATTCATGAGCATCCCCAGTTTTGATCTTTTGATGGAAGGAAGGACGTTGATGAAGCTGAAGATAGTTAGGCCAAAGACATTATCCTGAGGAAGTCCTGGAGCTGAGATGACTAATCTCTAACAGCCACATCATATTCCTTTGTGTTGGGTATGACTTCAACCGATACAGCGTTTTCACTCTGATTCCCATCGATTTTAATTTTGCTAGGACTCCTTGATGCCACACTTCATCAAAATGTGGGCTTGATGTCAAGTACTGTCACTCTTACCCTCTGCAATTCAGTGCTTTTGTCAGTGTTTGTATCAAAGCTTTAATGAGGTTTGGAGCTGAATAATGCTGTTTGGGTTTGCCAGTGAGCAGATTATTGTTAAGGAAGTGGTGCATGATTGTTGATGATCCCTTCCATCACTTTACCGATAACTGAGAGTCAAGTGATTTGGCTATAATTGGCTGGGTTGGATTTGTTTTGCGTTTTGTGTACAGGACATACCTGGCGATTTTCTACATTGTTGGGTAGATGCCACTGTTACAGCTGCACTGGATAGCTTGGCTAGATGTGTGTGTAGAGCACAGATCTTCAGTACTGTTGCTGAAATGTTATCAGGGCCCATAGTCTCTGCAGTATCCAGTGCCTTCAACCGTTTTTTGACATCATTTGGAGTGAATTGAATTGGCTGAAGACCTGACATCTTTGCATGGGATATCTCGCAGAGGCCAAGATGGATCAACCACTTGGCACTTCTGGCCAAAGATTATGGCAAATGGTTCAGGCTTGTCTTTTGTACTGATGTGCAGGGGTTGCACATTGTGTTGAAGTATAATTCAGCTGCTGCTGATGATGTCCCACAGTACCTCATGGATGCCCAGCTGAGTTGCTAAATCTATTTGGAATCTATCCCATTTAGGGCTGTACGCTGTCCACTCCTACCAGTGCTGTCATGGGCTGATACATTTGTGGCAGGCAGCTTTGGGAGAAGAGCGTCATATATGTTTTTCCCACTTGTCGGTTCCCTCACCACCTGCTGCAGATCCAGGCTAACAGTAATGTCCTTTAGAACCTGACCAGCTTGGTCAATACTAATGCTGCCAAACCACTTGTGGTGATGGAGTTCGTGTTCGAGACCTCCGTATTGGTCTCGGAGTTCCCAAGCACATTTAGGGATATTAATGAAGCAAGAAGCCCAGCCATGAGCTAGGAAAGAAGGAAAAAAAGTTACTACCGTCAAACTGGACAAGGTTGCAATTCTCAA